>SSNS01000077.1:321953-486973 GCA_006937985.1 Aphyosemion australe
GAAGAGAAGACTACGTACAAAACTTTAGAAAACAGGACGCAACTACATTTAGGAAACACAAACTGGGACAAAACACAAAAATATTCCAGAAAACACAACAAAACTCGAGAAAGTGCACAAAAACACTAAAAATGCCAAATTTTTCTAAAAACACACAATTTTCTTATTAAATGCAAAACAAGTTAAAAAACTGAAAAATAAGCAAACAGAAAACAAAACTTTGGTAAACACATTAAAGGAACTAGAGGCAGGATCTTTAAAAAATCTGTAAAAAATTAAACATGTATGTTCATTTTTTCAAAGCTAATGGGTGATGAAGCGTTATAAACCTAAAAGAATGAGGCCACCCATGTATCGTTCCATTTTCTTGAACAGGCTGTTTGCTGCAAAATGCGCTGCAGTTCGGTCACGAATTTCCCGCGCTGCCCTACGGATGTGGCGTCAATTGACACTGCTTGCGCGTTCACGACAGCTTCAAAACAGAAAGAAAATGTGTTCGACACTGCAGATCGGTAGGTGGCGCTATTGCACCTTAAGTTGCTTGCCAACCGCCAAACTCCAAAAGAAGAACTGTGGGAATGGATTCTACTGCAACCAGCAAACGACCAAGCGTGGCACAAAGGAAGTTTATTCAGCGGCATCTCGTGAGTCAAAAACCAAATATGGTAAAAGACAGGCAGGGACCCGAATCTATATCGGATACGTGATTGACGAATGGAGGCTGCTTCAACTATATCTGGGACTCAAAAAGGATGCTGCCATGGCTCATTTCCTAGTGAGCAGGTAAGAAACATTATAGGTTGTGTTTAGAGATGATATGACAATGATCTGACCTCACCGATGACTCAGAGAGAGCTAGCGTGCAGTAGCATTAGCTGTGATCATGCTACAGTAGTAGCATTAGCTGTGATCATGCTACAGTAGTAGCATTAGCTGTGATCAGGGCTGCAGCGTGGATTGCTTCGCCGCAATATTGTCCGTGAGAGCGGCGGGGAGTTGCCTTTTCAGCGTGAGATATTGGAGGTGTGGCGTGAGAGCGTGTGAAGAGGGTCAGGTAATGGTATTTTTGTGTTTGTGTAACATAGCCGTCTGTGCACGCTCCCGTGCTGGGCTGCAGTTACTGGCAGAGCCGGGCGCGTCGCTCGTGAGCATCGTTTCTTTTTTCCTGCCTCTAGTTCCTTTAAATTTAAAACACAGAACTCATTAAAAAAATCAAACACTCGAAACATAAAATATTTTAGATTCATAAAGCAACATTTCAGAAAACACAATTTCTCTAAAAACACAAAAACCTAGAAAAGACAACAAAGCTTTAAAAAATGTTTCAAAAAACAATATTTTAGAAACAAATTTAGTGAAACCACATCAAAATATAACGTATCGTTTTTAATTTCATCATATCCTATTATTTAGTATTGTATTACATCATTTTGTATCATATTGTATCATACCGTATTGCATTGTATTGTATTGTTTTACATTGTATTATATTGTACTGTAGTATCTATCGAATTGCATTGTATCGTATCAAATCGTATTGTATCATATCGTACTGTATTGTATTACAGCGTATCACATGAAATCATGACTCAGCATGTATGCCCTACTAAAAAGCCAACTGTTAAGTCATCCATGTATGGAAAAGAAAGGAAACCAGATTCCCAGTATCAGCTCAATAACCAGAACATAACCAGTGAGGCCAACTACAGCCCACACTGGTCCTACCAACACATGTCAGCTGAGATTAAACTGGCTTAGTTCTACTTCCTGAGCAGAGCTTGCTCAGAAAATCTCACTGCAAGCCAATAAGGGCAGCAGAAACAAAAGCTGTGACAGTGTGAACTTACAGATGGTTAAGCTCATATCTGGAGATCCTAAAGGTCAACAGGTCAAAGGTAAACCTGGAGACCTAGAAGCAGCAAGTCAGAACTACAAGCAACACAACAGTAACAAAAATGAAATAACGGGCTGACGGAACGTTAGGAGTGTGAGCTGAAGGTTTATGAGGTTTGAGGTTAAAAGGAGAACTAGGTGCAAATGTGAGTGGAGGGAAAAGGTCAATGTCTCGTTCTCCTTACGTGGATTAGAGGTTCAGGTGGATTAAACTATTAAGGACTGCCATGATCCCGGATTTCTTGGTTCCTTGGAGCACTTGTGAGACTGTTGGCCACAGAGACGCATCCAGAAGGTTAGAAATAAATAAAGCCTTCTTCACCAGAAGCCTCAACCTCCTGATTCTTCTTTTTATTTTAGCTTTTTTTCAGCACCTCTTTTGCTAAAGTTATAAAAGACAAAAGTCTCACATTAACTGTGGTAGGAAGAGCTGCTGAGAAATGCTAAACAGCAAGCATGCTGGAACTCGTCCTGGTAGAAATCTGCTGCTGAGAAGCGAGCCAGCATGCTTGCCGCGTTGCACGTACTTCAAACATTCATGCACAGCATCGCCGTTCACACGCATCTTCAGGTCCTGCAAGCAAACTGCTTCTCCCACATCATTTCAGTTCCTTGAAGGGTGACATAATGCACAGGAAGCTGCAGATTTCTGCTCTGAAGTGTGGGCAGAGAAACTTCCACAAACCTTTAAAACCGGCAGAGGAGTTTATCCTCCCAAAGTTTGGCAGTTGGCTTCAGCAGAGAGTCACACATTCTGGGCTCGCTGTGAGCTAGACGAGACGTTCGGTGATTATTTCTCTGGTTATATAATTTGTTTTGTTGGTTGGATTCTGTAGAAACATTCGGTCATGTATTATAACTCATACAAACACAGACCAAAGAACTAGTAGGAGTTTAATATATTCAGAAGTTAATAATCACATAGTTTTCTTTTTTTTTTCTGAACCAAAGAAACCTGACTGCACACATAAAAAAAACCTCAAACAAGATAAAACTATTTACAATGAAAGTTTTGTGGGAGCTATGTCTGCTTTCTCAAAACTTTGTCCAACTTGTCTCAGATTCTGTCTCATGGCGGGAAGACTGGGGTTTGGTTTAGGAGTCTCTGGTTCTCGTTTTTACAGATGATGTGGTTCTGTTGGTGTCTGCAACTAACATCGTGCACTGAGGGTGGGTTAGGGTTAGGGTTACAGTTAGGGTTAGGTTTAGGGTTAGGGTTCATGCACAAAATGGGGTCTAAAAGTTGTGTAAGTCATTTTCAGGTCAATAACACACACACACAAAACAGTTAGCCCCCACCCTCGTCTCTAAACTGAGAATAAAAATGAGAATCTGAATGAAAATGATAGCAATTGCACTTATTGGTGCATTAATTGCAATAAGGTGTGTATTAATCAGGTGGTTTATAAGTAGGCATGCAGATACTGCAGTGACACTCATGCATGATGCTTCACAATGAATGTGCTGACACTCCTTTAGGATCTTCCCAAAGGCAGGATCCAGATGGGGGAAAGTTTATTTAGACCATGAAGATCTCCTAGCCCTAGAAGTCCAATTAGAAACTGATCTGGGCCCAGCGTTAGATCGGCTGACTGACCGGAACCAGGCAATACCAGCACCTCACTCTGGCAGTGGTATCTTTCCCTTTGCCTCCACATTTGAATCTGACTAGCATTTTTGTTTTTTCTTTTTTATGTCCGCCAGGATCGCTTTGCGAATCCATCACACTGACAGCTCGCTGCTGCAACATTGCAGTGCAGTTTGATGGTAATAAAACATTTTCCCGTGCCTCTGCCTCACCCACAAGCAACTTCATTTTAGTCTCAGTGAAACTGTTTATTCTAGACCTCTCAGTTGCCATGATGACGGATCATCTGACTTACGTATATGCAAAATATTAGTTAGGTCCATTGTATTAACCCTTTATGGCAGAAGGTGGTTGTGCAGGAGGTGGCATGTGATCCAAAAACACCTGAGCACAGGATGGGTGTGATTTATAAAATGGGAATTGAGGGCAGCTGTAGGTCTGTTTTATAACAGTTTAATAATAGAAAACCTGACTAACATCAGTTAAATAAAATGACCTCCATGATGTTATTCTAACTATATTTACTTGTTCTGTGGTGTTCCCATCTTGCTGTGGCTCCTGGAAGAGAAATGAAAACCAAAAACAGGAGGAGGAGGATGCATTTTAACAGAAAGACTCTCTAAAAGTCTCACAAATGAACAAAAATTCAAAACAAAAGAAAAATGTCTACCTCTCTTCTTTCTGCATATTTTGGATCTTTTCACTGAAACAAAAACAACCTGAATCCAAAAGGAACCAATAAGATTTCATGAACGGATTTAAAATCTAAGCTGCATTTAATTACAGGAAATTAAATAGAAAGAAGGTAGAAACTAGCTGGAAAACATGACAGAAAGCTGCACCCAGGAAGAAAAAGCATCAGCAAAAATGTTTGATTATTGTAAAAGAAAAGAGAGGAGAAAACAGCAGAAAGAAGACTCCTATTTAATAAATTATTCACAAGGACTGATGGCCTTAAGATGCAGGTAGATACTGGAAAGGAGGAAAATGAAAATGGAAGACAAAGAGATTGATGGAGATTAAAAAACAAAGATTAGGCTTGAAGAGAGGGATGGTTTAGAGCCGCGTTTGGGTTTAATAACAGAAGTGAGGTGAGACTTCTTATTTATCCTGTAATCTGTTTGGAAGGTCACGACTAAACTGATGATTCATCCTGATAAAGGGACTCGAATCGTTTCAGATAAATGTCAGACAGACCTCACAACCACAATAAACATATGCACATTTAGAAATCATATTTCAACAAACCGACAAGATTAGTAAAGGATTTATGTTGGTGCAGCAGCTCATCAGGAGCTGCAAAACAGCAATCTCAGCCAGGTATCCAGCAAGTTGATGGTTTTATCAGGAAAGCTCAAAAAGTCTGAATCACTAATGTTACAAACATAAAAATAAATAATGCTTTTCATTTTTGTAGCATTCTTTTTTTTTACAGAAAGTGAAGGAAAAAGTTGTAGAAAAACTTTATTTGATTCCATTTTGTGCAACTTTTGTTCATAAATTAAAGGGAACATATTCAGAGTGTTTTCTTGAGTTCTAATAGTTCTATGGTCGATACAAAACATGTTTATGAAGTTCTTTGCTCTAATAAAGCGATTTCAGCAGTTTTATTCTTGACATTTTCAGTACCTTCCAGAATGAGCCGTTTCAGGGCTCTGTCACTTTAAGAAAACAAGTTGGAGCTGGCCACGCCCACCCCTCCCCTGATAGGCTGCTATAAGCTGAGAAGCTCCCAAATCTGGGAGGGGCTTGTGTAGAACCTCTGCTCCTCCAGCAGTTCTCTCTTGCACAAGCGAGGTGTTCTATTCTAGTTCCCTTTTTTGTGATGTCACAAATGGGGACTTTTTGAAACGCCTTGTTTTAGGCACATATTTCCTAAATCAAATACTAAGAAACGGATGAACACATTTTTTCCATGTTTGGAGTGTTCATAGGCAGTATAGATCCACATGGCAGAACAAAAGGAAGCAAAAGGTGAGTTTAGCATAACATGTCCTCTTTACATTTAAAGACAAGCAGACCCCATTTTTTTTGCATGACTGGAAATATAACCATGCATAAAATGCGGTTCTATGTTGTTGATCAAACCCATTTCACCATTTTTATCCTGATAATGATTTAATTTCAACACCTGGATGATTTGGTTTCTGCATTCATGAAAACAGACTGCAGTAGTCCAGACTGCAATCCAGCAAACTTAAGAGTCTGGGGTGAAGGACTTTATTATTTCTTATTTGGTCTGTTTGATGGTTTGTGAACATCAGCTTTCTGCTCCCCCTGCAGGATTACAGGTTAGATCAGGTTTACCTCATGGTTTTCAGCCTCTGTCGTCATGGAAATGGAGCAGGTAAAATCCCTGGAATATCGGGAATCAGTCCCACGTTTTAAATTTTCCTTCCCTACTTTGTTCTTCCACTTATTTCTCTGCTCACTCCAGCTTCTCCATCTTTTAAAAACCACAACTATATCTGGTCTTTTTCTTCCTTATGCAAATTTCTGTATGAAATATGACAGCTTGTAAAAACAAAAACAGGAATAAAAGGAGATCGAGGAAAGGCCGGATGGTTTCTGAGCTTCCTGAGAGGACTAGGAGCTCTTGTCTGGCCAGGACCTGCTGGTGGGATAACAAGTCCAGCCCAGCTGGCCTGGGAGTGACCGGTGATCCCCGAGCAGCAGGGGCAGGAGTTGGACGAGAGGAAAGATGAATATCTGAAATGCCTTCTGGGAAATAAAGAGAGAAGTTTAGAAAAAACACCATTTCTTTTGTTTTTATAAAGTTTGTCTCATAAACATGAAAATCCAAGCTTTAATTCCCCCAAGCTACTTTGGAGGAATAGGACCTCATAACAAATTTTAAAGCATGATTTTTTTTTACATATTTATTAATGCAAAACCAAAGAAAGCACAATTTTTCTACAATAAATACTTGAAATGAAAATATTATAAAATAATAATCCACTCTGCCTAACTAGTAGGCAGCTTAAACCCTCAGGTTGAGTATTCAAACTGAATAAACAAGAGACAAATATAAAAAACTAAAACTTCCTTCAATTAAAAACAGTAAACCTACAGTTGTGAATTTATTTATTTTGATTATTTTAGATTTTATTTAAATGTTCAAATTGAAAATATAAATTTAAATCTGAAGTTTCAAAGAAACTGATTCAAAAGATGATGAAAAAAAAGGCCTTTAAGTTAAAAAACAAAAACCCGTCTGACGTCACTGTAAGATTTTTCTGTTAAAGGTCAACTTCACTGAAAAAACCTTTTTTAATGATTATTTCTGATTATAATCAGAGTTTTTCATGCAGGCTGAACATGAAAATAGTCTCCTACACCTATCTCCTGCATTAGCTTCTGATAGAAAATAGACGGTGGAACTCTAGGATTAGAAAATCTTGACAGATCTACGTCACTGAACATTCATGGACTCACCCATCTTGACTTACGATGGGGAAGGCTGTTGTTGGTTTAGCGTCCAGGAAACACCAGAGAATGTCTCGGCTAGTAGAAGCTAACCATTAGCATTAGCAACTCCACCACACAGCAGAACTCCTTCATGCTTGTGTTATTTGTGGAGATAAAACATCAACGTTGCACGTCAGTAGTAGAGTCTGTTAAATATTGAAATTTTAACTTTTAAAGAAAGAAAGAAGGAAGTTGTTGTTCAGCCTCATGTGTCATGTATTTGTTGTGTTTGTTTTTGGTGATTTTCAGCCTTGAAGGAGAAAACAAAGAGCAGAGTTTGCTAAAGCTGAGTGACAGAAAAACAACAAAAACCACATTTGTCTGAATCTACTTCACAAAGTGTATTTTTCTGTCTTGTCTTCCTATTGTCACTAGAAACTGGAAATGTGTTGAATCTTCAAGTGTTTTTGTTGCTTTTTCTTGATTGATTTGCTTTTGGCTCGTCCAATCTTCTGCACCCTGCAGCAAAATCCAAAAGACTTTAATTAAAATCTGATCAGATCTCCAGAGGGGAGGAAGAAGTTCAAACACATGAAGTCACTACTAGCGTTGGTATTTTCATGGGGTCGAACGTCCCCGAGCGTTCACACCTCCTCACAAGATGGCCATGCTCGCAGGGAGGAGGGCGAGGAGGAGGAAGAGGAAGCTGCACTTGTCCTCCTTTCCATAGCGGTGAGGTGAGGAGCAGATGGTGCGAGAGATTGGAAACATCGTTTGGAGTCGGCCAGCCCTGATGGCAAGCTGTGCTGGCAGAGTGTGTGAGGGCTTTAAATCGGCCTGTTTTGCTTAGTGTGTGTGTGTGTGTGTGTGTGTGTGTGTGTGGTTCTGAAAAGTTGAGCTCTAACGAAGAGATGAACGAAGAGTTTACGTGTCAGAATTGGCTCCAGATGATGCATTGATCGTAATTTGGAATAAACACTCAGAGTGGAAGTAAACAAGAACACATACTCACACACTAAAAATTATTTGTTGTGTAAGATATTTGAAAATGTGGCAGAAACATACGTCTGTTTGTTCCTGAGTGCAGTTATATAATACATTTAGACTCCGTATTTTAGTTAAAGGCTGCTCAGANGCTTTGCAGAGTTTGGTCTAGGCACGCTTCATTGGAATCCTCGCAGCCTGTGGCTGTCCAATCACAGCTCGCTATAGTTTTGGTTGGGCCAATCACAGCGCTCTATATTTTGGGCCAATCACAGAGCGGGAGTAGCCGATGACGTCAGCGCTGCGGCCGCGAACCCAAGCAACATGGCGCCAATGCCGGAGCCACGTTCTTTTGAAACGGCTTTGTCATCAACATTGGATTATTTAGACTCCAACGTGCGTAAGTCTGTCTGATATACTTAGCAGCTTCTTATTTTTATCAAAGTAGTGCAATGTGCCAGTACACCTGATATTTGCGTGTTTTTCATACAAAAACGACAGAAATCATTGATGTTAGACGCCATAGCTGCCTCTCGCTTTTCCGTTGCTGTGATTACGTCACGTTGTTTGTTAATCTGATTGGTCCTAGCGCTATCCAATTGCGTGCTGACATTTTGAAAGACAACCGTAGATCCCGCCTCACGACTGAGAGCCGTCAATGGTTCGTGGCCAGACTATATATACACATATATAGGATGGCTTGCCAGGCTAACAAGTACCTGGAAAACCTCCAGATTCAGAGGGAGGCCAGGAAGCATCCCAATCAGATGTCCAAGGTACACCTGCTAACTCCTTCCAGTGATGAGGAGCTTGGAGCTGAGCCCAGCTACTCTGGAGAAAAATTCAATTCAATTCAGTTTATTTATATAGCGCCAAATCACGACAAGAGTCGTCTCAAGGCACTTCACAAAGTAAACATTCCAATACAGTTCAGTTCATTAAGCCAATCAGTAAAAAAGTTTTCTATATAAGGAACCCAGCAGATTGCATCAAGACACTGACTGTGTGTTGATACAATCCTCATACTAAGCAAGCATGTAGCGACAGTGGAAAGGAAAACTCCCTTTTAACAGGAAGAAACCTCCAGAGGATCCTGGCTCAGCTCAAATCAGCTCAAATGATTTTAGAATCTGATTCTGCAAGTCATAATCTGGATCTCATTACTGCAGACAAAGCCCTCAGCTGTTGGTCCATCTCTCCTCCATCCTACCTACCATCACTCAGGGATCAGACACCAACCCAGAGGCAGCAATCCACCTTTCTCCTGCTGGGAGCCAAGGATTCAGGTCTAGAGAACCTGACTCATAAACGAGGATCTTATGTTAAGAAATTATGGCGTTCTAGTTGTTTTGCACCAAGTTCCATAATAAAATGTTGTTCCTGCTTGGATTGACTTTTTGTTGTCTTTATGAGGGCTTTTTATTGTTTGCATTATTTTTGTAAACATGTCCTGATTGACATGTGACATGAATGATTTTAAGTGTTTTTACATCATTGGTGATGTCATGTATATTAGAAGATTCTCTTTAAGAGGGGATTTGACTTTTTAGAATAGATAACCAAAAGCGTGGTCACTGCAACATTAGAAATAATGAGGTTGACGGAGTGAAACTATCATGTTTGTGTCTTTTAGGTTGACCCAGAAGTTCATCAGTCACAGACCAACGTCCAATTTGAATGAAATCCACCCAGATGTTCATGAGACGTGTTACTAAATAACAAAAGTAGGCACACTGGCAAAAACATCATGTCCTGCCTTTTGCCTGTGGACTCTGCTGATAAAAATAAATCTAAACCTCAGAAGAGCTTCTGTGTTTCCACGAGTTCCATCAAGTCCTAATGGGTGACCTTTCACCTTTAGATTAACTAGAAGCATCCAGTTTTCTGTACTTTTAACTACCAGTCAGAACAATTTGATCTCCTGATAGACATTTGATTCCAGCAGCTGTGTTATTATCCCACTGCATCCTCCTATTTGGCTTTCAATTAGAGCCGAGGTCAGAGCGCCACCAAACAAACAGCAGTCAGTTTACCCACTTTGCATCCAATTCTTTCAGATGAGTATGAGCCGCGTCCCTGCAGCTGATGGAGAGATTAATCTTGCTTTGATAGAAATATGTCAGATTCTCCAGCCGCTGACGGTTGTGATTTATCACTCTGGACAAATCTGTGCCTGAACGTCTCAGCTGCTGACAGCTCCATCGTGGCAGGAACGTCCCAAAATGTCACCTGTTGTTCGTGGAGTGACCTTCTAATTTTCTAATTCAATTTCAGGACCACTACCCCCCCACCACCACCGCCACCACCACCACACACACCCTCCGTATCATGAACCAGTAATAACAATTACACAGCGTGACTGACTCAAAAACCTGCAATTCCCCTACTTTAAATCACAACTCAAGTAGTCTTTTATTACGCTGCCTGGTTAAATCAATCTAAATCTAAGCATAATAACTCCCTAATCAGGTGCTGGGGAGAATAATAGGTTGTCACGCTCGAGGAAAAATAGGCAATCATGGAATGTTTTCTTTAATTAGGCCGACTAAAGTAGAAGGGCACAGCGAGAGTGTGGGACACATTCATCATAGCCAAGGTGGGAAATTACTTCAATTACTCAGGAAGGGGAGAGTGAACTGAATTACAGGAGTCAGAGAAGCAGAAGAGGGGAGATCGTGATCTGCAAGGAAGTCCATCTGACGCCGAGGCCAGACGAGGCAGCAAGGAAGGAGGGAGGGTCAAAGAAACCATCATTTTATGATTTTACTTAGAAAAGTGTGGGAAGGTATTAAAAAAGACTTTTTTAAAGTTTCATGCATCTCTATTTTAAGGCAGCACGCACTGATGGTGGAGTTTTTTGTTTGTTCAGTAACTTTTCCACCCACACGGTTCTCCTACAGTCTTTCATTTATATTTGCTTTATTGAAATCAAATATTTCTGAGTTAGTAATTGTAGAAAATCATAAAATCTAAGTAAAGTCTAGAGCTGTCTGGAGGACAACATATAGTTTCACTGTACTTCTCTATTCCTGGGGCAACAATGTCCAGAGTACAGGGACTTTTTTCTAGCGCACCGTGGGTACCGGTGAAAATCAGTCCATCTGTTTGTCCCACATAACCCTCCACCCCAATCCGACGAATATTGGAAGCATCCTTTGCTTTCCAACTCCTCCTATTCCCGCAATCTGACAGATGTACATTGAGGTGCGTAGCGGCACTTATATGAAGCTGTGATAAACAGGAAATACAAGGCTTTGAATAAACTAGAATAAGATTTATTATGGAACCTGACTAATGAAGCAACAAGTAATAATCTGCAAACCGAGGATCAGAATGTGACAAATAAAGAAGTGATCAAAAATAAAAACTTCAGAAGTAGAACTAGAACAGAGGGCAAACTAAACACTAGAAAACAGAACAGCTGAGAATGAACGTTCTGGTGTTTAAACTGGAATGCAATGAGATTAAAGATTAAAATAAATGTTAAAGCTGCTGCTAGTGGCTCATTAGGGTTGCGATGGTAACAACTCATGGCTCGTTGGGGTCACCATGGTATACACACACCTGTGTCTCTCACTCCCTGACAGCAAATTTAATGAAAGACATAAACTAAAAAGTAATCCTCAGACAAACAGCGGCCGGGTGAATCCAGAAGTTGTTTTAAATAAATATTGACTTTAGACCTGCAGAAGGCTCTGATAGTCACATGTGTGAAGTTTTATGTTTCTATAGTGTTTTATGTTGGAGATACCAAAAGTTAAAATAACCCTTTACTGCCAGTTACTGCAAATATCTGGAGCTAAACTGAAGTTTATGGAAGATTGGGTATGAACTCTCTGGACTCTGAGGGGATTTGAGGGAAAACATTCAGTCACACAGCAATGAGAGACTCAACAGGTGGAAGAAGACATATCTACATTTTGATGTGCAAATTATATTTATTCTAAAAGCATAAGTGAATTATTTGACTGTCCAAATGTTACAGTGAAACTATCACACTCTAGGTTGAACATTCTGTGACAAAATCTCCAGAATTCCTCCAACTAAGTGTAAAAACCATCAACGATATCTAAACACCAGTTCAGTCATGTAAAATCTAAGTTTGGCTATAGAGCTATAGAGCTCCAAATGGGGGCGGAGCTTTCTCACCTTAATCCCATGTTTTTAAAGCTGGTGGAGGTAAAAAAGGTCAAAAGGTTCAACTGAATGACGAGGGTCATAGTAGTACCAAGAACAATGAACAGGATAAAACCAGAACTAATCGACCTTTAATACCAGGAAACAATGACAGGTGGTAGAGTTTAATAGAACAGACGCTACAGGGACAAACACAGACAGAGGAATATTAAAGATAAACAAAGGNAGTCTGATGCGTCTGATTGGCTACACGATACGTTCATCAGGCAGCATGCTTGTCCTTAAAATCTGACCAAAACATGTTTGAAAAGTACGTATGATCTGCTTATTTCCAACAACTTTCTGAGTGGGCCAGAGCGTTCTTAACACACAGGAAGATCTGATCAAACTATTTTAGAGCCATAACAGTAATGGTGCATCCTTAAGAGTGTCGGAAGAGGAGAATCAGGTCAAAAATCAGCATTATTATCCTGCTGTGTGAATTGGGCCTTACATCCTGATCTTGTTTGACCTTTGACCTACATCTTTTGAATGACTTTTGAGGCGCCTTGTTGAGCTCCACATTTCCTCCAGTGGTGTTTGCAGCAACTCAGGACAGATTTCAGTTGTTGAATTTTCAGCTCATTAAATTGATAAAAGCATCCAAAAAACCAGCTCCGGTGGCCTAGTGGTAGAGTGTCCGCCCTGGGACTGGGAGATCGGGGTTCGATTCCCGGTTGGGTCATACCAAAGACCTTGAAAAAATGGGACCCAATGCCTCCTCGCTTGACACTCAGCACTAAGGGGTTGGATTGGGGGGTTAAACCACCAAATAGTTCCCGAGCGCAGCCACAGGGGATGGGTCAAATGCGGAGATGTAATTTCACCACTGTGTGATGAATACTTGGGACTTTAACTTTAAAATGAGACCACAGGGTTTAAAATCGCATAACAAAACACCTAGTTACGTATTTTTTTCAAGGTTCTATTTTGTTTTGTTTCTTTACAAGACATTTATTTATTTATTTATTTATTTATTTATTTATTTATTTTATTCATTTATTCATTCATTCATTTATTTAATTTTTTATTTAATTCTCTTTTCAGTTTGCATTTTTATAATTTCTAAATTTAATTCATTACATGTTAAAGATGCAGGATGAAAAAACTATTCTTTTTTATATAATTACAAGTAAATGTAATTATTTAGGCTACTAGGTGTAAAGCTAGGGGAGGCAGAAAGTGTATTATTCATTCATTTTTTTAAAAATTTGTTTTTCAATTTCATTAATTAGAAGAGTAAAGAGTAAAGCTTGATTTTATTTATTTATTTTTCAAATGCATTTATTTAACATCACTTTTTTTATGTTGAATTTATTTAAAATTGAATCGGTGCTGATGAAGGAGGAGATTCCTCACGGAACACCAAGCATCCTTTGTGTTCACTGGGGATCATTTATCATCATCATCGTTATCGTAACGCTTTAATTCCTGAGTCTCTGTGTACGAAAGTCCTCAAATCGCCGAGAAGAATTCCCTAATTGTCCCTGGAACGGCTCAAGTTTAGTAGCTCCCTGTTTAAGGAAATGCCAGGGCAGCTGGGAGATCCTGCAGCGATAAGTGGCGCCAAAAGGCACTGCTGATGTAAGCCCCCCACCACCCACCTCCCTTCCTTCCTTTAACTCCTCCTCTTGGACACAAACATCTCAAAAGAGGAGCTCAGTTCCAAAACAAGCTGCTGCTTCCAGCTCAACACAAACCCGAAGCTCCGGACGAAGACTGCCTGCTGCTCAAGGTGAACCACGTGGTTCCATTCAACGATTATTTAATCCCCTAGGACAGAAAAATTATTGTTTTTGGTTTTTAGATGTGTTCATCTTCACGTCAGTCCGTAAATCTAATATAGCCTCAGAAAAAACAAAACCTCATATCAGACTAGATAAACTCATTTTACTCCATAAACCATCAAAAGAAAAGTCACAAGACGATAAAATTATTCTCCAATTATCTTTCTTCCCTTTTATATTTTGTTGAACTGGAGCACAACCTTCCCTCATAATAGGATAAGTTGATTTTGCTTCATTAACATAAACGAGAGCGGCTCCTGAGCCACTTAAAATGTCAGTTTCCTTCAATTGCTTCAGTGTGATGTTGGACCTTCTGATCTCTACTCACCTTTAAATCTGTAGCATCAGTTAAAGGTAGGAAATTTTGTTCTTGCCATTTGAGCAAGTTAGTTTTTGAAAGTACAAAATTATTCAGGCTTTCCCACTTAGGCCACACCTCCACAGTACAGGAATGTAAAATGTTGGTTCCTGAGGGTTTTGTTTTATATTTTCACCCCGTTGTGGCACCTTTTCTGCCATAATTCCTAATGTAAGGCACCTACATAATTGTCTATCTATTTTTGATGCTAGCTAATATAGCTTAGTGCATTTATGGTGAAAAATTAAGCAGTTTTTAGCTTTCTTCTTTAATTCATAACTTCAAAATCCCAGCAGCTAAGTGCCACCAACAAACAGCTCTGCCAGCCGACAGAGGACAGGCTGCATTCTCAGACAACAGGTCCGTCACGTAAATGTTACCCAGCAAGAACAGAACCAGATTCTAAACAGAACATGTAAAACGCTTTAAATGAAACAAACAGAACCCAACATTCCTTCTGTTACACTAGGCAGCCCGGCTCTGGCTTCACTTTCTGTTTAGCTGCTCCAAGCCAAGAACATGTGATTTGTGCACAATTTTTACTGTTTTTTTTGTGTCTTTCAAGTCTGTCGGTGCACATTGTGCACATCTGTGCACGTATGCGCACATGGGGGAGAAACAGAGGGCAGTTTAAGGGATGAGTTACTTTTATTAAGAACAGGGCGTTCATAATGATTAGATGAGGTTTTTCCAGGATTGGGCTTTTTAAGAGGTGATTAAAATTAATAATTTTAAAGACTATTTCATTTATTGGATGGCAAAAACACTCCAGAAAAACATCATCCACTACGCCTTTAACACTCACTTAACTCTTCATTAGCTTTGAGTTAGCGCGCTGTTATTGCTCTGTTGGCACTCAGCGCAGTTAGACCAGAAAAAGAAAAGTAGAAACACCAGAGGATGAAAGAACAGCAATGCACATTCTGAGTAGAATCACTTTTGTCAATATTTGCACAATTTCTCACTGACAGACTTGAAAGACACAAAAATAACATCAAAATCCTGACAGAAAATCATAAACTTCTTGTTTTTTTCTCTATTTTCTAACAGATATTTGATTAATCGGAACATTATCAACATTTGTTGGTCTGGAGTGTTCAACATTGAGGTACATTTGACCAAAAGATGAGATAAACATGCATTTACCTGCCATATACGTTTTCAGAAACCCATAAACTTAAACTTGGAAATTAGTCTTAATTCATGTTGGTCATTTATTATAAGCAAGTTTAAGAGATTATTGCCTTTTTTAGTTGAAAATGTTCTCATTAAAAAATTTTTTGGTTGCTATTTGCAGAAACAAGAGGAGGCTGAGGCAGGCAGTGATAAAGTTTAAGAAGGAAAAAAAGCTCAAAAGAAAGAAAACAGGAAATGAAAAAGAAAATCGAAAAGAAAAAGAGCAACGGTTGTAAGAAAGGAAAAGAAGGAGATAGACGGGGTTGTTGGGAAAGCCTTGTACAGCTGTTGAGTGCTGTCACAGCTAGGGAAGGCCAAAACTATTATGCATGAGTACACACACACACACACACACACACACACACACACACACACACACACACACACACACACACACACACACAAGGACTTTGAATAAGCCTCCAAATAAGCATGTGGCTGGCTCTGAACAGGAGGCACTAATTCATCCCCTCTTAGTCGTGTAAACACGTGTTTGCTGAGTTTCTCATGGATGTGGCGTCTCGGCCGAGCACCAAGTCTCTGCAGCACAACAGCAACTCCAGCAGTGATCTCATCGGCTCGCGGCCTCCACTTGTGTACTGTTTATATCCACTTCAAGTGCAGTAAACAGCCTTTTACCCTGAAGACGGGTGGACCCCAAGAGGCTTTTTGACTCCACTGTCTGGTATTTATGCAAAAATAACTTCAACAAAACCTGTCAAAATTCCTTTTATTCAAAAACACGACGTGAGCAAGGATAAGATCATTTTCATCAGCGTGGAAACAATTATTCTGATTGTGTTGATGCCTGGAAGGAAGCCCAACATGATGCCGTTTTTAACCTCAGCAGTGTCGCGTCACATCAGTCACTTTTAGAAAACGCAGCCGTGGCAGAGAGTAAAAATAAAAAAGGCGCTTCTATCAGCTCCAGGCAGGCTGAGACGGGCCTCTTCTGCTAATAATGACCTCATGCATGTTTTCAGTCCGACCTTGTGAGCAAAGTGTAATGTTAGATAATAATTGGCACCGTTCTTCACCTGATAGGAGCGTGACTGGATTACTAAAGCTGTGCACAGATGCCACCAGTTTCAGGTTCATCTCCATGTAGGATGTGATTACTGGAGCTCAAAGCCAAGCGGACTGCTCCTGTTCTCTTAGATCCACAAAGCTGGAAACACTTTATGCTTTCAAGTCAGAAAGATTCTTGAGCATTTAACCTGTAGGTGAAATTAAATGAACCTAATGAAAATTAGATGTCAAGTAGTTAAACCATGTTTTATGCACTTTGTGTGCAAATATGGGTGCACCCTTTTCTTTCTGTTTTATTTTAGGTGACTTTTTCAGGACCTAAATGATTGTTTCATATATTGATTGCATGTATTTACAGTCTAAATTAAAGGGGAGGAGTTCTGCATGAAAATGTAACTTTGATTAAATAAATAGGAGATTCAACCGTCCGCTTCATTGTCATAACTGCTGCTTCCTCTCTTTAGTCAGTCTGTCCTGCTCCTCTTGACATTTGATTGGACGGGTGGTTTTGACTGCCCACCAGGTTAAAGCTGCTATAGTGAATCTGCAAACAAGCTAGGTTTTAAATGCAAACACGGTCACAGAACTCTCACCCCTCCCTGAGACGCTTCTGCCGGAACTGGTGCTAAACAAGTTTGTCATTGGCTACCTGTCAATTTTAGAATTAACTTCTTTTAGTGGTGTTTAAGGTGCAGAATGGGTTGGCTCTGGCCTATTTGACTGAGTTGCTGCAGCCATATGTTCCTGCTAGAAAAACAAAAAATAGAGGTTATTAAAGTTAGAAGAAAAAGCAACATGCTGCAGGGAGGATGACATGAGAACACTCAAATGTGCTACCTTAACATTACAAATAAAGGTTCATTGTTTGACTGATTACAGCTGATGGTAGAAATGAGTCAAAGCAAAAACAAAACTGTCAAAGAACCTGTCAGAAGCAAGAGACGGTCTGATAGGTTTAGAGATAACTCAAGCTTGTAGGATGTTCAAGAGGAATTTGTTCCTGCTGTAGTTCTTTTGGGGTGTCGATCTTCTAAAGAAAAGCTGGGGAAAGGTCCTGAGGACAATTACCACTTTCTAAATTCTATTTTTGCCACAAAACCTTGGGTTTTAACTGAATATCTGACATCAAAAGTCTAGGATTTGATACTTTCTTTCATAGATTTTGACAAACTTTCAAGGGAGTCAAAGATGGACATGATTTACAATCCGGATCAACGTCCAAACAGCACAATTATCCAGATAGTTCTCACTTATGCCTATGACTTCCCTGAGACAGCAGGACACCAACCAACCCCACTAACTAACCAACCCATGGGGACAGATGTTAAATATAAACAAATACTGAACACTATAACATGCATTGCTAATTTGCAAGGCACGTCTACAGACGGGCCTTCAACAACATAAAACAGTATTAATAACAGTTAAACAGCATAGCAAAGACAAACTATGGCATAAGTCCTAAAACTACCTTAAAACAGAGCACAACTAAACAAGGACCATCATGGAATTATCATGGGCTGGCTGGTAATCATGATACAAGACTGGTTTGGATGGATGGATGGATGGATGGATGGATGGATGGATGGATGGATGGATGGATGGATGGATGGATGGATGGATGGATGGATGGATGGATGGATGGATGGATGGATGGATGGATGGATGGATGATCGTGTCAATTTTTGACCCGATTTTACCCTCCCAACAAGCTTAAAGACACTGATTACCATAGTGGCTCTAAAGATAATCTTATCAGAAAATCCTTACATGTGTTGTATGTTAAGAGTGCTCTGGTCCGCTCAGAAGGACGTTGTGACCGCTACAATCTCAAATTTTCAACATGTTGGATTGTTTTGAGCCTATATGGCAGTGGGTATGGTCTGCCTGGAGAACCAACGGGTGTGCAGCCTGTTGAATGCGGTGTAAAGGGAGTTGACAGACTCTAAACTTAACTAAATTAATTCAAATGTTCCTCATCAGCATGTTTGTTTACTCCAAAGTCACGTTTGATCTTGAGAGGTTTTGCGAGATTTCCCGTCTGACAGAGGAATGTTTGTGTGTGAAATCGGTTGTCGCGTGTAGTTTTTGCCATGTGGCTGCACACCACACACAGTAGGACCAAAACTGGTGTATCTGTGATTTTATATCACCATGTGTGTTTCAAAGATGCTGAGTCAGTTTTAAAGTTTTAAGTTGGCTCACATAGAAAAGACTGTTTGACGGAGGAGGTTTACTAAAAAGGGACTTCACAATCCTGCCAGATGTGTTACGAATAACAAGACCCGACCTGTCCTGTCCAAACTTGTCAAAGTTCACCATGTCCAGTTTTTTAGAACATGGCAATGAGGAAATCCAACCTATTTGCAGCAGCCTTCCTACAAACGCTGCAACAACTAGTCTAAAAGAGTTTTGGCGTATTGAGTTACATTCTTCAAATATCATGGTTTCATTGTGCCGTTGCGTAAGCCTCACGTCATCCCCGGAGCGCACGGCCCTCTCCGCTTTAACCTGGTGTTATTTCCCAACCAGCCCGGTCATGCTGACTTGTTTGTTTGGGAGTATTAAATTTAGAGCTGTCAGCGCCGCATCGCCTCTCCACTCCTCGCTCACGGGGGAATGAAGACGGGAACAAGTCATATTTCACGAGAGCTCGCTCAGTTTGATCCAACCTCAAAAGCATCAAACTCCATTTTCTGCAACGCGGTTTAGGGGACACCGGAGACGGTCCGGGTGGAAACTCTCCAAACACGAGTGCAAATAAATGTATGGCAGATAAGAATGACAGGAGGATTCGATTAACCGCTCTGCAAAGGTCATGATTTGCATTTAAATTCAGCTGCAGCGTCCTTTTAAGGCCCTGATTAATAAAAACAGCTCTAAACCTCACAAAACGCCTGTCCTTCGCTGACTGTGCCGTGCAAGGTGCGTCATCAGGCCTGGTGCCGTAATCAGGACGGAAATATTGAGCTTCATTCAAGAGGAGAAGGTTGCATGCTCTCTTTTTCCAAAGGTTTACTTTCCTCTGGATAGTTCTGTGCACTGATTATCTGTTTTCAGGCTGAACCCGTCAACCTTTGGGGGCACTGGCTGCTCCCCAACTTCCAGCCTGGAGCTCCAGTCCTCTCCTGCTGACAGCCCTTGCATGCCTCGCTTTAAAAACAGTAGCTGCCACAGATCACGCAGGCACGCAGAGCATTAGGAAGACAGAGATACCTGCCTCCCTGGCAGGAGTGTCAGCTGTCGTCGGTGATTGACGACGGGAGTTTGTTCTCCTCAGCTGATTCTACTTGACCTTGAGTCCTCGACGGCCCTCCCTTCTGTGCCGCTCTGGACTTGCACGCCCCGCACGCGTGCAGCATCTTCCAGCGGCGAGGGCTCATTTTTAAACTTGCTAATGCCTCCTCCTCTGAGGTTTGCTGTGCAGGTTCATGCAAGGACAAGGAAGGCAGCTGGGTGCCAGATGAGAACGGTAATTAGGCTGGTATCCACCGGGCTTTGGTTACAGGTGCAGATCTGCCTGCGGGGATGAACAAAGCTGTCAACGGAAAAGATCATTCATGCTGAAACAACAGAAAGTAGGGAAGGGGAGGTTGGCCAAACCCTGCTACCGGGCTCTGGTGCCAAGACAAGATAAATCGCTCAGAGTGGCATCACGACAAGACCAACGCAGGCGTATTAATCCTCTTCCTGCTTGCTTTAAAAGCAGAAGCTTTGATTTTGGAGCAAAGATTCTGCCCGGCTACTGAACTACCTGCTGGTAGCACGAGTTTTCATCACAAGTCTTTAATTAGACAAGAGGGGCTTCTTGTGCGATCCGCAATGCATAATTGATGTGGAATCGCTCTCTTGCTGAGCTTCATTGTGAAGCTGGAGAATCTTAAAAAGGACTTCTGGTCAACAATTGAGGATATAGATGAATCCTTAAAGTGTCTGAGAGTTTCTTCTTTGTTGCTTTAATGTTTGCAGAATGCCTTTCTTATCTCACTGGGGGGGAATCAAAACAAAACTTGATTTAAATACCAAATATGGTCAAAATAACATGATGTTTTTCCGTCTTATCCTGCTTATCTTAATGCAAGAGCGCAAGAATGTTTTAAACAGTCGTGTCAACAGTTGACATCAGACCCCTTCCTGTTTCAACATGACCACGCTTCTTTTTTTTAAAGCATGACCTTCAACAATATCCTCTGTGACGAACTAGAGATAGGGCTTTGGTTTTGTTTTTGCACAAATTTACACAATTTAGTGATGTTATCTGGTGTCCAAAGATTTTGTTACATCAGCAACGACAGATAGAAAAATGGTTCCTACCATAATAATAATAAAAGACTGCAATCCCATGGACTTCACTGTGTGGAAAACTAAAAAAGACAAGTAATTCAATATATTTTTGTTTTGTTCACCTGATTAAAATAATTTTTGGTTTGTTTTTATATGAAACCATAATGGTCCCAGCACCACAGTCTGCAGGTATCTTTGGTGTTCTTTTCATCACAGCAGTTAGATTCGTTCATTCCTTCAGTGCCACAGCTTATGTGACGGTTTGTTCTTAAATTAAACAAAATAAAGACAAAATCCATTTATTAGAAAAGCAGAACAGCTGACAGTCAATACATTACTTTTCAGGAGCGTTAATTCCTGTATTAACCCTTTAAAGGCTGACAAATTGATCCATTTATAGGTCAAAAACAATTATAGAATTATTGAAAATATTTAATCAGGAAAATGTGTACAATACTAGAACAGTAATGACTACATTTATCGGTGCAATACTTAGATATTCCACCAGGAGGCAGAAGACTCGTAGACAATTCAATGGATCAGAATTTTGACGAATGCACTAATCCTGTTAAAGAGAGAGAGGAGAAACTTTCTGTTTCTACCAATTCTGTCTTTCTCAGCATCCCATGATTACCTTTTCTTATTCATTTTAGTCTTCCTTCACATTTTTATCTAAAATTTTTCCTTTTCCCCCATTTTTGATTACTATATTTTTTAAATAATTTTTTTTGTTCTTGTGATTTTTATCTTGAGGGGCGCTATATAAAAATTTTTTTTATAATAATAATAATAATAATAAAGACTTTTTTTCACTTATTTCTTGACCTGGTTTTGCAGACTGAACCAGGTCAGATCCTTCTGTTTCCAGAACATCAGCCTGAAGAACAGCCTGCTCACTTGCTGCCTGTTAAATCCCATCTGCTGACAGGTGTCACCATAACAAGGTAATCAGTTATCCACCTCAGCCCTCTTCACCTGTCAATGGAGGTAATGCTATATCTGACTCAGTTATTGTAGGGAATTACAGCTTGGATGAAAAAAAAATATATATCTATATATATCTCTATATATAGAGATTTTATTTATTTATTTCAACAAAAGAATAGTTTTAAATGCATACTGCAAAGTATACATAAACAGCATTGCTGTACAATTTGAATGACAAGGGCAGAAAGAAGAATCATCTTATCTGCACTATTTACATCCACAGTCTCCTTGCATACAACACAATTTCAAGAGGAGGAAATGGTAAATAAAAAATAAAGAAAAAGAAAAAAGACTAAAAAATCACAAAGAAAGGAAAACAAGAATAAATTCAAACCATGATACATCCTTAACAAAAATACAAGAAACTTTCGGAATTTAAAATCAAAATAACTCACAGGTTTTCATTCCAATAAACAAGGTTAACGTGTAAAGCATTGTATTGATAGGAATAGATGGCCTGCACTTATTAACAAGACAATATCTTTTAAAAAATGAACTTTTCAGGTGTTTTCTGTGCAGAACTTGTGTATTTTAACTCCTCCAATATAAATCAGTTCCTAACTTTGTGATTTCCTACTTAAAAAGTCTTTTTAGATGCTACCGTCCAGCCTGATTTGTGGTCTGAGTGAGAAACTCCATCCTTCCATTCATCATTCATGTTAAAGTGTCCACTTGCTCCCAATCCTGCAGCTCTCGCTGTCACCTGTTATAAATCCTCAGATAGGAACGTTTCACTGTTTGCTCACAGCTTTAGAACTATTTACATCCTTTGTTGCATCCAATGCACTTTGTGAGCAACCTGCTTTTTGTTAAAAGCTCTTTGTCGATAAATTTGACTTCCCTTGACACTCAATACTGAGTCCATTAAGCCACAGAACCGTGGGGTTACTCTGTGCACAAGGTCCACTGGTTCCAGTAAGGTATATCAGCTGAGCTCTCATTAGCAAGCATCATCATACGTAACTCAGGCACGTGTAATGCCATTAGAGGAGATTTGGCATCTGATAGATGAGTAATGGGATTATGTTGGGCAATAAATCTCCAGGAGCAGAACTGAAGGTCTTCCCCGCTCAAAGGAAAACGTTTGAACTCGTGACAAGTTAACATTCAATTTTTTCTTATATCGTGGCTAAATTAATCTGATGTTTTATGGTTATGGTCCAAAAATGATGAGGTTACATGCAAAATTTTGGGTAGATCACAAACTGATGTTGGTGCTCCTGGCTTGACAATAAAAAAAAGCTTTGAGAATTCCACAAAAGGAAACAGGCCAGTGGATGATGTACAAGGTGACCATGCAGCTATACTGTTAAAGCTAAAACTTCCTGTGACGCCATAAAAGCCTCTGAGGAGTGTAATCTGATTATGGCGTGGTGACTGCAGCTACGCTCCCAGCGTCCTGACGCATAATCAGTATTTTATAATTCATTCATAGCATCAGTAAAATCAGAAACATGGTTTAGATCTCCAGAAACAGAGCTGATCTGTTTCCCTGTTTTAAATCTGTGCTCGGTGGGATTACTGCACCCCTCGCTGGGCCTGTACAACCCTACCCCCATCCCCCCAGTTCTGATACTGGATCGTGTGTTTTTGCTGAAGATGAAAGCTCCAACATAGAACAGGTGACTCAGCTTCCAGTTTGGTGGAGAAATCCCCCGAGACCTTTGACCTCCTAATCGTTCAGCTGCGCTTATAGTAGGAGATCTGCTACAGGCTATTAGAGAGATTAGTGTCACACAGATCTGGAACCAGGCCAAGCCTATATCTGGACTTCATGGCATTCTCAACATTTATTACTTTGCTCCCAGCCCATGTCGATACCTGATATGTGACCTTATAGTAGCACATAGCATGACGGTAGGCATGTCCTTGATGGGGAATCAGATATTCTATAGTTTGATCCCCATAAACATCATTATAACAGGTTATAGAGCTGATCTTGTGTCTTATTCATGCTCACATTATATTTTTCTTGAGGCTTGTTTGATTATGTTGACAAAAAAGTGCAAATAAACCATTTTTATTTACCATAGCTTATATGCAGCTCATTGTTGGGATCTGTTTGCAAATATGCAGCAAATAAGGATTTGATTATGATTTATTCTGTGTTGTTTTAAATAACCATTCTGACCGCCCGTATTTTTGATAACGGGACACACTGGAGTATAAAACAAGCAACCTTCCTGAACAAAAACAATCCCTAAGCTCGTAAAGCCGCTCTAGTAAATTGGGCAAAATCAGCAACCTTTCTACAGGATGTTTACATGTTTGACCTTCAAAATAAAATCTAACAAAAATAGGTTATGACTTTAATGATGCCCAACAGGGAAATTTCACACACGTTACAACAGCAACGACAACAAACACTGAATATAAATAAAACTACAACAAAAACAACTACTACATTGTCATTTAGAAAAAAAAAAGACAGTGGGAGGTTTTACCTTTAGATTAGTTTAGATTTACCAAAATGTAATACTCTCACCATCTAATAGCTGATGTTTGAGTTTACATTTTTAACACTGACAAAAAATAAATAAATAATAAAAAAAAGCCATTTACAACCATAAAATGAAATACATTGACAGCAACAAAATCAACATAATTTCGCAATTCTGAATGCATCAGTTAAAAATAGAAAACCAGCTGATATTGCACACAAATAGATTTGTAAATGTTTGTGGAAAATAAATAAACAAAGAAGACATCACCTGAACTGGCTCTAACCCAAAAAAATACCATGGGAACAACATTGATTGTTGGTTTTGCAAATGTTCCTGTTTAAATGCTGAAAAGCAGAGTGCAATACCTTGCTGCTGTTGGATGCATGTTGGAAAATATTACCAGATCACAACAGCTAAACGTCAAAAACATAACTGAAACAAAAAATATTCGTCTATGTAAAATCAAATCAAACTTCAACGTGAGTGTTTTATTTTGAAAACCCTTACCGGAAGTCTAAGTTGTCAGCTTTCCTGACCTGACAAGATCCAGTGACGCCATCTTGAAATTGTCCCGACCAGTGGAGGAGACGGACTTGGAAAATCCAGCTCGTCCAGAACTCGGTACCAGCACGGCGCTCAAATGAATTGTTTGTGTTATTAAGCAGCGTTCTGACTTGATAGCTCGAGTCATTGCGACCAGTGGCGGTTGTTTGAGTCACTTTGGAGCGAACTATCTCACCGCCGGGAGCCGCGTTGCCTTCCTCGCTGGAGCGGACTGAGCTGTGTGGTTGTGGCCGGCCAGCCCCGCCGGACCGTCGGACGGAGCTGACGTTTCCACACGGAATACGACGACCGCAAACGCTTCAAACCTCAGTGTTTCTCGCCCAGAAAGTGTGGATGTGTGTTTCTGAGACATTTTGACGTTTTAATAGCAATGCTAGTGAGCTCACCGAGGAGAAGTTTGATTAGGGAGCGGAGTGCGCTTGATTTCCAGTCCGATGGATGTTAGCCCTGCCCGGCTGTGGCTCGGCTTTCTGCGCCGCTGTTCTGAAAATAACTTATCAGGCTCAAGTGATCTGTTCATAACAATGCTGCAGAGCTTGCAAGTACACGGCTGCCCTGGTGCCAACAAGTCGCCCTCCATTGCTTGTGTGTAAACCTGGAAATCTCCTTTTCATCCTCGTCCTTTTTTGGACTCACAAGGCTTACGTTACCTGGGATATTTTGGATTTGGACTTTTAATGATGCTTCTTTTCCAGAGACGGTGCTCCTCGAAGCAGCAAGACATTTAATTTAATCTAACTCTTGTCTTTTTGGGAGATTTTCTTTTTGTTTGGAGTGCTTTTAAATCATCTTAACAGCGAGAGGATCAGATTCGGATGGAAAATGGGAGACGCTACAAAACTGGCCTTCGCCGTTTTCCTCATCTCCTGCTCTTCAGGTGGGTGTGGAGGGGCTGTGCATGGTTTATTGTCAACCGAGGGGAATCCAATGCAATGCTCCTTGTTACCTCTGCAGAGTGCAATGCGCTGCTTGTTCTTGTATGCAAAGAATGCAGAGTGTATTGCAATGCATCCCTGTGGGAAGGGTGGAAAACAACTCCCTTGCAGCCTCTCTCCCTCATTATTAGTGCTCTTTATTTGCTGCCTCCTTGTGTGATTGTGCATGTTTCATATTTAGTCCGCTCAAGATGGGGCCTCAGGCCCTCAAGGGGCCTTTGTGGAGCTCTGAGTGGAACACGCTTGTACAAATTGGGCTGTAGTTTGGGTTCATCAGGAAACTGGAGAGAGCTTGTGAAGAGGAGGGGATTGTAGAGTAAATAATTTGATTAAAAGTCACGTCTTGACATCAGATGAGTGTGATTTGTAAAATGACTGGGTTTGTAGACTGGAAATGCAAGAAAACAAGATCAAAAGTTTGTAATTACTTCTGGTTTTCTATTGAAATGCACACGACATGAATCTGAGTTTAACACGACCAAGATATGCTTTTTGCAGCAAATCACAGTCCAGCACATTTTAGTAGAGATGCACTGATTCTGGTTTTGTGGGATGATACTGATTTCAGATTTGTGTACAGCTCTGGCCAGCTGAAACTGGTTTAGGTTGATTCTGATTTCTCCTGTGGAAATATAATTAACCAAATACCTGTTTTTATTACCTTTGATGGACTAAAAATTTATTAGGATGAGTTGTTTGTTATTTAACTTTGTCAGTTTTGCTTTAATGACAGTAATAGTAAGTTCAGAAGAACATAAATGGATGGTTTGCTTACACCAGAATGTCTAAAAAGTTTCCTACCTAAGGAAACCCAGCAGATTGCATGGAGACTTTACAGCAATCCCCATACTAAGCAAGCATGTAGTGACAGTGGAGAGGAAAACTCCCTTTTAACAGGAAGGAACCTCCAACAGAACCTGGATCAGTATGAGCAGCCATCTGCCATGACTGACTGGGGGTACCTGCGTGTTTTTTTTATTATCAAAAATTACCCCAAAACTATTTTGTTTTGAATATTTTTTAGCTTCTCCTAATTCACCAATCGAAAACTTAGACCTGGGTCCGTGAACTCACCATTGCTAAGTGCTAATTCAGGCTAGCAATAACAAATCTTCCTCGTGGAAGGTTTTATTTTCACAATCATAAATTTCAAGTTAAGCAGAAAGCAGTGCATCTTTTTTTGACTGATCTCCCAAAAACTGGTATCAGCAGGAGGGAGATGTACAAAACATAATTCAGAATCAGTGCATTCTAAACACACCATGCAGGAAACACACCTCCAACATGTGTCAGCAATATTCTAACCAAAATACTCAATTTCAGATTTATTTCTCTTATTTTCACAGAAAACAAACAAAACATCCAAATAAACCCAAACCGTAGAGCAGTATTTTTCTAACCTAAAGCAAATCTATGATATTGACTCAGCAATGTCAACAATAGCTTGATTTTCATAGAAGAATTGAGATAAACTTGTTCTGCTTTCATACGTTGTAGTGGCAGTGAAGTCATTTCCAGCACATATTTCTGTGACTTGTACTCAGTTCCTTGATAACGAATGTTTCATCTGCGTCAACAAGGCGATAAAAGGTCGTCCAAGAGGTGCTGTCTGTGTGAATATGGGTGGCGTGACCGGCAGATCTGCATTTACTGGTTTGCACGCTAGCTATTTTGGAGGAAATGCTCCTTGAAACCTCTGTGCCAAGAGGAAATTAAGGTTTTTAAAAAATTAATTTCCATTGTTTTACAAAAGCCAAACCTAAACCCCTGTGGTTTTTGGCTAATCTGTCGTTCCTCAGAACCAGAGCGGGATGTGTTGACTTGTTTGACCTGGTCGGGTCGTTGAGTTGCCGACAGAAAGGTGCCAAATTTCATCCCCAGTAATTTTGAACTTCCAGTTTTGATAGCAGCAGTTTGTGTTATCTGATGATTTGATTGGCGGCAGGAATTGCCTAAGCAGAGATTGCAAAACAAAGATAAGGCCTGGGGGCTGTATTTCTCCGGCGGTTGTGTGCAGGAAAGCATTAAAGTTAAGTGGAGAATGACGTTTCTGTCAGATTTCTGTCTGCTCCAAACCGGGGTTTGCGTGTTTGTGCAAGAAAACAAAACTGGTTTTATGAGCAGCCTGGAAGACGTGGCGTTAGTATCTAAGGAGAGAGAAAACTCGGGGTATAAAAGCTGCATTCGCTGAACGAGGACGTGAAATAAGCTCTGAAGTAGCAGTAGAATAGTTCCACTGTGAGCCCTGGAGTGTCGTTGAGCGTTTGGGTGAAAATGAAAAGGTTTCTCAAATTCGGTAATAGTCAGGGTTGCTCCAAGTGTGAGCCAGGTGCTGTCTGTATTGCAGAGTGCAGCAGATGATTATCCTACTTGCTCATTACTGTCTGAAGTGGGGAAATGAATGGTTCACTTGAAGTAGAATAATAATTCACTGCAAAACCCAAGTTGAATTGGCTCAGTTTGTGATGACACCAAGAAACCTCTGATGAGGACAGAGCACTTGGCCCAGAGAGGCTTTTTTTTTCTGCTGCTCCTCCTCTGAATGCAACAAAAAAAATCACATATTCGGATGTTTACCTAAAAGATGGGGACTTTGTACACAGAAACTGCAAGTTTTGCTGTTTTTTTTGTATTTAAAGTCAAAGTCTGTTTGATAACAACCAGATTATGAAATCATGCAGCTTCTGAAATGCAAACATTAACATTTTTTGAACTTTGATGTGAGGCAAGGTTGGGAATAATAAGCAAAATCTTTCATTTCTCCACAGTGGAGCCCTTCTGATCATGAATACTTAATCGTTTACAACATATTTTCATACAGTTCATTGACAAATTGGTGTTTTAAGTATTAATTTACCCCATGGAGAGCTATTGCATATGTGCAGTTTACGTTTTTAGTTTGTTTTGCAGTTAAAGCCATAATGAAGTTACTTTTTTACACTTTTATTAGTTAATTTTTACTTCCCACTCCGTGTTTAAAAACCGTGGCAAGCTTTTGATCGTTCAACAGATGCAAGGAGCTGGCAGTGAGTGAGAACTGGAGGATTTTTTAGTATCCTGAGACTCAACCTGTATTGTGAAAGTATTTTAAAATTTGAAAAAAGCATAAAAAGATATTTTCCTCTGTGTGATCACTACCATAAAGCTAGACCAAACATTTTAGCATGCTGCGGTGAGTGGAACAATGGTTTTATCTCCTCTACTCGTGTTTTGCTTGTTGCACTTTTTTTGCTGTTGTAACCAGAGGTTGTGTGTCCACAAACACTTAGCAGAAGTGACAAAATACGTGCCTGTTTGGTTTAAGGAAAGCATGAGTTACATTGAACTGAGACAAAACTTCCTACCTTTCCCTGAGAGACATGGAAAATGTGCATCAACTTAACCCTGTGGGCCCTATGCCCTTTTCTGAGAAATCTGCTCAAAAAGGACAGGCCCACACTTTAATGAGTGTATTTCTGAAACCACAAGGTCTATTTGACTACGTTTGGTCTCATTTTAAAGGGAACTCTTGTGGAATTTGTTTAGATGTGTAAATATTTGTATATGTGTTATTGATGATAAATGAACATTGTAAAAAACGTAGATTTTTTTTATTTTCCACATGAAAATTTTTTAGAAAAAGGCAAATGTAGCTTCAAACCTCAATGAATTCATAGTTTTACATGTTGACATTAGCTGTACGAAGTTTGAGTTTGAAAAAGTGAAGAACAACAATTTTACAGAGGTTTATATACAGATATTTCAGGCGAGGTCTCAAATGGCACAATTTGGCACAATCTTTTCTCTTGTATAATAACATATTTTTAATTATTGTGTGACTAAATGGATTCAAAACAATCAAATGCAACAGTTTTTATCATTTTTTGGAAATTTAGAATTTTTACCCCTAAATATTCATATATTTCTTAGATCAATAGTATTGACATAACATAATTTTTGAATCCAAATAGAACAAATTTATTGATAACAAATTGTAAATATATGCAAACTAAATATATTTATAAACCAAAAATATATCAAGAGCTTTTATAAAAAATACTTTATTCACATAAGGGTGTCGCATGTTCTCCCACAGCAATTGTAACACTCCTTTCCTGGAGTATTTTCTCTTTTCCAAACGTTTAGTCATCTTTGTAAACAATGTACAGTAATTCAGAGACAAATAAAGTTGTTTTGAACTGCTGGTCATGCTTAAAAATGCTGCAGCGTGTAGGCTGGAGCTATTCCAGAAACTTCATTATGCAGCCATCTATCTCCGTGACTGATTGGTCAATTCAGATGATTGACACCTCTTTTGGATTGTTATGGCCAATAGAACGAAGCTTTACTCACCAAAATGAGATTGACACACTATCGTCGACCAATTAGACTCGTCAAAACACGGAAATGCATGAACAAAGAACAAGACCTGCCGTGGGGGATTTTTGAGTTCTAAGCCTCTGTTTTTGGTCAAAATGCCTTTGTTTTACGTCAAAACTGTTTTCAGTGGAACACAAGAGGTAGGGCTAATAGTAAATGATGAGAAAGTATGAATAAAACAAAAATTTCAAGGTGAAACATCAAAGGTAAGAAACCTTTTTAGAGCTCTGCTGGAGAAAAACAATTTTTGTTGTTTTTCTTTGGCTTATATCTCTGTGAAACTTAAGTGTAGAGTGGTCTGAGACACATATTTAGAACCATCAAGGCCTTAGCTTCAAACTGGGCGGATTGAATGTGTGTACAATGTCATTTTCAGCAGTGTTAGAGACAGAAATGTGGCAAAAACACTGACAGTGGTGCGGCATGAAGAGGAAATTCTGTTGCTATTTGTAGTTTTAGTTGTGTTCGAGGCACTTAAAAAATGTTTGCGTGGTCAAGGGTCTGCAGTTTTTTTTAGAGGTGCAGCTTTATGATATTTACTGATTTTTAGGGCGTGTATTTTTCCACAGAAAATTTAAAGTCCCCAAAAGGGCAACTTAAACAAAAGTACAACTCTCATAGCATTTAAAGGTCGTTGAAACAACGTAAAGACAGATAGTATGATGGGGGCATCATGTTTTCACCCTGAAGACTAGAATAATTTATTATACAGGAGGTGCCACATTGTTAAAGAGAAGAAGGGGGTTACTTCTAGTAATAAAAATATTAAAAATGATCCACACTGGATTGTGTCTATGTTTCCCATAACAGATCAGGGGTCCAGGATTGGCTCCAGCTTTACCGGTTACGGGCGTCTTTGTGATCTTTCTGCTCCTTCAAAACAGAAAGGTCCGTTTAAGTTTCGAGGAACTGATAATCTGGTGTTGACGTTAGATCTGTTTGATAGGCGACCTCTGCCTCAGATTCTACATGAGCTTCGGCTGCAAACGGGCAAATATTTACAGTGCACACTCTTCAGTACCGTCACATTCAGAGAGCTGAGAGAAACTCTGCTCATTTGGTTTTCTATGAGATGTTTATGTTAACTTTGTTCCATAAACCAGCAGTAAAGCCATGCCTGTCAAATGACCAACTGACTACTGGTTAAAGTTGAAACAGTAAACTGAAATATTTTCTTTCCAGCTGTTTTGTTTCTTTCTGTATTTGTGTACGAGGGTCCGATGGTTCAGATTCTGATCCCGGTCTTTCCGTTTGGCTTCCTGTTTTGTACACTGCAGCAGTTTCACACAGGCATTGATCCTCTTGCACACCAGTGTAAAGTTACATTGACATGGGGAGGATGGAGCAGCTCTGCTTTTTTTCATATCACAATTATTATTATTTTACAATCCTCTGCAGCACAACTGGTGGGTCCATTTCTGCTCTGCTGCACTGAGAACCTAACCTGAAAACTGATCTCAGTTCTGCTTCATTAAAGCTGCTATAGCAAATGTGGAAACCAAATGAGCTTAAAACATTTTTTTCATGCCTCTTAACAATGTTCTAACATAGCATAGCTATAAATATATTGTAGAGAGTAAAAAAAAACAGAAAAAAATTAATATAGTGGTTCTCTTGCATTTGTCGAAAAACCTCCGCCAATAACACATTTCGGACCAAAAGCAACTATTGGACCATTTACTTGTCTGACTCTTCAAAAACACTTTCATATTTTGCAACAGAACACCTCTGGTGTGAGAGGTTCTCCCATAGAGATGAATACGTAGATGCCCCATTGGGCGCTGGAGAGCGTAACAGCGTCGCCGCCATATTAAGTGGGTCCCTCACTCTCCAAACCCAACTGGAGTCAACGCAAAGTGAGCAACTATGCCCATTTTTTGTGCAGCCTACGGTTGCAACAACCAGCGCACTATTGTAAACAGATCATGTGGGATTACTATTGACTTTTCTAGCCTACATGATGGGATTTAATATTTTAATTTATTTTGTTTACTTATATTAATATTGTAACTAGCATGCCATACCATGTGTCTGAGTTTGTGAAAAAGCATAATAAATGTGTTTTTTAGTTGGGTAAACACCTTCCTCAGTAGAAATAAATGCACTGGGGGCAAATGGGGACCTATCCAAAATGGCGGCCGCCTGCTACGCCAGCTCCAATAGGCAGCACCAGTCAATGGGGTGTCTACGAATATGATGTCTGTGGGTTTGCAGCTCAATAATATCAGAGGGAGAAACAGTTGACTGCTATCACTTCAGCTTTAGGACAAACTACCAGAGTCCCAAAAAGAAAAGCACCATTTGAAGATTTGGATGTAGAAAACAGCGACTGGTGTTTTAGTGCTCTGTCGTTTCGTCTGGCAATGTGGGGTTCTGGTTCCGGTGCACGTGGAACGGTTCACCACAATGACCTGGCTCTCATTGTTCACTTTGAAGAGCTGTTCAAAAGATTCGATTCATTCCTGAACGTCACATCACTACACATTTCTTGAACCACGTTTTTTCTCTTTTCTTGAGTCAAAATTGCTAAAAAATGTGAGAAAACACTGTGATTGGTTTGTGATCAAATTGGCAATTAAAAACAGACTAAACACAAACAAATGTAGACATAACACCAAGAAAGTTTACACAACTGTCAGTTATTAGAGATGTAGGAAAATATCGACAATTTTGCGATATTTACATGCAAATATTAACTATTTCCTTTGCGTGGTTCAAAACAAACTGACTGCTAGGTGTTAGCAGTCTCTACAGCCTTCATTCTGAAGGAAAATCGAGATCTATTAATAAGGCATATTGCTATAAGCAGTTAATACGTGCAGAACTTGAAAAGAGGGAAAACAAACAAATTTCATTCAAATTTTGCAACATTTTTCTAGCTAGAGGTGGGAGATTTAGCTCCATAATTATATCATGATATTTCCAAAATTAGATATAATATTTATGATGATGAAATAAAAAACCTATATAATAAAACCAACCTTTACTCTGTGACTGCAGTTTGTAGCCTTTAGTGTATAGACACAGTGACTCTACTGTTATAACCTTATCAATATTACCCTGTCTGCAGCAGTGTTATTCTGTTAGCACACAAGTTTTTGGGGATAAAAATGCATCTTAAGAAGTAAAAGTACGCTTAACTTTTCTCAAGTTCTGGGATTAGCCATTAGCTTTAACCATCTACCTGCTGCTGTTTCTAATTCCTGCATTATGCATTAGGCTCTGAGAGCGCAGGAGTATTTGTTAAGACCAGATGTAGCCCTGGTGTTCCCACTGGGCCCAACTAGCAGCGTGTCCGTCTGTGATCCACCACTTCACATTGACCCAGGACGTCATGTTGCCAGTGCTGGTTTGGGAAATCGCAGCTCTCCACCACTTTGGTTATATTTAGCCCTCAGCCAGGTGTTTGGTGCTCTGCAGGTAATGTAGATGATGGATTTTGGTGATGCAAGAGTCACGGATTGACCGAGTTTGTGCTGAACAATGTGCTCTTCTATTGGGATTGGAGGAAAATGAGAATTTACTTTTGGTTGCAACTAAAAACCACAAACCAAATCATCTGTAATTTATCTTGAATCAGAAGGAAACACTTGCTATTGTTTGTTTTGGACTTAGGTCACTGAAATCAGTTGATCCTACATCATCTTCTGACAAGCCTGACTGTATTTATCTTGCATAAAAGGGATAAAAGATGCTGAAATCTTAAGATTTCTGAGGCCTAAGGCTTCCTAAAGCCCACTCACCACATGAACAGCTGCCGAAACTTTCACTACAATTAAACGCCATCAAATGAAAAGCCACCATAATTGCTGCTGAGGGGATTTTCCTCGGCAGCAGAGATTTGTTTCAGCCTGCTCCTGGTTTTCCTTGGACTCGTATTGCCACACAGCACAGGAGTGGAGAGGAAAAACACTCCGGTGTAGATTTCTGACGACGTCACCGTCCGATTCAGGGAATATTCCGCACCGCTAAAGCTAAAGATTGTTTGCGAATGCTGTTGGCCTCTTAGTTTTTAACACTGCAGCTTGGAGCCAGTGAAGGGACTAATAGTCATGCATTTTTAATTCAGCCTTCACCTCGTCAGAGGAAGCAGGAATGTGTGCTTTAAGCAAGACCACTTGAGCTGCACTGTTAGCTTTACTTTAATGAACACATTAACGACATTATGGTCATCTTATGTAAAAAATATGAAATCAGTGCTTGTTAGGGACCGTTTTTGATCATTAACTCAAATCATGTAAAAGATGTCGATTAGAGCTTCACCTCTAGTGAAGGTTTGATCCTGACACTTAAAAGATCTTGAGGACTGTTTTATCTTCGTCTAGACCACTTGATGCGTTGGTACCCTGGAGATTGGTCCGGGCCGGCCCTTTACTGTAATTAATGCATCCTGCAGATGTTGCTTTATGTGCTTGGGAGAGTCTGAGTCTAGACTGGCTGGCTGCTCAGACGGAGAGGGCCTGCTTTTGATCCTTGATTAAAAACTGTGAGCTCTACATTCATCATGCTCTTGTTTCAGGCTCTCTCAAGAGTCCTCACCCGCTTCACGCTCCCGCCCTTATTCCTCCTCCTTTTTGTCTTCGGCCGTCTCCTGTCAGGATCCCTCACTGTCATGAGGATCTCTTTCACCTCTTATCACTGAGACCTAATGGTGTCTCAGGATCTGAGTAGGGATTGGTTGAGTTCTGGTTTCTTAAGATGATGTGAACTCATCCAGTTTGTCAAGAATAAGAAACCATGAAGTCAGTCTGCTGTTTGTAGTGCTTTGTTTTAAAATGGGTATACTGTGTTCGATTGTCCAATAGATGCAGCATCTCAGATAAGAGGAGACAGCAGAGAGAGAAAACTGGAGGTTTTGAAGCCCCTAGAGTCCAAATCTATAAGGAAAGAGGAAAGAAAGTTGAGGAGAAACATGGAAATCCATCTGCTAATACAAAGTCAGCTAACTTTTTAGCCTGCTGTTCTTGAAATGAGGTGTTTTAGTCACTTTTACTCATAGTTTTTCTGGTCACTTTTATTTGCTGCTGTTTCCTGAGGTAATGAGTGTACAGGTATTTGATCAAACTGAGGTTATGTGGCAGATAGACTATTGTCTTTAAAATAAAGGGCATGCTGGAGCACTCTAATCAGTTGAATAGTTTAGTCACGGGTGCATGTAATATAATATTTAATCAGAGTTTTTAAAAAAACTGATGAAGGCAGGGGCGGGGGACACCCTGGACATGTCTCAAGTCCATCACAGGGACACATGTAGACAAACAACTAGTCACTGAGTATAATGAGTAATACTACTAATAATAAAATTAGTTCATAATGATCTGTGTAGACGACTGTAAATACAGTCAAACAGCTGGCTCTACTGTACTTAATAAAATACTTTAAAGAGGACCTAGAATGCAGTTAATCAACTAAAACAGAGCTTTGAGCCTCTAAAAAGCATCAGAAATGTTCTTTTGGCTTTCATGTGTCCCAGGAGCCCTGATACAGGCCATTCTAAAATCTCTAAACCAGCCTTGCTGTGAAAAGAGCTGTTTGCCCCTCCCACTCGGCCAGGACGTGAATATGATAATGAGCTGCTTGCTGATTGGTTGGTTTCCCCAGAAGGCCTCAGACACTGGAGACGTGCAGGTTTGAGGAGGCGTGGCTCCCCCTTATGACGTGTTAAGGAAGGTTTTCTCAGAACAGAAGTTTTTCTCTCGACTTTTTCAACTTTCTAATTTACATAAAAAGTAGGTCACACACGGCTTTGACTTTTTGGTATGCTACTTTTGAACACCCAAGCTGTCTTTATTCAACAACAACAAGGAAATTTTTGATTTACATTCTAGGTCCTCTATAATATAACATAGTAAATTTCTTCACAATATTCCTGATGCAGGTTTTCCATATAGTTTCCCCCCCCCCCAAGTCGGAGCATCCAAAGTCTCTGCCTTACATCTTTGAACTCCTGTATCAGATTTGTCTTCTCACCTCTTGCACCAGCCTCCTTTTGACATGCCAGGCAGGTGAACAGAGGATTTGTTCAGTCTTGCACTTCTTTGTTTTTCTCCACGAGAAGGGAATAGAAAAGTAATAAAATCCAGCACACAAACCCCTCAGATGGTCCAACTCTGCCCGGGTGAAGCCAGTTCCTCCCCTCGCTGCACCTGTAATCTAATCCCAATTAAAAATACACAAGTGTCTGTGTTTTATTTTGGCCTTGGAGCCTCATGACCAGCGTGTGTCATTAGTTTACACTAAATATATAAACCAGGAGTCATCGGGGTCGTCTGATGGCTGGATGCACCGAGGAGTGGAATTTATTGACTCTGAATGTTTATTGGTTTGCCTCACATTAAAGCGATGGTGGTGAGTGCCAACGGCCGCGTGAGATGACTCACAGTGGGGGGGGTGCATCAGTTACACACAGCAGCAGCAGTAGCCTTGGATCTGGTGTGGGCTAACGGTGACCTCACACAGGATTTCTATAGGTGTTTGGGTCAGAGGTGGATTTAGGAGTACTTGGACTTGTTTTTCCCTCCTACTCTAGATGCGTACAAGCATTCAAGATGGTGCAGATGGAAAGTAAACCTTCAAAATAAGTTCTGGTTTTGGACCAGATATGTGGTTTATTGAAATGCTTATGTGAGCAGTATCTCCTTGTAGCATATTTAGACTGGTGTTAGGGTGAAAATATACCTAATTTTTGGTATTTTTGCCACAAACCTTCAATTTTCCTCATTTTTTCTCTTTTTGGCACTCGTCATTTATGTTTGTATTGCATCTTTGCAGTGATGGTTTTTATTTTTTCAGTGCAATAAAACACATTTAGCATCACAAATGAATACATAAAATCCACATTTAGAGTTTGTGAAGTCAGTAGTTGCCCAAATTTGAAGTAAAACTGCTGGTGGTTTATGTTATTCTACAATTTGAAGACTTATAAAGCAATTGTGCATTTTATTGTGGTGTTTGAAGCACATTCAGTGATTCTGCAGCAGTGGATTGTGGGAATTCCTCTTGCTTAACTAGCCTGGACTCACAAAGAGCCTATCTCCTCATATATAATGGCTTATCTGCCTTGTGTCTCTGTTTTCTGCTCCCTCCTCTTCCTCACTTTATTCTGCACTCATTGATTGCTTGTTTTATAAAAATGAATTGAAATGCCCATGCAGGCTTGAAGATGGTGCAATATTGCTGCAAATTCAATACAGAGTTCAGCTTTAAGCCCAAGTGGCTCTTAACAAACCCTTCCAATATATCCAAACAATGTAAGCACGGAGGGGCTGTGGGGAGCTTAGCAGATCCTCCCTGCGAGAGATAAGGAGGCGTTTTAAATTGCTCATTGTGCGAAGAATGTGTGGCATGCTGCGGGCGACTGTGTCGAAGTTATTCTCCTTCCTGTACGTTCAGAAAAAGACCCAGGTGCTCTCCCTACCTGTCCGCAGACCGGCTCCGTTAGCCCTAATTGAGGCAGAGACCAATAGGCTCGCGCATACCAGTGGGGATTAGAGGGATTGGATTCAGTTGCTGAGTGTGGTGGTTTTTAAAGCCCCCCTCCCTCCTCCTCGCCGCCATGGAAAGAGTGCAGTCTTTGTGACCGGCTCACCAAGCCAACCACCCCTGCCATGTCACAACAACGTCTGATTGAGCGTTAATGTAGCACTCCAGAGAGTTCCAGGCTGCTCTGTGAAATTACTGCCTACTGTAAAACTGTGTCTCCGAGCTGAGACCAGACTCTTACCTCTCTATTTACTCAGTCGCTGCTGCTGGAGGGGAGAAATGCTAATAATGTCATTATATAACTTTGCTCCTCAGATTCCAGCGGTGAAAACTCCGTCTCCTGACAACTTTCATATAAAGAGTGTTTGCCCCGTCACAGATTTCTTCTGTTTTTGCTTTTATTGTGGAAGTGTTTAAAATCAGCAAAGAAATTTCAATATCAGAGAAAGATAACTAGCCTGGTAAGCCAACCCATTAAATGAAAATATGTAGTCTGACCATGACCTATACAGAGCTCAGTCGTGGGGCAGAATCTACAGTTGTCTTTCAAACGATCTCTGCATGCAGTTGGACAGTGCTAGGACCAATCTGAGCAGCGAAAAATGTGATGTATTCATCGCTACGGAAATCAGTCAATGGAGCTGTCCGCCATACACCATGGAAGAAGAAAACAAAGTACCTCTATTTGCTTATGTCTCAAAGAGTCTAAAGTCTAGTTTATACTTCTGCATCTGCGTAGGTGCGGAGACATGCAGCGCCATTATCCATCGACGCTAGGGCTCTCCAACAGGCAGACAAGGACAGACAAAGTACAGCCCAATTTTTTTGCAATCGATCGAAAGTAACAGAGCGCACGTCTGTGATTGGTCAGCGCAACAACAGCCCAAGATCATTTCCGGCTTGACGCCACTTCCCATTTGTCAACAGCACCGGCTCCTTCGCTCCTGTTGAATTCTTTGTAAAAAAATATTTCGTTCCTCAAGATCAAGCAGTTCCAGCTCAGCGAAAACTCTTTCTGTCAGCCATTGCTCCTTGAGTAGTTTGGTGTTTACAAGCTGCAGTAGATATACGGTCATCGACCAAAGACGTCACTGCAAATGTAGGCAAACCTACCTGGAAAGGTATACGCCCCCTGCTGTAATGGCAGAGAGTTGCTTCTCAACACTGACGCACCAGTGGAGAAGTATAAAAGGAAAACATCTCCATCAATACGTGTGCGTGAGTGCCAACTTACTGATGGAGAAGTATAAACTAAACCTAAATGGTCCAGCGTTGATGCCAAAGCTGTTTCAAACTCGCACCGTTCCTGGGCTGCCGACATATTCTTTGTAAAATCATTTAGTAGACTAAAAGATCTCAAAAAGCAACAGATCATGCCTAAAAACAACACATAAACCCACAAATCATCTTAATGATCTACAAATATTTTAGACGAAAATCCATCTGGAGACGAGCGAACACTGTAACACCAGTCAGACAGGTGGTGGTAGTGTGATGGTCTGGGCCTGCTGCTGTGGACCACCTGCTGTAATTGATGGAACATCTGACCGTTCAAGTTCTTTGGCGCATTAAAGATCTCCTGCGTTACAGTAATTTTATTAGAAACTGTTCCATCATAATAACCGACTCTACCTTGCCGGGGGATAGTGGTCGCCCTTGTTGCCCTGGGTACCTGATGCCTGTGATCATCAAACAGCTGTAAATGGTGCAAAAAATCTTTATCCATATCGGCCAGGAGCTGCCCCAAAGGCAGGTGGGCGGGATGCACATCTACCCAGCAGCGCTCACGTTTTGGAGTCGGGGAGTCTGGATAGATAACGGATGTGTTCTCTAATGGTGAATGAATCATTTCTAATTTGTGCTGCAGGATTTTTCAGCACATCCAGATACTATTTCAAGATGTAAGGGATGCAGACACACAGCTTTCTGATTCAGACCACAAAACCTGGTTAGTTACTGGAGTTTTTATGAGGTTTTGGGGGAAAAAAACACGAAACAGTGACCTCACAATCTTGTTCCCATCAGCCGTTGGGATGCGTTGCTGCATGACGCCACGTCGTCTGTTTGACGAAGCACCTTCAGAGGGAGAAAGCTGCGTAGGAATGTAATTTAGACTGGTTTGTTTATGGCTGTTGCTCTAACTGGACCTGACAGCTTACAAAACATTTCAGTCTGAACCACACATGACCCCAAAGGCATGTCAATTCTTTTTATTTCTCTCTGTCTGTATCACTGATCCTCACACATTCAGAACAGGCCTGGTACCTCCGTGTCTCTCCTTTCACTGCACCGTGATGATAGACTCAGGATCAGATTTGTTTAGGAGCCAATTCACTGTTTTCTGCTTTGTTTACATTCAAAATGATTAAATATTTACTTACTTTAGAGTCAGAAAGGATGTTTTCTTAGATTGCCAAAGCAAACATTATTAGAATAAAGGTTAGTCTAAATGTACAAAGTAAACAAATCATGCTAAAGTAATTAAATAAACAGTTTCTCCTCTATTTTTGTGTTTTCATAAGCTGGCTGAACCCATATTATGTAAAAACATCACACACGTATTTGGACTGGAAACTGTTGTGATAAAAATTTTATGGTATTAGTTCATGTCATCAACTACCATAAGAGTTTCTTCTGAGCTCTTGGTGTTACTTTGTATAACATAAACAGCATCTTTTGACATTTTTAAACCCAAACTCTAACGTAGGTTTTGCATTTTTTTGGGAATTTGAGTGTTTTTTTATGTTGTTGTTAGTTTGGTTGATTGAAGGAATTTATGTTTTATCTCCACAAATAACACAAGCCTGAAGGAGTTCTGCCATGCTGTGGAGTTGCTAATACTAACAGTTAGCTTCTACTATCCAACATGCGCTCTGCTCTCTCATATGCACTCAATCAACAACAGCCTTCCCCATAGTGAGCCAAGATGGGTGAGTCCATGAATGCCAATTTGACATTATGACATGCAATTGACTGGCTTTTCTAATCCGAGCGGTTCCCTGTTTATTTTTCATCAGTGGCTAATGCAGGAAATAGGACTAGAATACTTTTATGTTCAGCCTGCATGGTAAACTCAAAAATAACAAGTAAAAAACATGTCTCAGTGAACTTGGTCTTTAAAGCTGTTTCAGGATGGACTAGCCATTAGCTTATCAATCCTGAAGCATGCTAACATATCTCAGTTCAGAACGCCATCTAAAATAGATAAGATAAGAATTAATTATACATTTTTACACTGAAACACACACACCAGTGCTCATTGACAACAAAACCAGCTTGTTGTCTTCCTCCCTGATTCTTAGAACATAATATCAGGCCAGTTTCTTCTTTGCAGTTCTGAATTTGATCATAGTTACTCATCAAATGCATCAAATTAATCAAGACTGGTAATTAATGTTTTACTGCAACAGAAATGCAGCAAGGCGTTAACGCTACTATGATTAAAGGTTCTGTAGCTGTTAGTCACACATACACGGGCTGTATTTAGTCGGGTCTTGAGTCACGTACGTGGGGGTGGAGTGTCGAATTGCATCAGCACCAACAACCAGCGTTTCTGGGAAGAGACGAGGCCGGCTCTGCAGATAGCACTTTGACCTCTGGCCTCAGCCTAAGTTCTTTCTTCAAGCCTGTCCAAAACTCATCACTCACTTTGCTTCTTTTTGTTTTTTAACCACTCGTAGCACAGATGCCCACACACACCAGCGCCCCAAACGGTCATACATCACCTCAAATGCATTTCATCTCCACCCGGACACAGATGATAAGTTGATCCTCAGAACAAATTCCATCATAACGAACAATCCCCACTCCTGGCAGGCACACAAAAAAAAGCCTTGATGAATGAGTTGTTTACCTACTTCAGAGTTCTGAGTGCCGGCCCGGCCCGCCAAAATGCCACTTCATTATGAAGCTACAGAGCAGCTTGGCCCTGTGACCGGCTACAGACAGGAAATTAGAAACGACTCTTGTGTGTTTCTCAACGGACAAAAACAAGCTTAATGGGAGCCTCTTCAGTCGGAAACGTCACCGTTTAATCAGGTATCGACTGATGATGAACTTGCATGTTGGACTTTTTTTTTAAATGTAGTGTTTTTGCTAAACCTTGAGCGTTTTTTCACCACTACGTGACCCTGAGATGAGCTGTCGGTGAAACCAGAAGGCATTGAGTTAAAGGTCATCACAGACCCGCTTCACCCTGAAAATGTTCTGTCTAAACATCAACGACTAAAACAAAGAACCATGTTTTGAGTCCCACATTAATAACTCTTTTTCAGTTTTCACCAGACAGCTGGAGCTTTACAGTAAAGAGAGCAACCCCCCCCAGGAGTCTGTTGGCGTCCTGCCACAGAGGTTTAGTGTAAATTTCTCAGACATTTGGCAGGTGGTTGGTGGTCATTTCCCACCCAGCATGCATCTCCCTGGCCTGGCTTTAGCTCAGACCAGAAGCATCTCCGCTGCGTGGCTTCTGCCTTGTAAACCTCTCCCTTCATTAACAAAGAAACATGTGCCGCCACACCGGATCTGATGCAGCCTTCCCTTGTGATTTTCCTTCTCCTCCATGGACGTCTGGCCTCTGCGCTCCCATTGAAGTGCTGGTTGACCTGTCGGGCTCTGCTGCTGCTGCTCTGCTCGGGCTACTTACAGTCTCATGAAAGGAAATACTTCAGAGGGAAATTACTCATGATCATATTTCTCATTTGGTGAAACACAATGGGTCAGAGAAATAATAGAAAGCCAATTTGACTACATCAAAGCTCGAATATCCTGCAAACAGAATTTTGTATCATATGCATGTGTATATATATATATATATATATATATATATATATATAGTTCTTTGAAGCAGTTAAGAGATTATGTTGTTCTTTTTATTCATCAATAAGTGGACAGGATGTGCATCGATGTATCCCTTTTTTGCAGCATGAGCAGCTTTAATATGACGTCATCGCTTAAGGAATCGTTTGGTTTTCTTATTAGTTTTGAACTCTAAAGGGGAAAAGCTGAAGATTTCATTTGTTTCTCCTTTGTGTTCTTTATGTGCTGGTTTATTAAATGTCCACCTACAACTCATTATCAGTTAATTGATGACGTTAGCAAACATAAAAATAGATACAGTTAAGTCATTTTACAGCTATTGAGCTAAAATTTGGTTTCATTGTAGCTAACCAGGCCTTTCCAACAGATGCGTGAATGTGGCATAATGTCCGCAAAGCGCATTGATTATCAATTAGTCTCCATTATAGCTGATGTGTGTGTTTCCACTGGCTGTGAAGCATCCCAGAAGCTTAGTTATGCTTCGAGTCCATTTTTTATGCGCTACGCTTCCAAAACGTGACGAGCTCAACCGCTTTAGATCGGGCAAGACAGGAAGTCAAATAGAAAAGCAGTGTTAAACAACCAGATACTTTCAAAATAAAAGACGTGTATATTAAAAAGAAGTACGTCATTACCGGTGAAACCTCCGTAGCCAAGGTTAACAGAACAGAAAATAAACCAGAGACTTTTTTGGATACATGCTGCCATCTTTCTCCCAACTTGTTGCTTGTTATCATGTGAACTGCTGAAATCCTGCGTAATTTAGCAATTTGCCGGTGATCTTGTGAACTTTGTGAACCAACTACGTGGAACACTTTCGCTGCTGTTTCGCGTCTGAAATGCTCCCGGTAGGAAAGGACATGCTACTGAGCTCACGGAGAAAATTGGGGGAGCACCGGTAGATCGGCTGTCCGATCTATCGGCCTCGATCTCAGATTTTTCTCAAGATCGGTGTTCGGTCAAAAACTGCAATCGGTGCACCTCTAGTTAATGTTAAAGCAAATCATTGCTATAGAATAATTTTTTTTGGACAAGTGTGTCACAACAGGTACAAAAGTTTTGTTTTTAAAATTAGAAAAATGAAAGTCTAAAGGAACAAATGTGATTTTGTAGTTCAAACAGCAATGCTAAATATGTTCATTTATATTTGAGAACTTTACCTCATGTCCAGTTGAAACTGGTATTGTTTCATGAGTGTTCATATTGGTTTTCTCAATAAAAGATCATTGAAACATTGAGGTAATCTGCTTTTAGTTAAGATAAAATCGGTATCGGCAAAAATTGGTATCAGTCAGGTTTTTCTCAAGATCGTGATCGGCCAAAAACTGCAATCGGTGCACCCCTAGAGAAACTGCATCTATTACATTTTGTGCTGCTTACATGTGTGGAAAGAATTGGTAAGAGTCCTGCTAGCTTGGGAGGGGATTTAAAGCCAAAATATTATTTGAAAATGCAGTTTATTATTTGATTTTTTTATAACACACACCCTAGCTTGTTTGTGCTTATTTCAGCATTTTACCAGAATTCTCATTCATTTTCTTGAAAAATGACACAAACACACACAAAAAAATCTGCTAAACTGTCGTTTTCTATATTTGATAAAGTTTGTGTTAATATTTTTTATTTATTCTATACACTAAGTAAAGGAATGAATGAATGTGGTTCTACTGTATGATCCTTAAATGTGGATTCACGTTGAGGTTTTTTGGGGTGCCGCCAATAATCATGAATCTAGCTCACGTTTCACTCCAGCAAACACGTTTCGTGTTCATACAAGTCTAAAAGTCCTGTTTAAACAAAACTGTTCCTTCTCTCTGGTTTCAGAACTAAAACAGTGTGTGATTTGGTTGCTTTGATGAAACGTGGCTGAACTCTGACTTATCAGATGAGTCAATCTGGTTTCTTTTAGGTAAATTTGGTCCACACACTGGATTTTAGGCGCTATGGAAAACATCGACCTGCTGTCGCTCTTGGGAACTCCGTTGTTGCTCAGATTCAGGTTCTCAGAATCACATCCACCTGGTGTGATCACGTGGCAACATGACCAACAAAAATCCAGTTTCCAATGATGCATCCAGATGTTTAGTAATGTCCTCCAGTTGTGTCATCTCTGCCAAGTTTGTCATATTTTCCGTCATCCAGAGAAACACCCCCCTATGTTTGCAACCTCTTATCTGACTGATCTTGCATCTAATTTCTTGTATTCTTTGAGCTCGGATAAGAGCACCAGCTAAATGCACAAAGTGTGGGAAAAAAAGATTTAAATGTCAGGAAATTTATAAAGTCTTGCAGCTGAAAGGGGGTGTTTTTAATTTTTTTTTAAAGCCCTGGCAAATTGAGAAGTGGGTCGGGTGTTAAGACGTTTTTGGAACTAAAGTAGGTCACGGTTAAACTTGATAAATCTCCGGTATGAGCGGAAGAGAAAGAAGTGTCTTTATAAAATGTTATGAGGTCACTGTGTGCTTGCTTTTAGCTGACTGATTGGACTTCTTACACAAAAAGCAAAGATTTATTTTGACATGAAGAACAAAGATCTTCATTCTTAAAGGAAGATGATCAATTATCGTCATGAAAGTCTTCGGTTTATTGTTGGAGTTTCTTGGAATCGGCCTCGGACTGACTCCATGTGGTGTTTCAATAGATGTTTTCCCTCCTAAATAACCTCCACGTTAACTTGGCTCCCAGCTCAGCCTCACAATCAGCCATTATTATCATGAAACTACACAGGAAGTTAATGACACACTGCTGCTTTTAGCTACTTTATTTTCTTTCTTTTGTATTCTTTGTTTGGCCTTTTTCTTTCTTTCTTCTTGCCTTTAATTAATTTCAACATGCCAGGGGGCTGAAATGCTGTCAGGATTTATGGAGAAAAGGGTGTAAAATTATCTGCTGGTAATGGTCATTTATTTAAAGTTTCATTTGAGTAGATGCGTAACCATAGTTGGGAAGAAAATACGTTTTGGTTCTGTCTTATTCTACATTGGGAGATCTACGTTTGAAGATTCTGTCAATACCAAAGATTTAAAATGGAAAAAACAAGAAAACTCTACAAAAACATTTATTTACAGACAGTTTTCCTTTTAGGAAAAGTAAAAAAAATTACACAGCATTTAATGTTTAGGTTGTTTTGACTTTAGTAGATACCTAGAAAGTAGATAAAGATTCACTATTGTTGCTTCTTTGTGGAATTGTGAAAGAGCTTGAATGCCTTAGAAAGTTGTTTAGAAAATCTGTGTTATTTTAATATTTCACATAACCAGGATGAAAATTGGAGGAAATAAGTCTCAAGTATTTAACGTTCTGATTGCTTTTGGAAATTTGGTATTTCGCTCAGGAATGTAAACAGACAACAGAAATGACTCAAAGATTTGGAAAAGAAAACAGAAACATGAACTCTAGAGAGGATAAAGGTTTGGTTGTCGCACCTGTTTTCAGTAGAAATGTATAGTTTTTTGTTGAGTCTAGCATGATGGAAAGAAAAATGGCCACCTCTAAATATAGACCCTGAGTGTTTTATTTTTTTCATTATTTTCATTCCTTTGATGTTTGGAAACCCAACCATGTGTAAGATCCTACCAAACGTAGGATTGAACAAACAGAAAATGTTTTGATGCACCTCACTGGGCCTTTCCACTGGACGCGTAAGCTTTCCATAACATCCACTGAGCGTAGTATGCCGCAATTAGTAGATGGGTGTGTTTTCACCGGCCACAAATGTTTTAGACATGTCCCAGAAGCGTTGCTCTACTAAATTTACGCTTCGAGTCTATATTTAATGCAATGTGCTTCCAGAATGCGTCAAGCTCCGTAGTTTCAGATCGAAACACACAGGAAGTCAAACACAAAAGCAATGTTAAACATCCGGAAACTTTCAAAATAAAAGACAAGAGTTCTAGTTGCTTAACTAGTAGGGATGTGAATCTTACAACAACTCACGATTTGATTTGATTCCGATTCTTGGGGTGCCGATTCGATTCAGAATCGATTCTCGATTCAAATCGATTCACAATCAATATTAACAAAGAGTGTCAGTTCCAGGATTAACTACTTTCTTCTGCAAGTTAGAAAAAGCTATTTTAAAGAAAACTGGTTATGTTCAAGAAAATGCAAATTTACAAGGTAAAATAAAGTGATTCTAAAACTGTAAACAGAGGCAATCTTTTGATGAAAAGGCAACATTTATTTTTGCTTACCTTGTAAAATTTAACAAATCTTTACAGTTACCTAATAGTAGCTTTGAAAGTAATACAGTCAAATACTTTTCAAGTATGTGTGGCAACAAAGTTTAACATTATGAAGACTAACAGGCACTAATTAGTCTTAACAAGCATCAATAGTGCACGGTGCACTCAGCATGAAACAACAGTCAAACTAAACAGGATAACACCATTTAAACATTATAAAACATAATGAACTTACTTCTTGACTCGTAAAACACACAGGATAATAATACAGGTAAGTCTCTGTCGTATTTCAGCAGATTGCAGCGTAGGAGCACACAGCAGAGCAACGCGGATAGCGTCGAAGTGATGATGCGTTCAAGGACCCTCTGAAATACAGCAGTTTACATAAAGGCGGCATTAAACACTCGAACTAAACAGGATAACACCATATAAACATTATAAAACATAATGTAACTTACTTCTTGACTCATATAACACACACAGGATAATAATAGAGGTAAGTCTCTGTTGTATTTCAAGCGATAGCAGCATAGGAGCACACAGCAAGCAGCTACAGCTAGCGCCGGTGCTCCAGCGAAGATGCGTTCAGGGACGCTCGGAAATATACGGCAGTTTACATAAGGACTTTCAGACAGAATCGATTCCGAACCTTTATGAATTGATTCTGAATCTTTATAAGTAAGAATCACGATTCGAATGTGAATCGATTTTTTTCAGGCACCTCTATTAACTAGTAAAATAGATGCGTCATTAGCTGTGATGCCTCCATAGCTGAGGTAAACAGAACAGAAAATATACCGCAGACCTTTTTGATTTCATGCTGCCATCTTTCTCTATGGTTGTAATCGTGTGAACTGCCAAAATCCTGCGTGGTTTTGCAATTCTCCGTGATTTTGTGACTTTCTGGGACCAGCTGCGTGTCACGCTTTTGTTGCCGATTCGCACCTGAAATGCTCCCCGTAGAAACGGATGTGACACTAAGCTTTTGGGTAAAACGCGTCTATTACAATACGCGCTGCTTACGCATTCAGTGGAAGGGCCGGGTCATGCTCTGCCAGTGTGTTTTGTTATCATTCTGCCATGTTTAATTGTACTGCGTAACAGTTTTTGCCTTTCAAAGAAGTCGGAAGTATGTGTCCTTTGAAGAATAAGAGCATGTTTTTATGAGATTTAATGCAAATGTGATCAATTAGGCCAAACTAAAACCGATTAGAATGGCCCTGCAGATAATTTTATTTATTTATTTATTCTGCTTCCAGCTTTTCACGTCTAACATCTAATGAAACTTTCCTGTTCACTTGTCCAAGGCCTTCTGTAGAAAACCATATCATAAGTTTCCTTTATTATGAGCCGAGTGTTCGCTGTAGAGAAGATCTTCACGTCAGCAGCGTCCTGCCTTTTCTCTCCTGATATTTTTTCACTCTACGGTAAACAAAAGAGAGCTGATCATGTTTGACATTTCCATGTGTGAGCTCCTCTCCTGAGACAAAGCGGCATTATTTCCTGGCTGCGTGCTGGTGGGTGGAAGCCCCATTGTACGTCCTTACACAATCTCTCCTGTGGGCTCTGACATTATCCTCTTTAGTGAACTTTAGTGAAAGCTGCAACTCAGTCAGAAGATTGATTCCTCTGCTTTATGTCCTTCATATCCGCCATACTTCCGAGCAGCTACTGCCCACCTTTGGCACACAGCCCTATAGGCAGCCGGCCGGCATTGTCACCTCGTTTCAGAGGAGTGATTGATTCCAGCTCTTAACGGTTGTGTTTACAACAGAGTGCTGTATTTGCAGTTCACATGGCTCCCAGCTCTTTGAGGCGCAGTGTAATACTTGAATGGTGCTGTCAAGGTGTTGCAGCTCGCCTTGGCTGGAGAACAAAGACGACAGGATTGTTCTCTGCTCTTAGAAACCGAGAGCTGTCACACTTAGAAATACATCTGTTGGTGTCAATTTACACAAGGTGTAGTCACGCTTTATAAGAATGTGCTCTGAGGCTTTATTTCAGATGTGAAAACCTTAAAGCAGCTGTTTGTTTCAGTGTTTTAGGTGAAGGGGTGACACAGTGATGATGAACCAGAGGGGAGCTGACTCTGAGCCCTAGAAATTATATTTATAAAACAATCTATCGTCTTATTTCAAAGATTAAACAACTCAGAATCCTTCCCTGACTTGTGTGTAAAACTGTCAGCTGCTAAAACTCTCCTGATCTAAGAGCTGAATGCGTTTTTGTTCACTTATTATTGTACTTTTTACTCTTTTTTTTGCTCTTTGTAAACTTTGAGCTAACTTTAAAAGTCTGAAATGCATTTGTTTTCCAACTTTGATCATTAATTACTTTAAATTACGTGTTAAATTTGTGTTTGTTAAGCACTTTTTATTTTATTTTTAAGTAATGTCAACAATTGCTCCTCAAAGCCCATGAAGCAATGCAGCATCTCTGTCAAAAGAAGTTTATAAGTGCATATTCAGCCTTGGCCGTGATCTTTTTTTCTCCTGAAACTGGTTTATCAACATTTTGAAAATTGTTTTATAATTTCTATAGGTCTTAAACTTTTCCATCTGCACAACGTGAGGGGAAAAGAAGTCTGCTGTGGTCCTTGATTTAGATTGTTTTTATCAGTTTAACTTGTGGCGAGCCCCGAAGATCATACGTGTGTATTTACGTGACAGATTTACTAAAATACAAGGTTTAACGACTCCAACCGCCATCTTTATTAACCTGACAGCAAACAGAGACATTATGTCCCTTACAAACCCTTCACAATAAAAGCCCCAGGTAAATTCACATGTTTATTTTTAAAATAAACAAACAAAACCCACCTCTGATCCCATTTGGAGGTCATTACAATAACATGCATTGCTCCTCTCTGCTTATATAAGCATAAACAAAAGAAGTAATGCTCAGTACTTGACCTTTTCGTCCTGCCGAATATGACCAGTATATTTATGTTTAATCAGTTATACAGAAACTGCTGAACTTCATGTTGACGTTTTTCACTTCTAGCTTTAAATCTTTTTTTTGTTTGAATGCTTAAACTAAAGTATTCCTGTTTCTCTTTATATTTTCAAAAAATTCTTTTGTACATCGGTTTTTCAGCAAATTTGGTATCGAAACTTTCAGCTAGTTTTTTAACAATAATAATAATAATAATAATAATGGATTAGATTTATTTAGCTTTTTTATTAGCACTCAAAGCAATTCCATTATTCACGCACTCACATGCACACACTGCCGATGATGGTGAGCTACAATGTAGCCACAGCTGCCCTGGGGCGGTCTGACAGGCAAGGCTGCCATTTTGCGCTATCAAAATTTTCTGCAAAAATAATACACATAGAATCCTTCAACTCCTTCAAATACAATGCGTCAAATAAAGGTATGGGACACTCGTAGACGTAGAAAGCAAGCGCGGGCAGAGCCCAACTTTAAAGGCATTTTAGCTCAGTTTCAGCAATCAGCATTCAAACAGCATTTCTGCAAGAAAATCAATTTATCTAGGGATTTCTTTTATTTTCAGAACAAATATTTCCCCTTTACAATACCTCACACGTCCCACTTTCCTTTCTTTTTAGTTCTCCGCTCACACAGAGGTACAGTCGTTTACGTGTTTTCTGCCTTCTGTAACCTCATTATAAAGCCTCTCCTCTGATTATGAGTAAACAGAGAAAACGTCTCACGCTGCTGCATTCACTTCCAGTCATGTAAAACAGGCCCTCCAAGCATCACAACGCAACATCCGCAGGGATCAGCGCCAGTGCCGCTACACACGCCGTAGCTAATGAGCTAACCTTCCGCTCTACCTCCGCGTGCCTCTCCATCATTAGCGCCTTCATCTCCCGCGAGGGCCGGGGAGGGGACCCGTTCCCTTCTGAGTAGAACAGAAGTGAACAAAAGTAAAAGCTCTGTTTGGAGTGGAGAAACTCTCCAAACACAAGCAGGCAGTTTAGCACATCCAAGGAGCTCACTTGAAGGCAGGAAACTCGAAGGAAAGATCAAATCTTTTATCTTTTGTTGCCTGAAGGTGAGATGTGGACGGAAAAATATCTATCGTTTTAAAAACTAATCCATCAATCATCACAGATCAAAGTGATCCCCCCCCAAACCTCCGGATGGATTCAAACACGACTGTAGGTTATCTAACGCAACGCTGCAACTGTTATTACCTTATTCTTCCCTTTTCAGCAGCTTCTCCTCACATAATCCCTGCTGCGGATGTGAGCTTCTTGCTTTAGGGCGTCTTTGCAGCCTGTGATGACAGAAGCTCAGTTTTCCAGCTCGACTTTCACGATTTACAGCTGTTTTTTGTGTATTTTTAAACTTATTCAAATGTAGAGAGAGTAAAACATGCCTATCCTCCCTGTGGTACTCCTCCTTACTCTTGTGAGCAGCCAGTTATTTCTACATCTACATTCTCCGACAGGTTTATTTTTTCTTCTGAAAAGTCTGTTTTTTCTCTTCAACCATTCGCTCTCGGGCCACACAGGCTGCACCTGTTGCTGTGAAACCGTTCGGAGTGTTGTGGGAAGTGGATTTGACGAGAGAAAAAGGCTGCCAGGCCCGCTAAGAAGCAGCATGACCTCGCCCGCTGGTGAAGTAGCCGCTCAGCTCCCTGCAGCTGTTAATGTCGTTGAAAAGGGAGCTGCGGCACATCCGGGACCCGAGTGGCTTTAACCGGCTTTACTTAAGCAGCCCGCTTATTGAAACGTACATCATCTTTCTTAAATTAACCTCCAGGACTGGAGCTGCGTCCTCCTTTCTTTAAGCTGCTGATAGAACGCTGCTCCGGAGTTTCGCACTCATTTCTGAGACTCCATGAACAAAAAGGGTAATAAGGTGAAGAATGCTAATTCTACAGAAGTGGATTTAAAGTAGTTGGTTACAAAAAAGATTCAACAAAATGTTTCATTTAAATGTAATTAGGAGCTTGTAAAATCTAACTTCTACTGAAAACAATAGGAGTTTCAGTGACTAAGTGGGTTATGAAGAATGAATATCTTACCTGTCATAGATCGCTCTGTGAGCAGCCTCAGTTTGGAGGAGCAGAGATATGCTAGTTTACTATCTACAGTAGGTAAGATGATCATTTTCTAATGTGTGGCTCGCGGGCTATTGGAGGTCATCTGGAGTGACTCACATTAATTATTTTCTGGAACAAACCCCCAATTTTTTGTTCTTTTCATTAAAAGTATTTCAATTAGGGCTGCACGATATGGTTTAAAAGTAAAATCTTTAAAAATGTTTTCATTCAAAATTCGATTTCTGATTTAATTACATTTTTGTCTACCTCTCATACTTTAAAATACATTACGAATGACATACTTTGAGAAACTTGCTTTTATTTTAGTCATCCCTTCTTGGAGTTGACTGGAATTCAAAGTCCAACTAAATACAAGCTGTAAAACTTGTTTGTAAACAAAATATTATAAAGAATGTCCTAAACTGAAAATTAGTTTTGTATCGATTCTGTTTACACATCTCTACTTATAAGATCATCTATCACACATTCATTTTATTAACCAAACATAAAAACTACAGACACAAAAACAGCTCTTCTCAGATTAAAAACATCTGCATTCGCTGGAACTGAACCTGGATCAGAACCTGCCTTGCATACAAGGACAATGTCTTTCCTTGGTCAAAGAAAACGGTTAAATGGAACAAACTTACCTCACGTGACCGCGGCTGCCCAGAGCCCGCCCTTTGCTTACGCGCTCTGTTTACATCCTGCCCATCATAATAGCATAGTAGCTTAGCAAAGCTGCAACTACTAAGCAACAAACCAACCATAGATAACTGCTTTGGAGATCTAAAAAAAAAAACATTTTAGATATAAGCCCGACAATTAGTTAACTTCCAAGTAGCTGCTGCCGGCTCCGGATCTGCCATCTTTTTGAAAATACAGCGCTGTAATTTGGGAAAATTTTGATCGATGGAAGGCAACAAGTTAGCTAAACGGCAGACAAACGGAGGACAGACCTCTCCGTAGCGCATGAACATTGGAACACGCCATGGCGATTCCTGATGACGTATGTTCTCTAAAACGTTCTGTCAGGTTTTATTTGTTTCTGTTTTCCTCCAAACCTCCACAATCACTCACAGGAACCACGAAAACAGGAATTAAGTGGAACAACAAAGCAGTTTTAACTCTTCAGCAGAGCTCCGTGGAAGTGATTCACATTGATTTCTACTATTTTTGAGGCTTTAACAGCGCAGTGATTTTTTGGGGCTTTTTTTAGTCACATGGTTAGAAATATTTTACACTCAGACAATCTGCATGCGATGTTCAAGGTTAACGTATAAAAAAGAAACGAAGGAATGCAGGAATCAGAGCTGGAGGGATGCATTCTGACGATCCTCTGTCCTGTCAGCGGTCTACAGCTGACTAACGCTCTGACAGGTGAAGAGAGGTTGCTGCAGGAACACTAACCTGACGAGCTGTCACGCTGTTTTCCCCTCCCGGATATCGGTTTGCAAAAACTCTCTGTTTGTGTTGATGGGTGGGAAATCAGAAGCCTTTTCTGTTTTGTCGGCTTCCGTCTCTAACCTTCAGTCTAGATTTTAATGTTCATCGTTTAAATGTATATATAAACAAAGCAAATTTTATTTCTGCTTCAATATATCTTTTATTTTGAGGCCTTAAAAAATGTCCTTCCTGTTGTTATTTAAACTAGAATTATCTTCTTTGTCAGTGACCAGAACAGAAACTACTTTTTCTTTTCTCCATCTCAGTGGTTGTCACTTTTCCCATTCAGAAGCTATTCTTAATTTTAGGACACTGAACCTGAATTGTTTTTTGTCCTCCTCAGGTGCCATCTTGGGACGCTCGGAGACTCAGGAGTGCGTCTTCTACAACTCCAGCTGGGAGAAGGACTGGACCAACCGCAGCGGCATCGAGCACTGCCATGACGAGAAAAACAAGCGGCTACACTGCTTCGCCTCGTGGAAAAACGTCTCCGGCACCATCGAGATCGTCAGACAGGGCTGCTGGCTGGATGACGTCAACTGCTACGACAGGTACGCATGAAGTCAGATTAAATCAGACTACGACAGAGGAAGAGATTCTGACAGATTAACGAGGTCAAATGGTTTATGCTTTTATTCTTCGGGAAAGGTAAAAAAAAAACTTAAATATGTAGAAATGGGTTTAATTTTAATGTTTCAGTCATTTCGTGAAATAGTTTTTCTCTCTTGTTTGTTGCTGTTCAGCAGAATAAATGTAACCCTGACCTGAGATCTGTGATTCGATAACAATGTGTAATATATGGGTGATGGCTTATCACAAGCTGCAGGAATGAGCCTCAGACGCGATGACGGACAGGGAACTTTCCATTTGAACCACAAAAATAAAAAATAAAAAACTGCATTTTTCACATTTTAAGTATAAATGTATAGTCATGCTTGTGCACTTCTCTCTTAGGGAATAAACTCAGGCCAGAACACGACTCTAGTTGGGGAGTGGTGGTTATAAATCTACCTGGAATCTTCTGGGTAGTGGGGAGCACTCAGCACTTCCCAGCATTCCCAACGATCGTCAGTCTGAGAAGCATTAGCATTAGCTTAGAAATGCATCAAACCAGTGATGTAAGAAATGTCGGTGGTCCAGAGTAGAAAGAGGACAAACAACATAAATGCAAGGACATGGGAGATTTTTTCCTTCGGAATCACGCTATGTTTGGTCTGTGTGACACTTTTGCAACAAGTCTTCGATCTAGTTGTGTCTCATGTAGCTTAAGGTTGACAAAGCAAATCATGTCTCATTTTGATCACCTCTTGAAGTTGCCTCACATTTTATCACACTTTCCGACCTCCTGCTCTTGACTTAATTGGTCCGTTTTGATCCGCTTATCCGGGTCACGGGGGCAGCAGCACCTCTAGCTGGATCCTAAGGCCTTCTCTGGCCAATGTGGACACATAATCCCTCCAGCGTGTCCTGGGTCGACCTGGGGGCTTCCCATCGGCATGACATTCCCTAAACACCTCAGCGGCTCTACTCTCGCTTAAATGTCTGAGCTCTCCACCTTACCCCCGGACCCTCTGAATAAATTCATTTAAATCATTTGAGCCACATTCCCAGATCGTGTTTGTGCAGCAAACGGGCAGAATAATTGAACAAGGTTGCTTTAAAAAACAAAGACAGAGACGTATTTTAGTGAAGCGGCGCTGATGCATTCATGCATATCGGAGTCGTGTTTTAGTTGTCGGTACCTGTTGGTGAATAACTGTTCATTTATTACCTGCAAGAAGCATTTCTCCAGACAAAGCGGCGTGACTCAGACTCTAAATACATTTAAATTCACCTTGAGCACCTTAATTACAGCCACTGATAGTTCATCCTCAGAAGAAGAATGGGATCTGAACTTCTAGAAACAGATATATTATTGGAGTGCGCTCTTCTAGTCTGGCCTCAGAGTCCTGTCTGAAGCCGGTTTGTGTTTTCCTCTGATTCCCGGCTGATAAAGCTGCAGCAGGATCTGGAGCGCGCTCGGTTCGGGTACCTCTGCTCAGACGGCGCCGCCTGGCCTCCCTGGAGAGAGCAGAGCAAGTCGAGGGCGGCTGCCACTTCCTCTGGCTTTTATCTGATGACTGTGTGAGGAGAGAGAGAGAGAGAGTGTGTGTGTGTGTGTGTGTGTGTGTGTGTGTGTGTGTGTGTGTGTGTGTGTGTGTGCTGGCGTGCGTAGGAGTTATTTAATAAATGTTTTGTTTCATTGTCCTCTGCGGCTGTGAGGGAATGAAAAGGAAAGAGAGGGAGAGCTTTTTGCATCACGTCATCTCTTTAACGTGATGCACTCTGAAAAATAAAACGACCTGAGTGTAATTAGCAGAAATGGTTGTGTGTGTGCGTTTCTGACTCCCACCTTCATGTCCTCTGCAGTAACGAGTGTGTGGAGAAGAAGGAGAGTCCCAACGTTTTCTTCTGCTGCTGTGAAGGCAACATGTGCAACGAGAGGTTCCTGTACGCCCCTGAAACGCCCCCGCAGAGCGACCCGCACCATTCAACCGCCTACAGTACGTACAGCATCCCACGCACAGGTTTTAATCCTGTCTTATATATATTTGTGTTGCAGATTCACTTCCCTCACCCACCAGGAGTAACTAATAGCACATTTGGTTCAGGAAATGCAAAACTAAGAAGAAATCACTAGAAATGTGCAAATTTCCTTAAGATATTTGTTTATTTTGTCTATATTATGTTACGCTATAATGTTATAACACTCTGATTTACTGTTTTTAGTACAGCTGTCATCGTCTTATTTTGCTGTTGCACTAAACATTAAGATTGGGGGAAAAAAGTGCCTAAAAGTGAAAATAATTTTTTCCCCCACATTTCCACTTTTTTCCAACTCGTTAGTGCGTCACATTCAACTGGAGTGTTTTTTGTGTGTTTTAGGAGTGAAAACACTGGGAAGGTGTTTGTGTCGTCCTACATTTAGGGGATGCAGAGGAAAATAAACGAGAAAAACTGGAATTTTATATTGCTAAATTAAACTTTCTGCTTTTCAAACTGACTCTTAACCAGACCTTGAGGTGAAAATGATCTCTGTTGTGTTCCTGAGTTTAGTGTTGTGTTGTGAGTTACCTGTTTCAGTATAAAATATGTTTTTGCCTTCAAATTAAGAGCCTGTATCAAGTCAAGCGAGCTCAAAAGGCGACTTTAGATCAAGCTGGTGGGGTTTTAGAGGGATTTCTAAGAAATGTTTTGTTTTGACGATTTTAAACCAATCTGGATGTTTCTGAGCGTTTCTAAAAGCTGTTCCAGGTTTATTAACGAGACATTGAAACATTTAAACGATCAAAACGTTCTATTCCTTTGAATCCAAACTTTCTGCAGCATAAATTTAACAGAAAAACAGCTTTAAATCTGACAGGAAGTCCAAACAATTCTAAAAAGTGTTGAAAAAGACAGACGAGCGGCGCAGAGGGACAGCTAAGAAGTGAAATTATTTCACAAATATTTGAAGATCAGAATTCTGTGTGTGTTTGGACCAGAACCTGGGACTCATCTGCTGTACTTGGACTCATCACTTCAGCGCCAGCAGGCTCATCCGTCTCTTTGTGCTCTTTTGAATTTGACTGTGAGAAACCTGCAGACAGCCTGCAGGGAAAAGTTCTGCACAAACACCCCAAGAGGCCCTCGGTGCAGCCGGTGCCCCCCTCCCCACCTCCCTTTTGATGGTGGACGGCGTCTGGGCGTCGGTGCTTTGACAGTGCTGGCGAATCAGAGCGTGGTACCGTGTGATGGGAGGACGGGCTGAGCTTGCAGGCGGACAGTGAACGGCTCTGTTATATCTGGCAGGAGGATTACGTTATGTCACGAGATGGATTTGCTAATCCCGCTGTGTGTGTGTGTGTGTGTGTGAGTGTGTGTGTGTGTGTTAAAAAGATCTGTGGACACAGTAGCAACCAGCTAGCGTTAGCGCTGCAGACACAGATGGTGTCAGACCAATCCCACGTCTCTGTTTAGTGTTTTTATTTATGTTTAGTGTGTTTTTTATCTGTTTATTGGATCAAATCTGATATCTTGTTTTGTCCCACAGCCACCACCAACCCGGTTTCCCAGAAGCCCCACATCTTCAGCACTCTGCTCTACTCTCTGGTTCCCATCATCGGCCTGGCCGCTGTGGTCCTCTTCTCCTTCTGGATGTGGAAGTTCCACAAGCTGGCCTACCCAGCGGCCCTCGTTCCCACACATGTAAGTCCCACCAGAACCGACCAGTGTCCCTATGGGTTCCTCCTCCTGTCCTGCAGGCCCACTTCCGAAGTCACCTGTCAGTCTCGTAGCACAACAGCACAGCGGTGTCCTCTTTCTGTAGAGCTGCTGTGGATGCAGTTAGAGTTTCTCCTTCAGTTCGTCCAGCCGCGGTGACCGTTGGGCACCGCTTTTATCGGTTAATTGCAAACAAAGGGGAAATGTAAAACGCCTCAGTTCCCGCATGTCAAATGATTTCTTTCCTGGAAACACACCCTGTAGAGACCATCTCAGAGACATGGATTCAAGTAAAGATGGAAGAGGAATTTAGATTGGAATGTATGTAAGATGGAGCTACGGCTAACCAGGAAGGACAAACCCTATTTAGCCATTTTAAAGTCTGTTTCTGTGTAAATAATTACTAACTTATTTATTGTAAGTAGCTTCCTGAACGGAAGTAATGATGTTTTTTAAGACTGATGTGCTAACGGCTAGTCTGATTATATTACTGCTTCTCCAATCTAAAGATGTAATTGTGGATTATGCTGCATTATTTTAGAAAGCTTCCAAATCCTCATCACGTGTTTTTTTACAAACATAAATATCAGGATCATCAGCTAGATTTGCCTCCAAAGGTCCAGTCTGGCGCTGCTACGCTCCGACTAGCTGTTAGCACACTGGGACGAGATGGTGATTGAAAATTAAAAGATTTCAAGATGAGTTTTTATTTACGTTTTCAACATGATTATGTTTAAACATTCATTTGATGGATTTTGTAAGTTATCAGATTTTATTTAAAGCAACACTTAATAAGTTTCCCGCTTCTCCACCCTACTGGTTGAAAGCAGAGTTACAACTGTCGTAAACAACAATGCCACAGCCTGCTGTAGCTAGCGCTAACAACGGTAATATTATTACTTACAAGTCCAGTAGCAACAAAGCCAGGTCACCATCAGTTCGTGATTTTGTAGCCTCCTTCAGGTTCCTCAAACTAGTGTAGGCCGCTCTGATGTTCACTCTGGTTTTAGCTCTTTGCTTCGCCTCCAAATATATTACTCTCATACTTTTACTTCCTGGCTCTGCCATCATGCCAACAAAGAAAAGCAAAATTCTTCTTCTTCTTGTGCTTTTTATTGACGGTCAGCAAACTGAAAAAGCTAACTGAGCCGTAGCTATCAGCACGGTAAACAGCTGTTGCCACAAAGCAGGTAGAGACCTCCCACTAGTGTTCCTACCCAAACCACAAAACTGTTAAGTGCAGTTTCTGGTCAGCAGAGGGCAGCAGAGTGCTGTCCAATGTGAAGTTTCTGACTCAAGAACCACTGAAACCAGTTTTAAAGCAATAGCTTAAAGTGTTGAAAACTCTTTAGTGTCGCTTTAACGCTACAGTTCAGTCATAAAAGCTGATGGTGTGGTTCTCTGTGTCATCAAGACATGCATAAATGCTGATTTAGCATTTATATAATTTATTAGAATCAATATTGTGTGTCGTTTAGCAACACAGTTACATCCGTTAAATATAAAAATAGCATAATTATCTTTATTTACAGTTTTTACACAGAAGCAAACTTCAAAATGGCCTAAATATCCCTTTAACCTTCTGACGAGGCCTTTTCCAGTCAGATTTTTTTGTTATAAATTCTTAGTGATCTTAGAAAATCCTCTGTATCTGATGCTAAACCTGCTCACCTTTCACTCCTCATCACTTATCCACATCTTTTCTACATTTTTGATCATTTTCACGTTTTTTCTTAAATCCGACCGCTTCCCTGCCTCTTTAAACCTTTAAAACATCCTGGAAATCGGCTCCATTCCTCTAGAATTCCAGATGAAGTCAGTTCGCTGTTTTTTAACTCGACTGCAGCAGAGCTATATTCTCGTCTGGGGGAAAAAGAAGAGAGAGAAGCCGTTGAGAGCTTTCCACCGTATGGAAGGGGAGTCAGGGGCCTCTGCATTATTGATGAGGCTTTATATAGGCAAACAAAACTAAACACAGAGAAGCTCGCAGCTCTGCCTCCGAGGATGGAGGAGGTGGGTGGGAGAGTGGGGAGTGTGGGGGAGGGAGTGCAATTCTCTCCACTTACTTATTGTATTTGCACAGCGCCGGAGCGTAGCAGGAGAGCGATTAGAAAGACAGTTACACAATGCAATCTGGAAACAAAACAACAACACTAAGAGGCTTCTGGAGCGTTCTACCTGGACGGATGAGCCAAGGAATAAACTCAGTAAAACGAGATCACATCCCAAAACAGAATCCAGGTACGCTGCTGGAAAGATTCATACAGGGAGAGAGGAATGAAATGAAATCTAATAGCCAGCGTGGAGCAAATGAAGTCATGCTGTAATGGTGTACGTGCAGAAGTGTGTTATTGCATGACTACGTAGAAGAGCAGGAGGGGGAGGAGCTAAAACTCACCTCCTGTCCATTCTCCTGGTTATCAAATACTAACTGTTAGACTTCAAAGGGGTTTTTTTCACCTGTGTTTTTGTCTATAAGTAATTATTCTTTTACTTGCCGTGCATAGCTCTTTGAACAACCTCAGTGTAAAAACACAGAGATCAGTTCTGAAAGGACAAACTGCTTAGCTAACACCAATCTCTGACTTTTAATCATTTTGACCTATTAACATATGTGAAATTGCTACCGATGTAAAAAAAAAAAAATTAAATATTGTGTGATTGGGTCAGTATTCATATCTGTTTCTCCTGACTGAGGCTGTTCAAATCAAACCGAACTCAACTTTACGAGATCTTAACTGTTGCTTTTAAGGGATTTGTCCACCATTTAAGAGTTTGCTTTTTTATGTCAGTTGTAAATAAAAACAGTCTTCTTCTTTCTGAACAGCCTCTGTTTGGAGAAATAGCTATGTGGTATTTTCAGAGTTTTGAAAGTAGTTGAATTTGGTGTTTGGCGAAGCTGTGAGAGCCTTCTCTAATTAAACTGATAAGCTAATGGCTAGTTTGAGCACAGCTAGGATAAAAGTGTGACGCTGTCGTCCATCTTTACGCCACCATCACCTACATGGAATTCTTTGACAGCACTGCTGGTGAATCCAGGGTTCATTTTTAAATATTTTATTTTAGATTTAACTGGTTTAAGATGTCACGAGTAATCTTAACTCAGACTAGCTGTTAGCTTATCAGTCTTGAAGGAATAGATATATTTCTCCAAACTGAGGCTGTTCAGACGTCAAAATGGTTGAAAACTCCATTTAAGAACAGGAATATAGACACAACAGGAGAGTAGATATTTCAGTCCCTTTTTTTTAATTTTGGTTCTTTTTACACCTAAGTTAGACGCTGCACACCTTTGGGACGGTTTAAATCCTCTTTACAAAAAAAAGTCTCTGAAAGGTGAAAAATCACACCAAGCCAACATCGATCTTCTATTTTCTGCAAGAAAACAAGAATAACTTTCCCAGACACTTTCCCAGATAAAATTTGAATAATTTATTTCTGATTTCTGTTATCATGTTACGTATCGTCTTGCAGCAAGTCAGTGAAATGTCCCAAAAAAAAGAAAACAGGTCTATTTATTGGAACTTGGTTTCTGCTGTGTCATGACTCCTTCTGCTCGATAATGCTGCTGCTGGACCACGAGATCCACTCACTCATGTATTTTTAATGTGGCAGCAACAAACTGGTCACACGTGTTAGATTGAAAGCATCCGGTGCAGATGGGAAGCCTCTGATGTTATTAATCATACGTGTGCGTGTGTGTGTTCCTCTTTTTTTAGTTCTGTATTATAAATTTAGCTATATTTTGTTTATAATGTTCGATAATGATTAGATTTCTGATTTCCTTTACTCATCTTTTGCTTTGTTTTGACGTTTTACTAAAGTTTTTGCTATTTTTGGGTCACGTTTTGTTCCTTGGAGTCGTTCTGTTTCCTTGTTGTTCATTTGAGTCATTTTGGACATGTCTTTGGGATTTTTATTGATGTTTTGTGATTGATTTTTGTATTTTTTCTTGTAGTTTTTTCATTTGGGTCACTTATTAAACATCTGATGGTTTTATGGTCATTTAGAATCTTTTTAAAACAATTTTTAACCATTTTAGTTCTTTTTTTTGGTCTTATTTAGAGAATTTTTTACATTTTTTATGTGCAACCTTGCAACCATTCAGCCATTTTTGATCTCTTCTTGGCATTTTATTTATCGTTTTTCTCAGTTTTTGCATTTTTGTAATTTTTCATCCACTCGCTAACTCTTCAGTTCATTCAGGACACTAATTTGGTTCAGTTAGTAGCATATTCAAATAAGTCTGTCACTTTGGGGAAATTTAGTAATTTGTTATTTTCTAGGTTAGTCATATTTTGATACATGTGTTGCATTTTGACATAAATACGTTTTTGGCCATTCTGGTCACTTATTTTATTTAATTATCATCGTATTTTGTTTTGGTTTTGTTTATCCTTTTTAAAATCTTTTAAAGCTTTTAGTCATTTTTTTGTTTTGTTTTGCTAGTTTATGCAAAATTGTTGAATATTTTGAGCACATTTTATTCCCTTTCTGCTTATTTGTGTCATTTGTAGTTGTTTTGCATCTCATTTAGTCATTTTTGGCATCTTTATAAAAGTTTGTCCAGTTTTCTCATATTTGTTGTGATTTTAAAGGTTTTTTATTTTCATTTGAGGCCCTTTCGTTAACTCGGATGGACTATTTGTTATTCTAGAGCTTTTTCCTGTCCTCTCGTCCCTATTTGTTCCCTTTTTTGTCCTAATCTTGACATTTTGGTTCTTTACTTTGGTATTTAACAACTTTAGAATCTTCTTTTGAGCGGTCATTCTGTGTCTTTCTAGTTATTATCACCTTTTCTTTCTTTTACACAATCAGGAGTTGTTTTTACCTTCTTTTTTCTGCTGACATTTCGATCGCAACTGCGATCATCCTCAGCGACGTAGCTCTGAGGATGATCGCAGTTGCGATCGAAACGTCAGCAGAAAAAAGAAGGTAAAAACAACTCCTGATTGTGTAAAAGAAAGAAAAAGTGATAATAACTTTAGAATCTTACTTTGATATTTTGTTTTCTCCCCATAGAAGTTATGTTTTATTTTTTCAGCTTAATAGGAGAAAACATTTTGGGAGGATTCGGTCCTTTTGGGGAGATGGAGGTGATAACTTCAGACGATTCTGACTCGTTCAGATCTGGTCTACTGTACATTAGGCCACTGCTATTGTTCCAACTTCATAATCCAGATTGGTTTTATTGCCACAGTGTTTAATTTCACAACTAGCTCCAGAGAACTGAGGACAGAGGGAAAACTCGGGGAGCGAGAGGCGCTCCTTCTGCAGTCTCTCATAGACCTGTCAGATTTACATGGGTACAGGCTGGAGGTGGACTTAATAAAGACCAAAGCTGATTTATGGCATCAAAAACAGGCATGTTGGCTGTTCTTCAGCACACACAGTTAATTTATAGACTCCACAACCCTGAAGAAGATCAAATCCAGCATGAAATGCAGAGATTGATACGCAGCAGACGCTCACTCTCATCATGTTGTCATCAGAGCGCTCCATCACGAGCCGCATATTTGCCACCGAGCCGCCATTATTCACACCACAGCGCCAAGCGGAGGCAAACTGGAATTGATTGTGTCTGAGTACACAGACCCACAGCTTTCACACAAAGAGAGTCTTCTTCAGCTGGAGCTCACAAACGCCGGTTCGACCTGGACCTGGTTCTGTAACAAACCAGACTGGGTTTAAGTCTCTGATCCACTTTGATTCTGTTTGTTTGGAAGGAGATTTATAAAAACTTGCTGCTCACATTTAATTTAAAATGTAAAAATAAGATCTGATTAAAAAATATTTCTAATTATGTTAGAGAAGGAGAAACAGTCAGCTGCTATCACTTCAACTTTAGGATAAACTACCAGAGTCCCAAAAAAAACCACTAGGGATGTTCCGATCACATTTTTTTGCTCCCGATCCGAGTCATTTGATTTTGAGTATCTGCCGATACCGAGTCCTGATCCGATACTTCAGCACAGCATTAAAATAAGAAGAAAAAAAGGGAAAACACGTCCAAGTTTTCCTTGAATTTTTTTTATTATAATTTAGGTTTTTTTTTCGTTCTGTATTTATGTAATTTCCTTAGTTCATCTGCCAAAAACATCACTTGTTTAGGAAGTACGTAGATAAAAAACATGTTAATATTATGAATATAGTTAAAAGTTGCGGAGTTGCTCATATTTCAAATTGTTTACGTCCTCATTATGCAGCTCTATTAAGTGATGTGCATTTCCGTGACGGGTGATCTTTTTCACCCGATTCCGATCTTTAGAAAAATCATGTGATCGGACCCGATTTCTGATCACATGATTGGATCGGAGCATCCCTAAAAAGCACCATTTGAAGTCATGGACAACAAAAGACGTTTAGACCTAGAAAAAGGTGACTTGTGTTTAGCGCTATCTCGTTTCCTCAGGAAATGCGTGTTTCTGGTTCCAGCAGAAAATACCCGAGGGGAGGGGTGAGTGTTCCGTGACTGTGTTTGCGTTCAAAAACCTAGCTTGTTTGCAGATTCGTTATAACTAATTAAATGCATGAATGTTGCTGGAACATTCTTACTTTATTTTTTAAATTAAATGAAATTTTTAATTTCTAGATTAACAATATCGTATTTCTGGTATTTATATGTATTTTTTTAGATTTATGCGTTCAATTGTGAAAATTTTTAATTTAGGACTTTCTAACATCCAGCATTTTTCAGATTAATATGCAACCTAATGCTGCATTCACACCGGCCTTGACGTATGCGTCAAACAACGCATACTTCATGCCGTTTTTGACGCCTATATATTTTTGACATTGATGCAGCTTGCGTTGACGCAGCTTGCGTTCGGGGAGGGGAAGGGAGGAAAGAGCGCATGCGCGGCTCTCTGTTGCCAGATGTTTGTAACAATGGCGGATCCTATCGAGACAATGGCGGCATAAACGTTGAAAAAACACTCACCCGACACGCCGAGTTCTCCAGCAACCTTCCTCCAAGCAAGGTCCTTTTTATTCCGATCTCGGTAGGCGTAGCAGGTCGGGTCATACAGTTCACGACGATTACAAACAGCTACGATCAGTTTGTCCTCCATAGCTGAATGAATTCGCCTTCTTCCCTCGCTCTGCTGTGACGTATCAACTCGCGCTCTGATTGGTTGACGCTTGTAAAGCGACGCAGAAAGTTCAGCTAGCTGAACTTGCTTGACGTTTGCGTTGCAAGCTTTGACGCTTGCGTCAAAGCTTGAAAAGCGTGAAAAGTATCAAGCTTTGACGCGCCCAACGCTCACAAAGCGACGCAAGGACTTTGACGCAGCTCTGACGCGCCTTACCATAGACTTAACATTGAAACTTGACGCTGGCGACGCATACTTTATGGCCGGTGTGAACGCAGCATAAGTCTCAGAATTCCTGTGATTGTTTATAGGAATTCTGCTCCTCTGAGCTTATTTAGTAATTTTTAAATCTACAATTTTCAGAACAACAAAAGGTGGTTTATAAATTTGCTGCCATTTGAAATGTGAGAAAAGTTCAGATTAAAAGCTTTAGGTTGTTTTCTTTAATCCCATCCAGACCTATAAATCTCTTGGGGAATGTGGCATTTTCTCGTATCAGCACCTAATCATGGAGAATAATAGTCCTGCTGCTGCTCATTGGTGTTTTACTCACCCAAACCTTTCTTGGCTCCTCCTCCTGGTCATTTTAGATCTCTCAGGGCTTCTGGGAGAACATCCATTTTGGTCCAATAAAGCAAAACTGAAGCTCTTTGTTCACAGAAACGATACATCTAAATAATAGTCTTTCTTTAACAGAAAGATACTAAATATTTTATCCACATTGGTTTATTTTCATCTGATGAGCTCATGTTTGTTGGTATTTAATCCAAATGTGTGTGTCTGGTTTCAGGATCCACTCAGCCTACCGTTGGTTGCTAACGTAGCTTCGAGCAGCTAAAATGTCTGATTTATGTACGATAATCCTCCGTGTTCACGAGGATACCGTCATGGCCTGCCTTTAACCTGCCTCTGCTTCATCCACTAACTGACAGGAAGTAGCAATAATTTCTCTCTTTGCTTCTCATGTTCCTCTTCAACAAGCACGCCTTTCATATTATGGTGGAGGTAAGAGCAGTTTACCTGGAGTTCAAACCCGTTTTTCACCCCGTTTTTTGGGTTACGAGCCCGTCTTCTCCACCTTGATCCCACACCACCGTTTTTTCTTTGCCCTTTCAGACGTGTCTCACTCTGTTTATTTATACTTTTTGTTTGTTTCTGCCTGGGTTTTTTTTTTTTTTTTTTGCATGAATGGATGTCTTTTATGTTCTCTCCTGAACTAGCGTTGTGCATGGTGGAAAACGGCCAGCCAGGCTTTGAATGCAGCCCGTATTTATTTATTTTTCAGTCTGAATGTCCACCTGTGTTGTTTATGTAACCTGCTGTTGGTGACGTGACCCACTTTGGAGATCTGCTGGGCCTATAGTTCCCTACGTTGAGAGGCAGCCGAGGTGTTTGAAACTGAAACCGCAGCTTGCTTTTCCATCTCATCTGCAGACCGAGGAGGAGGAGGAGGACAGATACATTTTGCATAAGTGGAAGTGCTGCCACTTATCTAGAACATTTCTCAAAACGGGGAGGGTGAATTACTTAAGTACAAGAGGAGCCGAAGCATTTGCGAACCTATTTCAGCTCAAATTTTTATGAAATTGGAGTAGAAGCATGGCTGCAGACGTCAGAGTGTTCAGGAAAACCACATTTGTTTCAAGCATCATGTTTCTTAGACATCCCAGCAACAAGACGTGACTTTAAAACGTCACAATAACTGCCTATTGTACATCTGATTCTAAATGTTTTATTAGATATTCGTGTTTACTAATCAGAATGGAACAAACTAACCCGGCCCAGAAGTGCTGGTTTTGATGTGATGGACAGGTCTGTAACCCGATGAGGCCATAGGAGATGGTTAAGGGTTGAGAAGAACGGTGTGAAGCAGCAGTTTCTGTTTTCCTGTTTCCTGTGGTCTGCTGACTAAGTGTAATGCGCGCCCTTTGGAGGCCTCGGCGCCCTGCGATCGGACAACAGATCCGGTGACTCCCGAGGGAGGCCCGACCTGGCTGAGCCGGGCTGAAGCCCAGAAGACAGTCGAGAGTTTCCAGAAACAAAAACAGGATTCAAGATGATGAGAAATTGGGCGAGCATCGTCAAATCCATCATCACATAGCAGCTGTGCAGGAATTCACCTTTAGAATTGCCGCAGACTTATTTTGCACTTTTAGCAGCTTCTGGGATTTTTTTCTTCATCTCAAATTTCATCAAACTCACTCGCTCAACAGGAATTTCTCTTGGTGGTACTTGTGCAGGATTAGGCATCGTTGCTGTTATGGAGACTTCTTTAGAAACTCCTCAGTGACGCTTCTTAAGTACTTCTTAATAAAGTGAATAAAAAAGGAATATTAGAGACAGAAATCAAATCTGAGCTCCTTCCTCTTCGGTTGCTGTAATGTTTTATACAAGTTAAAGCACCAGTCTTATTTTTTTAAAGGTCTCGTTTGCTGAGAAACCATGTAATAGTTGCTGTTTTTGAGATACGATCGGTCACTCTGAGTTGTATATTAATGCTGAATATGAAAATTTTCTTCAACCCTCATCACCTACATTAGCTGTAGCATTAATGTTATGCGACCGTGGAAGACTGTTGATTTTGCGGCCAGGAGAAAGCAGAGAATGTCTCAGCTAGTAGAAGCTAACCGTTAGCATTAGCCAGTCCACAACGTGGCAGAACACATTTAGACTTGTGTTATTTGTGGAGATAAAACATTGTTACATTGTTTACCCAATAAAGAAGAACAAATGGAGGTAGCTGAAGCGTTGCTTTGCTGTTAACCAATCAAAGGCGAGATGTCTGCGTCGTTTTCCACTCCCCACTCCTGTGACACACTTCTACCCACTGAAACAGGAGTGCCAGAGCTTTTTTTCCCCACAGAAAATTACTTACAATGGATTACTTTGTTCGTCCACACTAGAGACCACAGCAGATTCATTGAAAACACCCATGTATGACTCCTTTAGCTTATTTTTTTCCAAGTTACATTTGTTAAAACTCACTGAAATGCTGATGACAATATTCATAAGGTCTTCAAGGCCTCAATCTCATGGTACTCGAATTTAAACAAATTCAAAACATTTGTGGGACAGGTTTGTTTTCAAGATAGTCACAGAGCCATTAGGAGTGTCTTCAAACCATCTCAAATGCTTCTCGATTTAATTTTCTGTTGGTTAGAACGTGCAAGAAAATGTGAGAGATGTTGGCAACCAAGGAGAGAGAACTGAAGCTGATTTATTTGCAGTTTTGACTAAAGTGAAAAACACTAATGTAGGATTATTCAGGCAAAAACAATAGAGAGAATGGCTATAAACCAACGGGAAATGTATATTTTCTTATCAAACCTATTAAAAGAGTCGATCTCCAACTTTTGCCCATTTGCACAATTACATCAACAATAGCGCGACATTCATATAGTCAGTAAATCGTGCAGAAATGACCAGAAAAAGTGCACATTTTCAGTTTCCGTTGTATTGAATTAACACTTTTACCAGAAAATCAGGAATGGCCACAGTGGAGAGATGAGACATAATTGTGCCAATTTAGTCTCAAAGTGTATTAATTATGTCTCAAAATGGTCTTCAATCCCTCTTAAAAAATGTTTTTGCACTTTTTAACTCAATTGAGATGAGTTGTAGAGATCCACAGGCACTCTTTCGCTGTGAACATGTTAGAAACCCCAGCAGCTTGACTCGCAAGAGGAAATGGAGAACGTTTCGAGATCTTTTGGAAACTGCCTCACAAATGCAGTTGGTCACCACTGGTTTTAGTGCTAACAAATAACAAAAGGTTTGCGTTCCACACACCATGTCTGCGAGAAATCCTTTGACTTTTGTGATTAAATCAACACAAGTTTCTCTCAAAACTACAAGCTTCGAGTCACCACGTCTCTCACTGATATCAGACTTGTCAAAACAAGAAAATTCCAAACACTTCCTGGTTTTTGCAAGTTTTCCCAACCCAGATGAAAAGATAGTCATTGTTTGGGTAAATAACCGAGATGTTTTTAAAGTTTCCATCACGTTAGTGTTGCTGTGAAACCGGACCTCGGCTCCACGGTGGGGGAATCTCTCTGTCGTTTGGCCGGTGTTTTGGTGTGAAAGTGCAGCGCAGACAGCAGGTCTGCCTCACAGCTCGCTGTTAGCTTAAATAAACACCAGTTCCCACTCCAATCCCCCATAGCTCCCCCTCTCTGCACTCTCAGGCCTGATCTACCTTATATCTCTCATTCTTATATGGCTTTCAGTTTAATATAAAACATGAAAATTTAACAATCCCGTCTAAGAGACTTGGCGTCGTAGCTTTGAAGCGCTTTACTTAAAGGCCAAAGTTCGTGAGCAGCTTTAAAATATCCGCTTGATAAAAATCAGCTTCATAAATGATACACCGTTTTGTTTCAGTGTTCCTGTCGGGACACGATGCACGGAGCTGGAGCTGCCTCTTCCTGTTTTACTACGTCTGCAGTGAAATGTTTTTGGCGTTAGCTCATGTAGTGTAGCGGGAACTCTTTTGAAATGGTTGTGGTGCCAAAACCTCGGTGGTGATTTATTCAGAGTTAATGTGCGTTTCCTGAAATTCTGCTTTGATTCCTCCGACGGTGGAGGATGTGCGGTAGGTGTGAGCAGCCTCCCTGGCTCTGCAGCAGACCCTGTAACTGGATCGGGGGCTTTTTTACGGGAGGTTAGGGAGACTAACTAGGATTGACAAGCGTTTGATATACTATCGCTGTCTCTGAGTGGATCCTGGAGGCCTCGGGGTCTTGAAAGTTGCTCCAGCTCATCAGGCGCCTTCAATTCAAGTGAAAACATGAAGCTCTTTACAGGCAGGGAGCTATTTTTTTATTTCTTTTCTCTGACAGCAGCCACACAGAAAAAGGTAACGCTGAGATTTTACAGCAGCGTATCTGGTTTCATCAAAGGCCATCAGTCATGTGCTCGTCTTTCTCCTCCACCTTTTATCCTTTTGGTAATGTGACTCCCACACTGCATGCTTCTTTTTAACCTCCCTCTCTGTATCCCTTCAGCCTCCGTCCTTCTCTGTGAAGTAACATGTGAAAGTGATCAGCTTAATCCTGATCACCAGCTGTGTTTAACCTACTTTAGATTGGGAACACTCGCCTCTCCTCTCCTCTCCTGCTTTGGCTTTTGTTTGAATGGCATTAGCATGAACACGGGACGCACGCAGGAAGCTTGACCCACTAAAGTCTGACACAATACCTGCTATTTTGTCTTTATTTGTGCTGACATGTGAGCGGCAAAGTGTCTGGAATGTGTTATAATGTCTCATAACTTTGCATAACGTCTCAAATCATAATCTGCTTTTTCCGTCTGGTTTGCATAATTACGAACAAACCAGGGGATGCAAATTTTGTGATTTGTTTGTACTTTTACTAACCCTGAAAACCTAAAAATGGACAAGTTATAAACAGTAAATATCTCACCCTGTCACTGATGGCTTTTAATTAGTTAATTGATCTCTTAATTGGTTTTAAGTTGGATTTTAAGCACCTTGAAGCAGAAATCCCAAGTTTTTTCTCAGAGGGCACCATTTAAGGGTGGAAAAAATGTATTGCACCTTTAAGCCCCTCCCCCTAGTTCCGTGAATATGGCTGGAAGCAACGACTCTCATTTGTAAACGTGCACCTCTAGTCGGTCAACAAAGCTAAAACACATTGTTTTACAATTTTGTGTGTGTGTTTGTATACACAGTGTTTTTGCGAAAACCCGTTGCACTAGGGCTGGGCGATGTGGCCTAAAAGCAATATCACGGTATATTGAGGAGTTCACCTCGATAACAATAAATGGATGATAACTACATGTATGCGCAAAAGCAATTGTCCACTAGATGGGGCTGTCACGTGTATTACGTTGAGTCACGTTGTCATGTGACTCGAGGTGGTACAGCTTCTTAAAGGGACATGAACTTTGCCAACCAACACATCTTTTCATTTTTTATTAGTGAATTTATTGACATGGGAAAAAATATATCAGTTAGAGTCAGAAATTTCGATAACGATAAATTTTCAATTTATTGCCCAGCCCTACGTTGCACATTACGTTTTTAATATTGACTTACGAAAACTTAAAATCGTCGGACTTATTGACCAACGTTCATCTTCTTTTAACTTGCCAAAATAAAATTTACTTCCTGAAAACCCCAAACTGCAAACTATTGACAATTAGCTCTTAGTCCGTGGCATGGAAATTTTGTTTAATATTCCATCAGAGATTGTTTCTGGTCTCTGCAGCTGCTTGCAGAAGCGCTTCTTCCAGGCATTTTAATTGATATGCGCACCGGAAGCTTCCAGCAGCTGTATTACAAATGCGAGATAACTTAATTTATTTTTATTTTTAACATTTGTGCAAAACAAAAACAGCAGAGAAAATAACATTTTGCCCTTAACAATGTTTTATTAGAGTATTAGTCCAAAAATCAACTAACAGCTGAGATAAACTCACATCTCTAAGTTTCACTTTCGCTTTCTTCATCCAACTCGTCTCTTAAAGGAACAGTAGCATTAGTCTATAGTAGCACTCAGAATTACCCTCTTATGGATCATTACAGTATTTAGAAATATTTTCATATGTTTTTGGATGTTTTATAATAATTCCTAATAATTATATGATGATCTCTAATCATTTTCTGATCAATTCTGTTTGTTTATTTTTCTGAGCAGTGTCTGTCTAAACCTCATGGTAGAACATGTTTTGCATTTTGCAGAAAAATCACATTGATGGCTCTTTTTGTCACAATAATAATATGTATAATTTCTATTGGAAATATCCACAGAATTTAATTGAAATGTCCAGTTAACACAGAATTTATGGCAGATTAAATGTTCGCAAAATTGTAAAAATCCATTTTGGGGCTAGCACCACTGCAACTAGCTGTTAGCTCATCAATCAGGGCAGAGCTCATCTTTTTTTCTAAGCTGAGGTTGCTATCTACCAAAGGTCAGATGCTAGTTGTCCACAGCCCTTCCACGGGTCAGAAACGTCTGTTCAACTCAAACTGCTCATGTTCACGAACCAGGCAAAGGTTTTTAGAGTAATAGCAGAGTTACAAAGGGCTTTTGTGCAGCAGTGTTCTCTGTAACATAATTAAATGGTAGCTAACGAGACGAGCGGAGGTCAGTCTGAGGTCTGGAAGACTTCAGAGACGACTGATTGTAGAACAGCGAGTAAAAGATTGAAGCCTTGAGGAAGGTAATTCAGTAGTAGTTAGTCTGTTCTGCATAAATAACAATCCTCATGGACGATCTCTGCTAATTCCAACGTCAGAAGAATACATAACATCTAAATGAGATAACACCATGGCCAAAGACTACAGACAATTACATTTCGTACTTCAGGTTAGTTTTGCAGAAACAGGAAGAGAGAAAGATTTTCAATAAGTAATCATGCAACTTGTCCCAAACAAACCTCAAAATCCCCAAAAGACTTTTTCAGGTCATCCTGAGGCTTTTCCGATCACCAAAACATCACTAAAAAACTGTGGACAGTCTTCAAAGAACACACAAGACAGCACAAGAATCTCAGAGCCCGAGGCCCTTTTTCTCCTCTCAAAAAGATGAGCTAAAAATCCCCTTTGAGAACATGTTTACAAGCTATTTGATTGTTCCTAAGTTAATTTTTTTTCTAATAAAGAAACAAAAAAGCTAGTTTCTGTTATAATTTTGAAACGAAATGAATATTCTGATCCATGCCGCCGTAAGTAATCAGCAGTTTATCAATGCTTTCTGGTCTTTTTGAGCTTTTTCTCAGCAGCTCTTTGGGTTCCAGATTGGCAACCTCCCCGATTCAGCCCTGCTTCTGTAAATTCAAGCAAACGCCACCCTGAGGGGTTTGATTTAATTTAAAACGAACCGATCCAAACCCTGCTGGGTCTGCTGCATGCTCCCAGCCAAATTAAACTTCACTGTGATAAAGCTAAACGTGCAGCAACTCCTTAACTAAACTCCCAGTAGAAATATGAAGCAACAATATAGCGATGCTGTAAAACAAAGTCATTTTGCTGAATAATGTTGTCTCCTTCAGAGTTAACCAGTCTTGTTTTAAAATCGTTCAAAAAGACAAAAAACATAACACCATCTTCTGCTTTTCTCTTCTTTTTTCCATCCAGGATCCCGGACCCTCACCTCCATCCCCCGTTCTGGGTCAAAAACCGCTGCAGCTCATCGAATTGAAAGCCAGGGGGCGCTTTGGCTGCGTGTGGAAAGCCCAGCTGCTGAACGAATACGTGGCGGTGAAGATCTTCCCGATTCAGGTATCCTCCTGAAATTTGGAGTCACGTTCATCGGGGCTTTCGCATCTCCGAGATGCTTGATTTGTGGGGGAAAAATTCATCATCATTACGATTATTTGATGTGCAACCGAAAATAGAGCATCATGTAGCTATCCTGAACATATGTGTAGGGCGCACTATAGTCTATAATATGATCTGTGTGAACTTTAGTCATTTTTTTAGGGATAAATACCTGCAGAAATACATTCGTTTACTGCAATTAAGCTTTTTTGCAGACTATTTCTGATGATATATCCAGTTAGGTACACCAAAATTCCTTTTATGGCACCAGAATGAGCATCGACTGCTGTAACAACACTTAGACAGATTCAGGACACTTGCATTGATGCACAATGACCCCTACTTGATGGTCACACAGAGACGACATGCACAGGCTGTGCTGCTTTAAAAGCAGAGGTGAGCTGCTGGAGTTCCAAAAATGGAGTCAGTTCATTTCAAAATGATGTTTTAGAATAGAACCGTTTGGAAAAATGTCACTATATGCCCCGTGTTTTGCCCTTGTTCTGCCATCTGTATTTGAGTTTATGTTTAGCCTTCAGAGCAGGAGGAAGTGTGCGTCATTTGAAAGGCCTGTCAAAATAAGAGCACGCTAGCAAAGTGAAAAGTAATAAAATAATCTTAAGAATAATCCTTTTTGTTGTTTTTATGATGTTTGGAGTTGAAACTCAAAAGCAAACATCCCCTACTAAGACGTGATTCCTCTCCTCCCGCGTAGGACAAGCTTTCCTGGCAGAACGAGTACGAGATGTACAGCGTGAGCGGCATGAAGCACGACAACATCCTCCAGTTTATCGGCGTGGAGAAGAGGAACAACAACCTGGACCTGGAGCTGTGGCTCATCACCGCCTACCACGACAAGGTACGCAGTCAGGGGCGGAGATGAGAACACCTTTTAAACTTATCGATTTGGCTTTTTAACTCCGCAGCAGAAGCGCGTCGTGTAAGAGGCAACTCAGTTCTGCTAGAATCCTACACGACGAGCTGCTGTTTTATTTTTGTTCCTCCCTGGTTGCTGTTAAGCACAGCGAGCGTGCCTGAGTCGTGTCCTCCCTGTTGTTTTCTTCACTCAGCAGCAGTCTTCCATGCGTTCGGGACTTTAAGTGCCTCTGTGTTTTGAGGGTCATTACCGGCCAAGTGGAGAGTGATTCTTGCTCGCCTCGCTTGCCTGAAATTTCCCCGCCAGACCTTAGATGCGATTCTGCGTGCTTAAGAATCCTTCCTTGTGTGGATAAAGGTTGAAAAATTGAAGGTTTGTGGGTGTGTTGCGGCTCTCGGAAAGCCACTTAACTCTGGAGGGGTGCGACAAGTGCTTCTCTGATCCTTTTTCTTAAGGCTCTTAGGAAGAAATAACATCCAACAACTTTGGAGTTTTAGAAATAAACCATAAAGCCAAATAAGTTTGGTTTTTTATTCAACTTCTCGTCGGAGATTCGCACACCCGAACCCGACAGAGTCTCCGTCACAGCTGATTTATGACTCGATATGTGATGCATCTAGATTTTTAGCAGTAGCTGCGTGCCAAGGCTTGCTCTAGAGGCTCTCCAAAACTCCCCGTGTTTCATTGAATCTCTTTTAATCAGCGCAGGATATTTTAGATCGACTTTCAAACGGATATCGACTGAGAGGTAATTTGAGAAAGAACTAAAACACACTTTAATGCGGGTGTATAAACACTCTAAAAGGGGTGTGTGTGTGTATGTGTGTGTGTGTGTGTGTGTGTTTTAAAGCAAGAATTCATCTGTTGTAGCTAGCTGCCCTCTTGTGGTCATTCTATGTAACTACACATGTCTTTGGCCTTGAAAGCTGTGACCTTGAGTTAAAAAACACCTCCTGGTTGAAATAAAGGTCAAGTACTCTGGTATTTGTTTAATTCATGAGATACTTTTTTGCTTTGAGTCTTTTTTAGAATCCCAAAGATTCTCAGCAGGTTTTGTTGGCCTATTTAAGCATGAAAAGGATGCCTCATGCACATCAGGAAACGTGACTGACTAAAGCTTTTTATTTTTGATTAACGTATCTGGTCAGTAGTTTTCCTAAAGTTCAAATGCACATTTGGTCAATTTTAGATGTGAAAATGCTTCTTATTTCACTATTATACATGAATCAAATTATTTTCTAATGTTTTCTAATGCATTCATGAGGTCTATGATTAGAAGCGTCCCATTTTGTTTCTGTTTTTATTTTTTCTGGAATTGCATGCTGCTTTTTTATTAGTTTTTTTCACCTACAAAGTGTTTTGTGTGAAGAAAAATACCAAAACTTTAATAAATATCCACACATTTCTAACAAAAACATGCAAAATTTCAACAGAACGTTTAATGATTCATTAAATCATAACAATTCTAGTGTTTTGTAATATTAAATCCCTCATTAAAACAAATCAGGTCTTCCTTTTGCAAAATAAAAGCTTCTCACTTATGAAATTAAAACATATTTCATATTTATTGTGTAAAATATGGTGTGTTGTGTTAGAAGTCAGACAAACGCTAGCCCACTTCCTGTTTTATTGAGACTATAATTTAGTCACCAGAACAACTTCATTCCAAATTGTTTGGACATTATTTTTTACTATAAACTTAAGCTTCCCACTTCTGCTTGTCGTACTCAACTCTCGTAAACAAATCTGCCATAGCCTGCTATAGCTAGCGCTAACAATGAGGTAAGGCTAACACGAGCCAACTGATACTAAATAAGCCACGAAGTAAAAAGATCCACACTGTTGGACAAAAAAACATATTATTACTCATTACTTACAAGTCCAGTAGCAACAAAGCCAGGTCATCATCAGTCCATGATTTCGTAGCCTCCTTTAGCTCCCTCAAACAAGTGTAGGCCGCTCCAAAGTCATTACTGCCTTACTTTGACTTTCAGGCTCCACCATGATGCCAACAAAAAGCAAAATTCTTCTTCTTGTTCTTTTTATTGACAGTCTAGGAACTGAAAAAGCTAACTGCTAGCATTTATATTGGCTACCGGCACAGTAAACAGCTGTTGTAAAGCAGGTAGAGAGCTCCCACTAGTGTTCCTACTCAAATCACAAAACTGTTAAGTGCACTTTCTGGTCAGCAGAGTTTTGTCCTATCCGAAGATGATCAAGCTTCTGACTCAAAAACCACCAAAACCAGTTTGAAAGCAATAGCTTAAAGTGTTAAAAACTTGCTTTAAATATGTCACGTCCCTGCAGCGGACCTCTTCGCCTCAGCTCACCATAACACGTCTCCCTTGTGGCATCAGGCAGGCAGGCAGGCAGGAGAAGCTACAAAATAAATTCCAGATTTGTTCCATCACATTATCCACATATTAACAGATTCAACGCATTTCTTCTCAAATTCCATTTTTGTTTATTTTACTTGTTTCAACACTGGAAAATAAAGCTAATTTTCACGTATTATGGAGATGTAGAAGAAAACTAAAGTCCACAAAGTAAAACTACAGTTTACTGATAAAATGCTGATTAGAGACTTCTTAAATGTCAACAATGAAGCAACAGTAGATAAACAAGTCCACTTTATTAGAGACACACTGTTCACAAAACTCTTGGTTTATAATTGTATTTTAGGGGAAATAAACCAACCTGAAGGTACCCCTCAAAATCTGAGTTGAAAATGAAACTTTTCAGTTATTTGCCATTCATCTTGTTAGATCTCCTCCCTGATCATGAAGTTTGTTTTGGTCACCAGGGCTCCCTGACCGACTACCTGAAGGCCAACGTCGTGTCCTGGAACGAGCTCTGCCACATCACTCAGACGGCGGCGCGCGGACTGGCCTACCTGCACGAGGACATCCCGGGTCACAAAGACGGCCACAAGCCCTCCGTCGCTCACAGGTACGGCAGCGTTCATCAGCACGCCCTCCGCATTTCTATTGCCGTGGTGGTCTGTTGGACTTTCTTGTCTCCTCTCAGGGACATCAAGAGTAAAAATGTGCTGCTGAAGAACAACCTGACAGCCTGCATAGCTGACTTTGGCCTTGCACTTAAGTTTGAGGCGGGAAAATCAGCAGGAGACACACACGGACAGGTACAGTCACGTTTAACGCAGTTCTCCTTGCTCACTTTCCTGTTCTTGTGTACAATGTTACTCAGTATAACCGTTTGTTTGGATCCTGCAGGTGGGAACGCGACGCTACATGGCCCCAGAGGTCCTGGAGGGTGCCATCAACTTCCAGCGGGACTCCTTCCTGCGTATAGACATGTACGCCTTCGGTCTGGTTCTCTGGGAGCTCGCATCACGGTGCACCGCCGCCGACGGTGAGGGAGTCGCTTTAAGAGGACATTCCTCACAAGGTCTCCTGTTTTTGATGCATCAGCGTTTGATTTGTGTGTCTGTTAACAGGCCCTGTCGATGAGTACATGCTCCCCTTTGAGGAGGAGGTGGGTCAGCACCCGTCACTGGAGGACATGCAGGAAGTGGTCGTCCATAAGAAGCTGCGGCCCTGCCTCCGAGATTGCTGGCAGAAGCACACGGTGAGCAATTTAAAAAAACGTTCCCTTCACTTTGCTTTTATCATTACAGGGTCTGAGTCGTCTGATTGTTGTCGTTTCACGGTCTGATTTCTGCTCTGAATGTTGTTTCAGGGTCTGGCCATGCTCTGTGAGACCATCGAGGACTGCTGGGACCACGAGGCTGAAGCTCGCCTGTCCGCTGGCTGCGTCGAGGAGCGCATTGGCCAAATGCAGCGCCAAGCTCCCATCATCGGCCCCGAGGAGATCGTCACCGTCGTCACCATGGTGACAAATGTCGACCTCCCCCCTAAGGAATCCAGCTTATGATCAGCCAATCACCCGACAACCGGATGAGCTACTGGAGATCAGCAGGAGAGGATAGACGGCCGGCCCTGGCTGGTCGGCTCAGCGTTTTTACGTTTTCCTTTCATGTTTCATCTTTTCTTCTTGGTTCCTTTAAGTGCGGGCCGCTACACGCGTTCAGGAAACAGCCTGCGCCCACCTCACCCACATCAGGCGGGGTCCACCTCATTTTGATGCGCACGCCTGAGGACTTCTCTCAAGCGGACGATTCAGGATATGCCATCGTGTGGTGGCTCGACGACAAACAATCTGATCATGTATTGTTTTTATACTCTCACTCACTCATAGGAGGACGACCTGCTCTGCTCGGATTTCATTTAGAGGACCTAGTGGAGAAATTTCACCAAACTTTCAGTGAATTTTATTGTTCAAAACAAGAAAACGGAGAAAGAAACACAAGGACCTGTCTCCTGAGACATTTGCTGTTCTCTTCTGTGCGTTCTTTTAAAGAAACGACGATCGTTCTGCCAATAAGCAACGGCTTCTGAATGTTTATAGTGTAATGCTGCTGTACATAGTGTATCATGGACACAGACGACTTGGTAATCGGCTTATTTTAAAGTGGGGGAGGGGCGGGGCGGGGGGTCCATTCTCAAGCATTACGACGATAGAAACCATAAACCTCCTTCAACCAGGTATACCTCAGTTCAGGTGGACACCGTTTAAATTAGTCCCTCTCACAATCTGCTCTTCACCAGACGATCAGCCGTCGGACGCAACACCAAGCTCCTCCCCTTTTTAGCTTTTCTCCACTTCGATTTAAAATGTTTGTAGGTTGATGAAGTTGTTCCGTTTCTTTTTTTTTTTCTATTTGAGTTTGTCGAGTGTAACTCTGAGAACTGGAAACATCGTTTGAAGATGGTTTGAATGTTTGCTCTCAGACCCGTCGGAGCGTGAGGTTTTTGCCCCGTGACCTTCAGAGGGAAGTGGACGGAGAAGTCGCCCCAGTATTTGGTTCATCCTTTGGAGGATGTACTGTGGAGTTCCCAGCCCTTTTTTAGCTGAGCCAGCTTGTTTTTGATTTGATTGCACACATCTTTATTTGTAATATTTTTAGTACTATCAAGAGTTTCTGCTCTCTTTTTGATACACCTCAGGAATCTTTGCTACTCACCTCCTCACCGGTGTTGAACTGGAGTATTCCCCCTTTCACTGATTTCATTTCCTGGTTTTTGAAGCCTCTCTCTAAGGCTGGGACACTAAAACTAGAGCTCATCTTCTCTAACTTTAAGCTTACGACCTTTTATGAGTTTAGTCCATGTTTTTTTTTAAATAAATAACACAATATGGACTTCTGGGGACCTTTCTAACCCTTGAAAGGGTTAAAGGATAATCAGCATCTTGTATTTCTTCAGCCACACAAAAAATAAACAAAATATTAGAAGAGAAGCCTAGTTCCTCACGCTGACACAAACCAAACGTGGTGGTTAGACGAGCTGAGAGGAGGAATCTCGTCATCCCTCTGTCATCCTGGTGCCATTTCTACCTGTCCATGTGTTACTCTTGTAGATGTCAGGCCAAACGGATGTATCTGTCACCGCTGTGACGTTTTTTGAGTCTTTGTTTCCTCTGAGGGACGTTGAACACTGGTGCCGGCAGACCTGCAGTCTCTCCTCAAGCTTCGGGGCGGTTTCTCAGGGAGCGGTTTAAAAAAAACATAACAGAACATGAGGAAACTTCTCCTTCAGGATGCGCTTTCCTTGCTTGGCATTTTCATAAAACACCGTACTGTAATACAAGACTTGAATCAAACATAATTTAGTCCATTTGTGATATTTTTAAGTCGTTTGGATGAATTTAGGGTCCTTTTTGTTCAGAGGAAAAGCCCAGAAACTAGAGGAGAGTTAAGGATCCTCAGAGCGAGTATCAGATCTGGTTTCTGAACGAGTTTTTTTTTTTTTTTTTTTTGCAACAACTCGTCAAACCTGAAGGAAGTCAAAGCCATCATATTCTTTACAAACTGTAGCACGAGAACAACATCTGTTGCTTCCTTTTGCTGCTGCCGCTGTTAAAAATGCAGCGTTTCTCTTTGAGTTTGAACCGTCAGGAACGATGAGTGCAGTCCTGAATAAAAACGAAATAAATCACACAAAAACACGACGACAACAACCCAGCAGCCCTTTGTTAAGTACTACCTCACTGGCAGGGATTTCTTTGGGGTAGAGAGTGTGGCAAATAAACCAAAATCAGAGGCAGGAGTTCCTCCAGACGCTTCTTCTGTTCAGATAGAGCGATAAAATGTTGGAAGTTTCCTCGTTAAAATCAGAGTATTTTTGTGAATGCAAAAACCTGGTGAAGATTGTTGGTTAATATCAGTTTAAACCGCTCCCGAGAAACCACCCCTAACCGAAAAACACCATTCAGGGATTCAGTACTATGCTTTTCTAAGTTCTAGCGAGTTATATGCAACCAGTGCCGCAATCTACCCTACACTTCTGTAGGATCTGCTGCAGGAGTGGCTTTCAATACACACACACACACACGAATAACTTGTAGCATTTTAACTTTTGGTTTTCTCTTTTTAATTGTTATTATTTTCAAATCCGTGACCTTGCATATTGATATGTCGTATTTATTTGATGATTTTTCTGGCCTGAGGTTTCGGGGATCAGAGCTCAGGTGCAACTCAAGATTTTAAAACTAAGAAAAAAGAAAAATTTGTGAGCGTTGGGATGATTTATGGTTGTTATTGTTGTCGTGGGGGTTCGGTGGGAGGGCTGCGGGTGGGTTTCAATTCAGGAAATATTTTCATTAATTCAAAAAGAAAAGATATCAACTGTAACGTGCTTCTTTCTATTCAGTTTATGGACAAACGACCGAGAATGAATGTTCTACAGACTTCTGGATTCCATATATATAAATATAAATATATATATAAATATAGTGTGTGTACTTCAATGGATTGAGCCCAGCCCTGTGTAACTTTAGAGGGCTTCAGCTGGTGTCGTGTGATTGTGCCCTGTCTCGTAGAAAACAGTAAAGACTCAGACATTTATGCACCTTTTAGAGAACAAGAGCCAAAAAAAAAAGCTGCTCAATTCAAATTTCCATTTCTATCTGCCTTCGTGTAAAGACTTGATGAAAACAGTTGTGGACAATCTTGTTTCCCATTTTGCCAAACGCCGCCTCCTCTCCCCTCAGATCCTCTGGATTGTGTCGCTTAAAGGTGCATAAGTGGGTTTTTACGGTTTTCTACTGAGACTTCCTCCAGCCCAGCACCTCACATTGCTGTGCATATTAACTACCAGTGAAACATTCGTCTTGTTGCCCCCCACTATTTTAAGCAGTCTAGGATTTGTACAGACATAAATACCTGTATCAACTATATACTCTGAGCTGAATCTTTATAAGTGCGTGTTAAACTTCAGTGTTTCCTCTTCATTCATCTTGTATGTAAAATAAATGCCACTTGCTGTGCAAAAAAATTGCCTAAATTTTATTTTTTGTGAGCTAAAAGCTTAGAAAAAGAGTTGTTTGTAAAGCACTTGAAAACATGAAAATTTTGGCCTGAGGAGTTCCTCAGGGAGCCGGTTCGGTTACCCTCATGGTTGTATTTGCAACACTCCTCTATTCGATCATTTAAACATTCACTACAGACGTTTCATTCCAGAAAGTCTCCTCCTTTTCTTCTCTATTTGTAAGAATAATAGAGGAAACATTGAACTGCAGTGATGTACAAAAAATAATGACACTAAAAGCGTTTTTGACCCCACGTTCTGCGAGGTTCTCGAGTGGCAGCACCGATCTGGGATCTGTATTTCCGTCTTTAATGATAATGATGCTTGCAGGGTTTTTCCAAAGCTGAAAAAAAAAAAAAAAAAAAATGTCATTACCCCCGAGACATGACTGTAAAATAATTTCTTGCTCTTGGGGGGAAAAAGTGTGAAAGAAAATGACCTAAAGGTCTCATGTGAAACTGGAAGAAATGTTTTTTACTGGGTTCTCTTGAGCAGGATTAAGTGTTTACCAGCTGCTGAAAAAGAAAGTATTACAGCAGAGTAGAAACTCTGGAAACATTATCAGAACAGACAACTGATCCCTGACCAGCGCTGTGGCTCTCAGCTACTCATGGTTTTTATCAGCTGAAGTGATCCACGTGATGTAAATAAATGTTTTTAGATTGTGAAACTTCATGTTGTCTTTTTGTCTTGCCTTGATTTGTCTGAATACTGAAGTTAGTCAAATATTCAAGGAAAAAATATTTAAAGTTTTAGCTGCAAGAATCTGCAGTTTAATGCTGGAGTTATGCAGTAATCCACCACCAGGTGGTGACATTCTACATGCCAAAAGCTGAAAAGCTATGACCCATAATGCCAGGAGGTCCAGTGATTTTTGTAATTTGGCTTAAAAATCCTCAAATATTAAAATTAAGTGATCAATTTAAGAGCCTTTCAGGCCCAGTTTTAGTTATTAAATGAAATAATTTGAAGAAAATGCAAAAAATCTTTATTTACAGTCAGCATTTAAGCAATAAAAAGTGTTTAGTTGTGATGAATGTAATCCGTCATCTAGGCAAACGCTGACATGGCCCATTGCTTGACGTCAGTGGGGCATTGTGGGTACTTCTGCAGCGCCTCCATGATCTGACTCTGGTCCAGCAAGAGTCTCATCAGCTGGAACTCCCTCTGGATTTTGGCCGAGGAGGCGTCGGCCGGTCGGATCAGCTCCAGCTGCTGCAGATGCTCAAAGGCCTACGGGCAATAAGGGTTAGGGGAGTGAGTGGCCTATTTGCTGAATTGTCCCAGGTATGCCTTCCTCTTCAGAAGTCTCACCTTCATGACGACAGGCTGCTCGTATTTGTACATGGAGCTTGACTTCCTCTGAAGGAACTTCTTGAACTCTAAACATGAAGTTTATGTATAGATTAGAACCATTTTCACCTGTTTTTTAAGAGTATTTAGATAAGCAGTGGTACCATTGTGGACCATCTGAAAGTTGAATGGCTCTCCTGCATAGACGTCGTTGAGGTGTTTTATGGCGATGATCAGACACAGCTCCAAGATTGACAAACCTGCAAAGATTTTAAACAGAAAAACACATTAAAGTGGAGTAAACGTACAGATTAATGTCTATAATCTGCGTTTTACCGTGGAGCATGTTGGCCTTGGTGTCGGCTGAACACAAACGACTGGCGTTCAGAAGGTCGGCCGGTTTGATGAGGGGTTTGGAGACAGATACGCGGCTCAGAGACAACATCTAGAGCAGATAGTTGAGTCAGAACTATGTGTGTGGAGCTCCTGCAGATCTAAGCGTGAGTCCTACCAGCAGCATGTGCAAAGAGCGGAAGTCTTTACTGGAGTTAAAGTGTCTCTGCAAAACGTCCTCAACTGGCTTGTCCTCACAGAGAGTCTGGAGAAAAATGAGCCGTAAAATTAAAGAACCGAGTCTTAAAATGTGAACTTGAACATGTGGACAGACTCACTGTTATGCTGGCATTCCACTCCTGAGCAAACTTCCTGTCCGGGAAGTCATCCGGCAGGCTGAGCTGCGTTTGGACGCGCTCCAGGTACTGAGAGAACGTCAGGCTGCTCAGCAGGTAGATCTGACGGTGAGAAAACCGCGACTTCACCCGCTTCTCCAGCAGCTCAAGGACATCCTAAAAGGAACAAATCAAAGCTCACATCCTCTGACTGAACGGTGAGTAAACTGGTTTTCTCAGACTCACCAGTCTGCACGTGATGCCCACCACAGCGATGGGCGCCTGGGCGGACTGGGAGACATCAAACAGGTTGTAGAGCAGGGTCTGGTTCTTATGATGGGCGAAAAAGTCAAACTCATCCAGAACGAACAGAACCGGACGACTGCTGCTGCGTTCACCTTCAGGAGACCAAAACCAGCACTGAGCACTGCTTTAAACCGCTAAATATTCGGTCGGATCTAAAATCTGTTTGAGAAACTAACCTTTTTTTAACGCGTCCAGGAGGAAAGCTAAATTTTCTGCAAAACTTCCCTGAAATGAAACCAAAACAACATTTTTTGCAGGAATTCTCCAGCAGGAACTGCTAAAGCTCTGTGTGTGAAAAAAACTTACAAACACTTTGTCACCAACAACGTTCTCCAGGTGGAGTTGTCGGGTAATTTCTTTTAGAGCTATTCTGTCATCCGTCTGCAGCAGGCCTGCAGCAAACATGGTGAATCTAAATATCTGGTTCTGGTAAAAAGCAGAATTCAGAAGAATTTTGAGATTACCGTTGAGATGAACCTGGAGAAGATTCTTCTGCACGTCCGTTTCCTTCATCAGCTCCCTCAGCACACACCTCAGTAGCTACAAAACCACACCATCAGACGTGACAACCCTTCCAGAATTTAAAGCCTCAATTCATCATATTTTAAATGTTTGTTACGTTTGAGTCTGTAGAGACTCACCGTGCTTTTTCCAGCTCCTCTGGGACCGATGATTATCACGGAGTTACTCTCCCCGTGGACGGCTGTTCGTTTCAGCAGCTCCACGAGGTGTCTGCAGGTACATAAAAACAGTAAAAACTGCTTTGACTAATAAGTAGAAACTGTTAAATTTTCAGAGTTGCAGGTGGATTTGAGTTGAAATCAGCTGGGAGCTTTTATCCTGCTAAAACTGGGACAGATCTGTCATCCAGGTCTGACTCAACTGGGTCATCTTATGTAGTCTGAACCCCAAGTTTTCCCTTTATCACTCAGAACTATGTTTTCAAACATAAAATTGTTTATTCTTAAATAATCCTCGGCAGCAGAATTACTAGAAACCCAGCAGAGTTAATATGTCTAATGATTTTTGTGTCTCATTTAAAAAAGCACCAACTTGTGTTGAGCTTCCACTCCCTCTGGTCTGTCAGGGAGCTGCTGATGGCAGAAACGCTCCCTCAAAATCCGATGAACCTGCAAGTAAAACACAGATTATTGTAATTTAGCATTTTAAATTCTCATAAAATGAGTGTTTTGTTAAACACACCTGAGTGATGCATTCTCCTACAGGCAGATGAGCATCTTTCACTTTCCTCTTGCTCATTATGAACTGTGAAACCATGTAAATATTAAACATTAACACTGCAACAGTGTAGAAAATTATATAAGGTTTACTAAGTTTTCGAATAAACTCCATAACCTGTTTTTACATACAATAGATGCACTTTAAAATATTTATGCTCCATTGATAGGCTAATAGCTAATAAAATACTTAGCATCTAATTGCATATCATTTTTAATGGTAAATGGCTAAAAATTACAATATAATAACATTTTAAGTGAGTATTATGTACGCCGAATTATTAAACAAATACTTTTTATAAAAGATCATCACATGTTGGACTCGAATTTGCTTCATATCAGCCAGAAAGGAGGAATTTATACATTTCTCCTAATTTCAGCATTTAGTTTGGCATCATTTCTGTCTACTCCTCTGAGCTCGTGCCCGGTGCTCTCCGCACGAGCCACCTGGCTCTACATCATCCAATCTTTTGTCTGCTTGAAAGGAGTTTATGTTGTTTCTCAATAAAAATGTGTACTCGCACAGTGTGGTGGTAAATAAAGATATCTTACCTGATATTTCTCGTGTGCAAATCTTCGCGGGAATGCAGCGATGACGACTTCCTGCTTTGACTTGATCTTCTTCCTGATTGGCGGAGGCAGAAACAAGAAAAATAAAGCGAAGAAGAAGAGTTCAAAATGTTTGAGCTAAACGGATGTAAAAGTTGATAAATACATAAAAACCGCACTTTAAATTATAACAGGATTTCATAAAGAGCACGAATTTATTTTAATAATTTAATTTTGATAGAATGAGAGAGATGTAGTTTAGATATAAAAGCTGTAGAAGTGTGAATGTCGCCCCCTATTGGCATAAAAAAGAGCTTCAGCTGAAATACCAAATCAACATATTTTAATATCAAAGAAATTTAAACCTTTAGTTTATTGTTTCACAGTTGTACATACGGTCCTAAACAAAAAACTTTTTAAAGGATTATTTTTGCCTGAATATTTCTTTTCTTTTTTTATCTTGGGATATTGCCATCTCCATTGAGGATCCTTGGTAAAAAAAAAAACTAAATAAATAAAAAATTTAAATAATGATAATAATAAAATGAAATGCATCTAAGCATTTTTAAACTTTTGGGATATTTTTCATAGTTTTATACATCTGAAATCTGCTGAAGTTCATGCTTAGCTTATGCAGATCTCATGCTGCATTTTTACAGGAAATGTGATTCTTTGGTGGAAAATTTGCTGTGAACAAAACACCACAACAAAAATCTTTATTTTTTAATGATCAGGATGAAACAATATTCCCAAAAAGTCTATATAGTCTGGCAAATGTATTAGTGTATTAAAAATATTTCCTTATTTTAAAATTATGACAAAACCTATATTTTTAATGATAATAAATGACACAACAAACAAAAGAGACATATATTGACAGAAAATAACATAGAAATGTGTTTAAAATCTAAATATTTTTCATGTATTTTATTATTTATGTGCATTTAAGGGTTTTGGCTATAGTTAGGGGTATTTTGCTTAAGCAGCATCTTTGAACTAACAATATTATCTGCCAAAAATGTTAAATATTTTTCTGTGACATTTCTTTAAAATATGACCTTTGCTCAAATATTCAGCTGTGAATCTTTGAGCTAAAAAAGTATTTATTTTTCTGTCTCAACTGATTTACCTTCTCCTCAGGTTGGACCTTCAGAGCTGAGCTTCCTTCATGACTGAAGTCATGTTTTTTAGCTTTTATGTATTTTATTGATCTTGTTTGAGCATTTTGTTTAATTCAGCTATTTTAGATTATCTATTTTAAAATAAAGTCTCAAATTTATTTTTTTTTAGTTTTAATTAAATGTGTTGATATTTTTAAATATTGTGTCTTGCATTACCGTAATATTATGATTTTTGTAAAATGTACCAAAAGTGGTTTCCTAAAATATTTCTGTATAAATTGTGTTTTCATGTAAACCGTTTTTGTTCTCACATGTTTTTAAGCCTTTCTGTATATTTCTTGTGTGTTTTATGTTGTCATAAAATGTCCTTGTTTTGGTGAAAATGTTTTGTGTTTATTTACATTTTATGACAGGTAAATAATTGTGTTGCTGTATTGTGTTGACTTGTGGTCAGTGTAAGTTGGTTGTGCCTCTTTCCAGTGGGTGTCCAGCTGCTCCACGCTCTCCTGTTGGCTTTATTTCTAACTTTTTATTGACCTGAACCTCTCATGTATGTTCACTCTGGAGTAAAACGTGCATCACCTCTCCCATCTGCTGGCTGCCTCTGCAGCGCATGCGCAGTGCGACTCTCCATCATTTCCAATATTCCAGTGTAGGAGAACCAGCAGAAGCAGAGAACTAATGGGTAGGCTCCTTTTTCTTATTTTTCTCAACCTCAGAAACGCTTTGGTGCTGCTCTGTTTCACTCTTTCAGTGTCGGCACGCACTCGCTAGAGTGTCCGAGTAAAAACGGGCTGTTCGCGTTTTTAATTTGGCGCAGACAGAAGCGTTTGTGCCTGAAAAGCCTCTTCATCTGCAGCGGGTTAGCACGGCTGTTAGCTAGCATGCTAAGCTAACTCGAGCTAACTCGGCCTGCCCCTGGCCTTGCCTGGCCCCGTTGGCTTGAAACCTAACGCGGGCCTAGTTGCTTTTTTCCTTTTAGCTCGACAATTTTAAGTCGGAATCCGGTCTGCAAGCCCCCGGTGTGTGAAAATACGGTTCCGGTTTGGTTATGAGTGCAGCCGAGCTAGCCGTCTAAGGGATTTTCGGTACAACAGGCTCAGTAACGGAGACTCGACAGCTGACGCTCGGCTGCTAACCCCCAGCTACTTCTGATGCTGTGTCCAATGCATCAAAAAGCAGGCAGACAGGACCGATTCGGCTTGTTGACACGGTTCCTTTTGGTCGCTGGGGCCCACAGACCGTGGAGCCCGAGCCGCCGGATCTTAAGCCAACCCGCTAATGGTTTTGATTAAGCTGCATATGACTCAGGTTGGCAGCCTGGCTAATTATCTCACATTTAAGCACCTTTGGTTGTTTTTGATGATGCACACAGCCGCTTGTCAGGCTCTCCGGCTTTGAGGAAAAGTCCTGTCATCTTGCCAAATTGTACAGCTGTCAGCTTTGAATATTGGGGCTGATTTACCTTTACTGCAGGTAAGTGCTCTGGTGATAACTGCAGGATTTAGTCTGTACTGGTGTTGTAGGAGGAGTGTGTGATGTGGGTCAGGAGGAAAGGATCAGGACAGTTTATTGAACCTCATCGGTGTTTTTGTTGGGACTGGATGTAAAAAAAATTCAGGATTATTTTGATATAGTTGGGAAACACACTTCAAATAGTTTTTAATTAATTAGTTCAGACAAATGTAATAACTAATGTGCTGTTTCTTGGAAGCACAGCCTTTACAGCAGTTGTCTGTAGAAATGCACCGATTCTGATTAAAAGGGGCCAATACCGATTTGTCTGAAAGCAATAATATTAACTGATTACATTAAAAAAAATCAGCTCAACTTGAAAATTATGATCATGGAAGTAAAAATGTCTACATTTGTCGATGTGATGATAAGGTGAGTCTACAAACCAAGAATCATATTGGATTTTTTAAATTGGTGCCAAGCAATGATGCATGATGAACGAACCCCTCCCAAAAAATTAAAGTATTTGTTTTTCAGATTGGCTAGTTGAGCTGATTATTCTTAATACTGGTTAATCAAATTTTGATTATCCGAATGTGTAATGCCTTAAATATCTTGAGTTCACATTCTAAGGAGACACTGATTTACACCAGTGAATGGCAAAGATGGGTAGTTAAATCGTAATTGATCCACATACACTGGTGTGTCATATGCTACCCATAATGGATCACAAGATTTTCTCCTCATTGTCGGACATAGCATTTAGTTTTTTAGATAATATTTCTTAAAAGGAAATTTTGATAAATTTAACAAAAATAAAGCCTTGTGGCTCTAAGCCATTGTAATGATATTGATACAGAATATTTACATGATACAGTCTGATAAAGTCTGGAATAGATCAAAATTAAACAATTCATTTTAGTTTTAGGATTTCCTGATAATTTAAACATTATTTTCTTGTGCATGTGTTAAATATCCTTAAAAATATTTATTTCATCTGCTACATTTCTTGGAGTTGAGAGCTGGTAAAATTAGACAGTTAACCTGACAATTTAAAACACTTTATATATCACAATTTAAAAAATGTGTGTGTGTGGTTTTAAAAAATGTAATTCATGCATATTGCAAGCCTGGGAAACTGCAAATGTACACTCATTTAAATGGGCTATAGTGTTTTTTTTTGTAAAATTATGATGCTCCACAGCTTTAATAATTATCAAAAATTACTGCAGTGGCCAGAGATACTCAACAAATAGCCCTCTTATTATGTAATTAACAATAATTCACTGCCTGGTCAAAAAAGAAAGTCGCCATTAAAAAAGGTAACGCACACTAATATTTCGTTGGACTGCCTTTAGCTTTGATTTCGACACACATTCGCTGTAGCATTGTTTCAATAAGCTTCTGCAATGTCACAAGATTTATTTCCATCCAGTGTTGCATTAATGTTTCACCAAGATCGTGCATTGATGATGGTAGAGTCTGACCGCTGCACAAAGCCTTCTCCAGCACATCCCAAAGATTCTCAATGGGGTTAAGATCTGGACTTTGTGGTGGCCAATCCATGTGTGAAAATGGTGCCTCATGCTCCCTGAACCACTCTTTCACTATTTGAGCCCGATGAATCCTGGCATTGTCATCTTGGAATATGCCTGTGCCATCAGGGAAGAAGAAATCCAGTGATGGAATAACCTGGTCATTCAGTATATTCAGGTAGTCAGCTGACCTCATTCTTGGAGCACATCCTGTTGCTGAACCTAGACCTGACCAACTGCAGCAACCCCAGATCATAGCACTGCCCCCACAGGCTTGTACAGTAGGCACTAGGCATGATGGGTGCATCACTTCATCTGCCTCTCTTCTTACCCTGATGCACCCATCACTCTGGAACAGGGTCCATCTGGACTCATCAGACCAGTTTTTAATAATGCGTTGGACAGTTCTGAACCCAGTTTTAGTCGTTTCTGCAATATCCTTAGATGTTTTCTCTGCTTGATGCATGCCGATGATGTGACCCTTCTCAAACAGACTAACATCTTTTCCATAACCACCAGACGTGTCTTTCCACATGGTTGTTTAAGAAATGAGAAGCAACTCATTGTTTGCCTGGCAAGCCATTCTATATATGTGTATATATAGTCTGGCCACGACCCATTGATGGCTCTCAGTCGTGGGGCGGGATCTACGGTTGTCTTTCAAACTGTCTCCACGCAGTTGGATAGCGCTAGGGCCAATCAGAGTAACGAACAATGTGACGCAATCACAGCGACGGAAAAGAGGGAGGCAGCAATGGCGTCTAACATCAATGATTTCTGTCGTTTTTGTATGAAAAACATGCAAATATCAGGTGTACTGGGACATTGCACTACTTTGTTTGATAAAAATAAGAAGCTGCTAAGTATATCTGACAAACTTACGCACGTTGGAGTCTAAATCGTCCAGTGTTGACGACAAAGTCGTTTCAAACGAACGTGGTTCCTGCGCTGCCACAATGTTTGTGTTCGCGGTCGCAGCTCTGATGTCATCAGCTACTCCCGCTGATAGGAGCACTGTGATTGGCCCACAATATAGAGCGCTGTAATTGGCCCAATCAAAAATATAGCGAGCTGTGATTGGACAGCCACAGCAGTGGATCAGGCTGCGAGGGTTCCAATGAAGCGTGCCTAGACCAAACTTTGCAAGGCAAGTATTTGGTCTAGTTCACTAGGCTAACTCAGTGTACCAGTTGGGGTTAAATAACTTGTTGCCAGCTGAAAGATAATTGCACATGCAGTAATTATCCAATAGGAGGCTCCTACCTATTTTCTTAGTTAAATCTAGGTGGTGACTTTTTTTATGGCCAGGCAGTGTATTTACAGTTAACCCTAGTTTTGACATTTAGGCTGGTGTTGTGGGAAAAAAGTAAAATTTCAGTAAGAATATCACCAAATTTGCACAAACACCTCTTTATCAAGCATTTTGAAATGTGGCTGCGTACATGTAGCCTAGCCCCACTCCCAAACCATTATTGAACTCATGGCCTGAAATCAAATGTTCCCATAGCCCACTAAGATCTGAGATCTTCTAAAAACCAGACGGTATTCATAGAGCAACCAAATAAAACATTGATTCTAAAAGAAACTAGATCTGAGAGCTCAGCTTTGTCTGTGTGAGTCCTGTTGGGTTAAAATCACCAGAGATTCTGCTTCTCGTTATTCGCATGGATTTAAAAGCTCCAGTGTAGGATAAAACAGCCCTTAAACCACAGACAGACTGCTCTGCTGTGAGGTGATCAGGGTTAGTTGTCATCTGTGCTTTGTGAAGTTGCAGTCCTCATAATTGATCTTTACAGATAAGAAACAGCTGTGATCTCTTTCTAATTGGCTTTATTTATTTGGCTCTCAAAGACTTTATTAGTCCTTACATTTCTTAAATGTAACTCTGACTAAAGCGATTATAATGTTTTTATTGCGCCGTTTGTTGGCAGAAGAAGGTTAACCACTTCTTCACCAACCAAGAGGTTTATTATTCTCGCCACAATGGCTTAAGATTAAAATTAGAATGTTTTATTGCAGTAAAAATCTAGATGTGAAACTATAACGAGGTCCTCGAAAGCTGCACTGATCCTTTATGAAATGGTCAATGTTCCACAATAATAACATCAGCTTATTAAATACTGTCTTCTTTGGTTGTGTTTTTAAAATTTGAACAATTAGATAAAAGATTTTTTTTACATAAACAGCCATCTTTAATGGATCACAAATTCAGTTATCGCAGCATCTTTGCCTGTTTCTAGTTGTTGCTTGTTGGTTTTTCTTATCTAAATCTTTTATTTTTCTCCATCTAATTTTAAATCTGTAACCGTGTTAGTCAGGGGTCCCCAATCCTGGTCCTCAAGGGCCGGTATCCAGCAGGTTTTAGTTGTAACTCTGCTTCAACACACCTGATTTCAATTAGCAAGTGATTAGCAGGCTTCAGCAGAGCTTGATGAGCTGCTGCACAGGTGATTCAACCACTGAATCAAGTGTGTTTGAGCAGAGAAACCACAAAACCTGCTGGATAGCGGCCCTCCAGGACCAGGATTGGGGACCCCTGGTGTTAGTCTTTAGCTGCTCATTTTCTTCACCGTCACCTTGTTGCTAATTGTTGGCATTTCTGTTTCTATCCAGGGCAATTGGGTCCTGAATTTTTAAAGTTTTTAATCACCAGATGCATTTCTCTTTCCTTTTCCTGTTGTTTGGGAATAATGACTACTACACTTTCAGAGAGATTACATTTGTTGTCTTGGATGGCCTAAATTGGGGCACTCTCTCTGTCAGCAGCCTTATCTCTAATCACAGACACAGAGATGTTTTTAGGCTTCACATTGGTCTCCATGTTTTTTGTCAAAGGCATTTTCACTCATATCCTTTGGTTGGTGAAAGCATAACAAAAACGCTGCACAGACATAGAAACTGTTACACGAGGACATCATCATTTATTCAATAGAGAATCGCTTTTAGATAAGTTTGAGACAAGGTCTATGCAACATCTATTTTCTTTCTTTTATGATTTTACAGAAGAGTTTGAATAAAAGACATATTTATTAGTCTGACAATCCTCATTATGGTTCATATATGCGGCCCATCCTTGCATGGTTTATCTCACTATTGGGGTTTGTTCATAAATCTCTGGGAAGCTGAAGAAATTTCCTTTAGATTGGTGTCTTCTGAATTTCAATCACTCCTTAAAATGCAAAAATGGATTTGACTCTGTGACTACCTCGACCATATACTCAGGAGCAGAAATGTTACCTTCAGGGCACAAGGACATGTACGTAAAGTTGAAGGCAGTTGGTGTTCAGTGTCTGGTTTCTGGGGGTTCTGTATATGATCAAAATTAATTCTTGATTTTAGTTGGATTAAAATGGGGAACATTTACAAATATTTTAAACATGGCAAAAACTGGAAATCAACCAAAAAGCCATATGTTAAAATTTGAGCTTGGTCATTATTTTTCTTATGTGCATCAGAATATTTAAGTGGATCTATACCTGGAGCAGCATTGGCACGTAGATAAAAAAAATAGTGTGTGTTGTCTAAATGTAACAAAATCATTTGTTGGATTGGTTTGATTTTTGTGGCTGATATGAGACTACCCCAAACCCATGACCCTGCAGTGGTGAACAACAAACCCCTGTTGAGGATCAATTAAAATGTTTTCTCGTTTTCCTTCAAGTCCCTGATACTGTCCTCGCCTCCGGTGACGTATCGAGCTTGCAGATGAAAATGCAACAGCGCTAGAAACGCAGTGACGTCTGAAGAAACTGACCTCAGCTGGTTGCAGTAGCTGAATCCACCAACTTCAAAGCTTTTTCATAAACCTTTGAGTTTAAAGCGACCTCAAGAATCTCACTGGTTTAGAGTCAGGATGTGACAGGAATAAAAAGGTGGTAATGTGTTTAAGGGTGAGGTCTAAGAAATGAAACGGTTACCAGTTCCTGAAGTTATTTTAAATTAATGTACTCATAAATCTGTATTGGATGATTGTGCTGTTTTAATAGTTTTACTAATTTTCTGATTATCCATGAGGGGGACGGCAGTAAGAGAGCACAGGAAGTATTTAAACCTACTAAGAGAACACGTTATGTGTTACTGCATTTTTAATTCTTTCAAAATGTTAAATGAAAGGGTATTTTTAGATGGTCTTTGTATTTGTACGATCTGTGGAGAAGTTGTGATGAATAAAATGTAGATCCTCTACAGCTGCTTGCTACCTAGAGCCAGGTTCACACTCGGTGCGTTAACATGCATATCTACATTGATCTAGGTCGATCTAAAGTAATACAGTGGGAGCCTTTATCCTAGTTTACATGCACGTTAGAAGACCAAATTCTCAAATGAAGTTCGTTCCACTCCAGTACAGTAGCTGGTGACATGCACCCTCGTCGTCATTCTTCCAGTTAGCTTATAGCAACACATATAGTAAACAAATGCTGGCGGGAGTAAAGCAGATGATGTTAAAACAGGATATGCACAATGGCCAAAGGAATGGACAACAACAACGCTGCAGCACAGCTTATTTGGTACGTGCTGTACTGTTTGATGGTGTTACACATGTTACGTTATGGCGATGATATTATCAGAAGACCGCTTCTGTGGTCTTGTCACCTCCGGGAGTTACCGGTATCAGCTCGACTGAGCTGTTTACATGCAGATGAAGTCGGGATCCTACCACATTATCAGGGTGCTTCAGCACAATTAGAACCAGTTCACCTTCAGCAAGACTAACGCGTTTACATGCGTTTAAAAAAAAACAACGTCCGTCTGTTTATGGCAATAGTTCAGTTTTCTGATGTGAATGTAAACGATGTGTGTGGTTTTTATATTTCACGTCACACTGTGAGGATTCTAGAGAGGCGGTCCACTGCACGGCCCAAGATCTCAGTGAGCCAAACTGCACAACATCTCGCTCTAGAAGGACACGCCAACGGCATGACCATATTCACTGAAAAGTAGATGTCACTACTAAAGGCTGACAGATACCCATAACAACAATGATGAAAGGGGAAAGAAGCACTAGCGTTAACACGTCTTTTATTAGACTCTAAACCAAACTCCCAAAAAGAGTTTTCCACATGTTGAGTAGCCTCCATTGTTGCTAATGTTGCATATGCTCCTCTCACGTTGTGCACTTGTCACTAGGTTTTAGCATCCCTGGGTGTATTTTCATTGGTTTATTGCAGAATGCTGTCTATGACATGTTTTTGTCCTGCAGAAGAATGGATTCTACCACTAATAAATGCATTATCGTTAATTATGTGTACACAACTGGAAACCTGTTAGTGTAATAATCTCACTTTGTAAAAGTACTTATTGTTCATTTTTAATATTTTAAAAATTCTGTCATAAATTTCCTCAAAGTAACCTTGAAACAATGTTTGTGCCCTTTCATCCCCGGGGGGTGAAGGGAATGCTTCAAAATGAGCCAAAAAAAGGGAGATGTAGCGAAAGCTGCTTTGCTTGAGGTGAAATTACGTTTTGTATTTTGACACGGTTTGTCCTTTCTAAACACATTTATTTGATTGTAAGCTTGTCCCAGGCGTATTTCTCATATTTCCCCATTTTTCTGATGCAAGTAAAAAAAAAAAAAAAGACTAAACGCTGAATAGAAACATGCCTCTGAACATGCTACACTTGCTAAAAAGCTAATTCTTCCTCCAGAAATGACGTTCCTCTTATTTCTGTCTTTGCCAAGCACAGAGCTGTGGGAAATTAGATTTTAATGATGCAGCGGTTTGGGTGATCGGATACCACGGATCTCTCCTGAGATGAAGATTTTACTGCTGCTGCTGTCGCCTGATAAACAGCATATATTTAACTGCTGCCTTGTTTTTATTGAGCCTCTCTTGTTTGGTGGAAATGTCGCTGGGTTTGGTTTCAGCAGCTCACAGGCCAGTTATGAGTCAGCAGCACCAGAGGCTGAGACGAGGCTCTGCATGAAGCTTCGTCACTTAAGGGATTGGATTCAGCCCGACTGACGAGCTGTGATGAGCACGTATTTGTGTATAAACTCTGTGCTCAAAAAAGGATGAGAAACTAAAGATATTTCAGCAGAGATGTGTTTTCATGGTTGTTGTTCTATGACACGGACAACAGAAAAGGCATTAAACATTTTGGACGTGTTTACTTCATTTTCTGGGATCGTGTTCATATAATTTCAATGCAATCAATGAATTAAAGAATTATATATTTTAATTTTATTCCTTTAAATAGATATTTTGTGACTGTTCGGAGAAATTCATTATTTCCAACAGGACTGATAAGCTAATGGCTAGTCTGAGTGCAGTTATTTATAAGCTATTGCAGTGGTTTCCTTGCATTGATCTCCCTTTATTTTTGTTCTTGTTCTTCCCTCTCAGGAACCATGGGAACTCCACTACCCAACACTGTTTGGGAACCAATATGTTGAACAAGATCCACGTTTCCGACTGACGGACTGTTGTCTGGCCTGTGAAAAATTAATGTTGAAACATTAATAAAAACATTTCTCTGAAAGCACAGCACTTGTCCACTCGTGATCCTCCCCTTTCCCTCCTCCCTCTCAGCCAATCGGATGGCTCCAAACGACGCCACGCAGTGATGGAAGTCCACTCGCCGTTCAGTACTGTAGACATGGACCAGCTCAAAGGGTAGGGTCTGCTGTGAGCCTGCCTCACCCTACCCTCTCCCTCCCCTCCACCCCATCAGCTCCACCAGAGAGCAGAACCCCACGTTGAAGCTTAAAGCTTGCAGCCCCGCCCTTCTCCACCCTCCTAACACCACCACCACGGATTTAGAAGACGAAACATGATGCGCATTGCAAAGACACTGGTTCATGTCTGATACATATACCTCTGAGGCGTCGAGCGTAAAACCAGTGGAGAAATGAATGGAGGAAAGGACTGTGAGGCGGGAGATGAGAGACGGGCCATCCCTGTCCAGGTCCCCATTGGCTGGCAGCGCAGGGCGGAGCACGGTGGAGGCGTTGTGTATGTAAGGTAAGGCGAATTGTTCCATGAAATACTCAGAACTAAACATCTCACTAGCTACGTTTACATGGGCACAAGTAATCGGATTGAACGCCCTATCGGATCAAAAATTCGTCGTGTAAACATGTCAATTCGGCCTGATCCGAATGAAATTTCATTCGGATTGAGAGAGGTGGTTTTGTCCGATCGTCAATCCGATTGGCGTCCATGTAAACAGCCATTCGGATCGTTGGGGTAAAATAATGCCCACTGTGCATGTGTGCAACTTCAGCATGCCCTCTTTTCGCCTCTGCGCATGCTCAGGAGAGATCGAAAACATGGCGGCGGTAAACAGAAGTGGTCTGTTGCCGACGCTATTTTTTACTGGAAGTACTACGGGAGCTCAATATTACTGAACGTCTCGATGGCCGAACAGCTAAAAATGCAGAGTTATACACTCAAGTGCATCTAAAGATGCAGGAAGCGGGAATTCACCGAAGCTAGAGAATAAGCAAATAAAATGCAAGGGAAAAGACGTGCGGACGAGATGGCGTTTGTTTACAATTTCTCTTCCGGGAAAGACAAGTCTGCGCATGCGCAAGCTATGGTGCGGGCATCGCGTCGTGATCGGATCATTCCAGTTAGTGTCCATGTAAACAGAGGTTTGGGATTTCTGATCAACCAAGATTTGAATCGGATTGGGGAAATTTGGCGCATGTAAACGTAGCTACTGTCTCACATAATGATTATGTTAAACACTGGCTCATCATTCTCCCAAGATTAAAAAACAACAAACCTTATAGGTGTCCTCTCAGCTGAAGTAAGGTTGGGTGGTATCTTATATTTATTGGGCCAACAAATGATGATGGGTCATACACTCACATGGGGATGCTTAGACGTTTTGTGGGCCTGACACACACACTGCACGCAGTGATCCAGGGGTCCTCTTGTGAGAGATCATTGTTTTTCAAATTATATTGTCTATTTGATGCATCAGTCAACAACATACTGTGCTGCAATTGGTTCAAGCTACACGTGATAATAGAGGGACCTTTGGGCCAATAACGAAGAGTTTGCCTCAACAGACGGGATAACCCTTCACCCATTGGATCAGGGAAGATGCAGATCAAAGGTTTGAAGCCAATATGAGGATTTTAATGGAGGTTACGGTGAGAAAGACACACTTGTAGAAAAATTTTAATGTTTTCAATGAAATATTATGTTAGACAGTGGAGAAGCTTCAAACGGTTGAGTTAGACGTTATTTTTTAATTTTCAAGTGGGGTGAACTCTGTCTACAGTTATGGTCTTATCCTTGATTGGCATATATCATTGGAATTACAATAATCCTAGCTTGCTAATGATGTATAATATCTATATGTACATAGTGTTGCTAAAAATAGACTAAACCAGAAACTTGTAATGTCCCAACCACGAGGATAATTCATAAGTACATAAAAATGTCACTTTTAAAAAAACAATCAGTGAAGGGCTCGGTCTATCGCTGATGGTCGATACATTTGTCCAATTGCCCAACCTTAGTGTGAGCGTAATAGCTTAAAATAAGCTAGCCTAAATCTTGACAAAAAGACTGTGGGTGTTTCTCAATCGCAAGGAACCTCGTCTTGCCTGCCAAGGCACTGCCTTGCCAGGCCAGACGCCTTGCTTCCGAGGACACTGTCCTTCCTTGGTCAAAGAAAACGGTTAAATGGAACAGACTTGTCCCAGGTGACCGCAGCCGGCCAGAGCCCGCCCCCTGCCTACATGCCCTGTTGATGTCCCTCCCATTATAGTAATGTTAAGTTTTAATATCGAGCCTTTTACTTTTTTAATTGTGTATATATTGGTTTAATCAAATGTGTAAGTGAGTTAGTACCTGTTAGTATCAAAGCTGCAACTACTAAGCAACCATAGATAACTGCTTTGGATTTAAATAAACATTTTACATATAAGCCCAATAGCAAGTAGTTGACTTACATTTAAACTGGAAATTTGCCTTGAAGTAGCTGCTGCCGGCTCCTGATCAAATCTGTTTGAAAATATCGCGCTGCATTCTGGGAAATTTTTGACCAAGAGAAGGCGACAAGGCACCTCTCGTGTATCCTTGCTCAATTAGCTAAACGGCTAACAAACGGAGGACAGATGTAGGGCTGAAACGAATAATCGAATAATTCGATTAAATCGATTCAAAAAAAGTTTGACTTTTATTTTGAAAACCGACCCTTCGTTTACTTTCACTTCCGGGTTATACAATCTTTTTCCAGTGTGACCTTCCGGTTATTTAACGCTACAAGCGCGCTTGTTCTGCATACTGCATCTCCAACAGATCATAGTTAGCAGAGCAAGCAACAGGGCGAATGCAAAAGGGATGATGACACCCAGAGAAAACCCCAAAACATTTCCAAAGTGTGGGAAAATTTCAATCTCAAGCCAATGGAAAAGATCGCTAGCTTAGCGCTAAGCTAACGTAGCACTAAGCTAACGTAGCTAAGTGGCTAAGCTAGTGGTTCACGACAGCATGAGCTCCACATCCCAGGACCTCAGCACAAAGCATCTAGGTGCTTCAGGCATCAGCTGCGGATCTAAGACAAGGTTTGTGCTTAAAAGTTTTAAACTGCGTATCACCAGATATGCTAACAGACTGAGAAATATTTATCCACCACTCCTAAAAGCCCCAAGTCAGCATGAGACTAAAATGTTTGCTTTTCAGCTTTGGTTTTGCATGCATGTTTTTAATTTTCAGTTATATTTATTTGTAACATTGCAGTGTTATCTTTAGTGCAGAAAGGAAAAACATTTAAATGTAGCCACAACTGCCCTGGGGCGCACTGACAGAGGCGAGGCCTGCCATTCACTGGTGCCACCGGTCCCTCCAACCACCACCCCCAGGCAAGGTGGGTTAAGTGTCTTGCCCAAGGACAAAACGGCAGCATTCTCTGGTGGGAGTCGGGATCGAACCTGCAACCTTTTGATTACTGGACAACCCGCTCTATCTCCTGAGCTACTTATGTCCCAGATTTAAGTGCATCTTGATCTAAAATCTTATTTTTAAATAACGATTGCTATTTGCAACATACATACGAACATACATATGTACAAACCCAAAACGTGGAAAAGAATAAAGAAGAAAAGAATACATTGGAGGAGGTACCAAGCAGCTAGCACAGCAACAAAGTTACTCACCAACAACAGTCTGACTTAATACCCTTTTAAACATTATTTTTAAAAAGTAAGGCCTGCCATTTTCTCCGTTACACACAACAGTAGCATGTTTTAGCAAGCTAATTTCAGCCACCAGTGAGTCTCTGAGCTGTGCATCAGCTGATCTGTTGGCGTGAACAAAGCAACTAATCCTGGTAAAGACATGTTTGTTCAAGATTCTCTTCACAAAATTCAAACCACTCCTTAACAATAGATCAGAGCAGTTTTGTGTTTTAGCCACGGGTTGTCTCTTCCTCCTCTTGTCTGGAAGATTTTAGCAAGTATAATGAGAGCATCTGCCAGGGTTTTTCTTGTGGTGGGGCAGAGGAAGTAAACAAAACTTGGTAGTATTTAGATAGTTAATGTTAAAACTTGTACTTGAACATCACAATATAATATTTTGTGTAATCTACGAGGCTCTGTCGGGTATTTCTAATTATCACCACCTTACCTCCAACTAACCAGCTGGTTTAAACTCAGTTAAATAAAAAGAGTTAGGTATATTTATCTGCTTCTTAAAAAGTTAAGTTATTTTGTGGTGTTTTTTTTTAAATAAAGAAAAGGCAGTTGTTTTGCTGACAGCATTGTTATGGCAGCTCTTGGGAAGATGTTTGTTTACCCGTTGACATTTATTGAGTTGATGCATTAAATATTAAGCCACTTACACAAATTAAAACAATTTAGAGACATTTAAAGTTGGTTTAATTGGTCTTATGCCTCCATTTATTGTTTTGTTTTATCACGTAGAAAGAAAAACAAGTAAGCAATAAATATCAACCATCTGCCACGCTGCTATATAACATCTGCACTATCATGGAAACACTAAAGTTTAATATCCAGACCTCTACTTTTGCTGGTTGGAGTATATGAGCATCTCTAATAAACCATTTAATGGAGAGCCTTGTAAACCATTGCATTGCTTGTCTTTATCCCTGTGCAACAGACCAAATACTAGGGATGCTCTGATCCGATCACGTAATCAAAAATCTGGTCCAATCGTGTGATTTTCACATGATTGGAATCGGATGGAAAAGATTGGATTTAACTTTATAAAACAACAAACAGGACTTTTTCAATTCATCCTGAGATAGAGATTTTCAAACAAAATAACAATGGCTTAGTTTTAATTTCAAGTTTTGCCATTTCAATATTTTTTTGTTTCTTGGACAAAAACAACACTGTGACGTCACAATTTAAGGCAGGCGGGGATTCCGACACCAGAACATGCAGCTGTTAGCTAGCAAGCTAACACAGAACTAGCGTGTGTCCTCATGGGAGAGATGATGTCTGTAGTTTGGTGGCATTTTAAACAGGACAACAAAGGGAGTGTAACACACTTGTAATATGTGCAAACTGGGAATTTAACATGGTGGAAGGTAGAGCTGCGTTCGACACTATGAATCTGATACGCTGCCCTCAATCAATCAATCAAATTTTATTTATAATGCACTTTTCATACTTTGAAAGCAGCTCAAAGTGCAGTACAGATTAAAATAACCCCACATAACCCTCAGTACCCACCCCTCCCAGCCAACCCCATCCCCCCCTACACACACACACACACAGACACACACACATGCATCAAGAATACAAGACATTGGCGCCTGGCTGAGTTCAGAAAAACCATAAGTCTGGGAAACGTCATCGGTGGGGCGATCTGACCCGGGAGCATCAGATCAACTACTCTGGACAAGGGCGTCGTAGTCAAATGACGCTCCCGGGGCAGAGGGCCCCCTAGAGGAAACACTGGATGAAAGTAATAAAAATAAATAAATAAAATACAATTAATAATGGTAATCAAATAGAAATAATTAAGAAAGATAAAAAGTTAATGAATAATATTAAATAAATAGTAAAACAACTGTAATGTAAAATATATTGTAAAACTAAAAAGATGTAGTCAAACTAAAACATGATAACAAACAATAATAATAGTAATCAATTAAAAGCTAAGCTAAAAAGGTGAGCCTTAAGCCTGCTCTTAAAATACTGAATGTCTACTTTCTCTTTCAGCTTTTCACTTCAGGCATTGGCTCCACAAATCACCTGTCTCCACTTAGTACCAGTTTGAAACTAATACTGCGGCAACTCGGACAAAAACACAGAGCCAGCTGACACTAAATGATACTCTAATAAACAGAGACATTGCCAGCGAAAAACAAAACGTCAGGGTTCACAGGCTGCTGGATAAATTGGGTCTTAAAAATTGTAAATATCATCTGGCTTTTAGTATTGCAGTATATCGGATCATCCCCACTGTATTGTGATATATATAACCAGATTCTTGCTAATAAACACCCCTACATGACGTAATTACAAATTGCGACAATCGTGTGCTTTTTCTTGCATCAGTTTTTGATAAAGTGTCTTAATTGTGTCAAATTTTGGTCCCTAATCTGTCCCAAATCATCTCACGTCTCGGTCTAATGGTTGTAACTTGTTCTGTAGATGCAGGTTAACCTCCTCAGATTATAGCCATCAAAGTAGAAAAAGCAAAACTAGATGTTTTTGTGTTGCAGGGGTCAGAATTTCTACATAATATTTGTCATACTATTAATACCAGCGACGTACACGGTTGATGAATAAGACAAATGTAACCATCAGGCTTTAGTGTCAGCTGTTTGAACCAAAGTGCATCCCACAGGTTTGTTTACATCCACACACGGTCACTAGCTCCTCTAATTGATCGGCTCTGCAGGCGCTCATCAGAAACACGGAGAGGTTTTGATGCTGCTGCTCGCTGTGTTGAGTCACGCCTGTTCTCTCTCCACTGCTGTGTGTTTGACATCTACTGGATGCTTTAGAAAGCTGCTGCTAACAGAACTGAGCAGCACATCGACACACGATAAAGGCAGCCCACTTGTTGGATTAAACTGTAAATACAAGCTGACTGATATCAGAAACCTGTAATTCACGGGTAAGAATCTCCCGGCCTGAGAGGGAGTGATGGTTTGGATCTTGTAGACTAGAATTTTGGTACCAGACACAATGAACTGAAGCTGCTGGATGGATTTTGGTCTATTTTAGGTTTTGGGAAGAATCTCGTTTCTTTCTGCAACCATGGCCTTCACATTTAAAGAGTCCATTTGCTTCAGTAGTGAGCAGCCTGTGTATCCTCACTGATTCGTTCATTTCCAGTCACGGTGTGATGATTCTGACTCTCCGTTGGTCAGAACACCAATACACGTGCTTGATGGGACCTAGTACACGTACATAATGTTCTACAGGTTTTTTCCTACCCACTTGGACTGAAAGCTCCTTGTTTTTCAGCTCTGCTTGAGCTGTGATCTCTTCATGTTTCTGATGTTTACTTTTAGTCCCACTCCGTTATAAAGTCATGAACTGGGTAAAAAAACAAAACAAATGTGACCCCAAATCATTCGGCTGTCACAATCATTTTTAGTTTGCTCTTAAAGTCTGTGAAAGACGCTACAGAAATGTTGACTAGAGATTTTCTGATTCCAGGCAATTTTCAATAAATTCAGATTTTTGTACACTTGACCAGCAGGGTTTAAGACTTATAATTGATAGTGAAACAATATTTTATTGAGGAAAAAGAACACATGTCGATGAGGGAGAAGATAACGTGCTAAATTTGACCAGATATAAAAAATGACTAAAAAGCATGCTCAAAATATCTGGGAAATTCAAAATTATGTACAGTCGTTGCTTATGAATTAGCAAACAAATTTAACTTTTCCAGAAGAAGGCCCTTAAGTTCAATTTATAGGGAAGGGATTTGGACAAAACCCAGCAGGAAAAAAAATAACAGTTTGGGTCCTTTTATGATCCTCTCTCACTTTTGCACAGTTTAAAAGACCAAAGCTTCTAAAAGTAGGTGGTTTAACTTGAATGGTGTTCTTTTGTAGTTTCTTCAATAATTTCTTCTGGAGTCATTTTTGAACACCTCCAGCGTATGAAAAGTTGGATCAGTTAGGTGGACCTCCAAGTTATGCAGCTCTTTACTAATGATGCGCTCTCTGTGCAGAGAAATAAAAAACTGCTGATTTTTCTTATGTTGGTTTGGTGGAGCAAATTCCTTTATGAGATCCTTCACAGAGAAACAATTTTTAAATTATTATTTTTGAAAATAATCGGTCACTCTGAGGTTTTTCTTGCAGGCTAAACATGAAAATAGTCTCCTACACCTATGTCCTGCATTAGCTTCTGAGAGAAAATAGACGGTGAAACTCTAGGATTAGAGAATCCTGACAGATCTACGTCACACTGTCACTTAACATTCATGGATTCACTCATCTTGATTCGCTATGGGGAAGGCTGTTGTTGGTGTAGGAAATGGCAGAGAACATATTGGCTAGTAGAAGCTAACCTTTAGCATTAGCAACTCCACAACACGGCAGAACTCAATCAGGCTTGTGTTATTTGTGGAGATAAAACATCAACGTTGCAGAGCAAACAGAGTCAGTGGTAAAGTCATGTTGCTGTTAGCCAATCAGAGGAGAGATCAGGAAATAAGACTCCAAATCCTGCTGTCTGAAGCTGCTTTCTCCTCCAGCTGAGTTCTCCATGCTGAAACAGGTGCACCAGAGTACGACTTACAAGGCATTCATTCCTAATAGACCACTACAAATGTATTAAAAATATGAGTGAAGGACCTCTTTAAGATAAGCCAAAGATTGACGGGTCAAGTAAATGGGTCAGCCCATAACTGTTGTGTGAAACGTCACCACCCCCTCCTCACCCTGTTGCTTTCTGTGTGCAGTCCCAGTGGCTCTGTGCTGTCCAGCCTGGAGCAGGTGAAGACCTACCTGCTGACAGATGGAACCTGTAAATGTGGCCTGGAGTGCCCACTCATCCTCCACAAGGTAACGTTCCTGTTCCTGTTTGAATGGGGTTTCAGAGGTTTTACAACTCAGCGCTGAAAAACCTAACATCTTATTCTAGAGGAAAATATAAATGTTTGTGTGGGAAAAGATGAGCGCTAAACAAGGAAGAACGGTCCAGCCTGAACATGCAGTGGGTGAGGTGGAAGAAGAATATATGATGTCTGGAGAACTATTATAAAGGTTTGTTTGAGGATAAAACGTCACTTTTTGTCATCCTGAGTGGAAAAAAAATTAAAAGAGAAGACATTTTTATATATATATAAAACACCTTTCAAGATAAAAACACAACACACTTTACAAGCACAATAGAAATGTAATTATAATATTAATGTACAAATCAAATTAAGATTAAAAAATTAAAGAAAAATTAAAGCGGTAGAACATACCCTTTTTTTTTTTTTTTTTTGAAAAGTGGAGCTGAAATGCCTGGTGCTGCAGTCTGCTTCCAGCATGTTTCCTGCATGTTTTAGATCATGAACACAGCTGATTTGTTTGATTTAGTGATGAACCGCTCCTGTAGACACAAATGAAGGCTGATGAGAAATTTCAGCAGTTAGATTAAGGTGTTAAGAAAATGAACGCACAGCAAGGAGGTAAGTTTCACTTTCGCTTTCACTAACGAACACTAGAGGGTGCTTAAAAACAAGCCAAAAATGCGAAGTGTTCCTTTAAAATATGAACTCAGGTTATTTTGTTTTTTTAAAAGCGATGGAAAACCTTAGTGAACTTGGATCAAAATATCTAATCTATTGTGCCCTGCAAAGTGGTGTTTGTATGCGTTCAACGCATCCCTTAATGCTCTAATTTCAATGAGTTATCTTGTAAAATAATTTTTTTTAATTTCTTAACCAAGCAGCCCTACTTCGGTGTTTTTAGTTCTGCCTGTTGATCAGTGTATTTACAGTGTGAATTTTGGAATAATTACTGGTCTAAAAAACGTATGATCAGTTTTTATCCTATGAAAATATGAAAAACCTCTATAACTGCAGTAGGCTCTTCAGTTCTATTACAGATGATCAGATGAAAGAAATCTAGTGACTAAGAGAAACAATTGCATTTGTTGGACTACATGTGTTTTTTTTGTTAATGATAAATTGTCCCCAGTACTCTCTTTGCAGGCACAACTCATTTTCACATAGATTCTTGCGTCTAGAAAAATTCTTGGTCATGTTGTGACGTTTTAATAATCAGAGGTAGCTGAATAAGCCCCCTTATTGATCTTCAGATCACAGGTTGCAGGATATCACTCTGAGGTGCTTAAACGCGCCTGGCTTGTTTATCTGTGACTTAGTCCATGCACCTTGCAAACTGCACCGTTTAGACAGCCCCAAGAGACCAGCATTAGAAAGCTGTGTGCTGGTGGACTTAGCTGTAAATTACTTACTGTAGGATGGTCACATGGCGACATCAAACTGCCACACCATCATTATACTCAGCCTACAGCATCCTTGAGAAGTCCTCTGCGTGCCATGTAATAAAGTTATTTTTATGTTTTGAATTTATCGTCTTATTCCAGGTTTCTACTTTGTTAATGCACTTTTTTCCCCCTGCATGTCTTATTTACTACTAGGAGGACTGTTTTTGTTCAATCTGCATCACTTTTGTTATTAATAATTGAGAAATTTGTTTTTATTAGAAATAAAAAAATGACTACATTAAAGTATAAATCAGTAAGAGGCTAAGTTATGAATGTTCACGCGTTTGTCATTAGGTGTTCAACTTCGACCCTGGGGTGGCTGTCAAACAGAGGACGGCAGATGATGTGAAAGCAGACGAAGATGTGACCAAACTCTGCATTCACAAGAGGAAACTCCTGGCTGTGGCCACGTTGCACAAGAGCATGGAGACGCACCCACCTCTATCTCTGACCAGTCCAGGAGGAGGTATGTCCAGGCAGATATTTGGCCAAAACAGGCCAGATTTAATATTTGATTATGGTTTACTGTATGCCTACACATAGGGAAGAAGTTATCGGTGGGCAGAGGTGCTATGTATACCTAGCAGCCAGCTAATTTTGGTTAGAATGACATCTAATCCTGTCTTTCCACCAGATGTGTAAGCACCACGTAACATCTGCAAAGCCTAATACGCAGCTAATAGCCGCTGTTATAGTCGAAGCTTCATGTTCTTGGGCTAGACAGGAAGTCAAACACAAAAGCAGTGTAATACATACAGAAACTTTCAAAATAAAAGACATGTACAGATTTGCTGTTGCTTAACTAGTAAAGGGGAAAAAAAACGTCATTACCTGTGACACCTCCTTAGCCAAGGCCAAAAGAACAGAAAATAAACCACAGAAGTTTTTGGATACATGCTGCATTCTTTCTCCTTGCTTGTTGTCATGGGATCTTGCTTTTCTTCTGTGATTTTGTGACCTCACGGGACCAGCTGTGTGCTTAGCTGGCGGGGAAAACACATTTATTATGTTATGTGTCGCTTACGCATTCAGTGAAAAGCCTAGGTTATTCACCAGCAGGTTGATGGTTCAAAGCTACTGTAGCCTAGTAGATGAGGGACTGTTCTGCTCTTCATTAGTTCTTTGTTCCCTTTCCAGGTACAACCTCTGTGGTTTCTGTGCATTCCACAACTCAGAGAGCAATAAGGACTAAAGCCCACGATGGTCTGCCCAGTGCTGTTGGCCCTGACTGCAAGAATCAGTTCAAAATGATGATGCCGACCGGACAGCAGCTGCAGCAGAGGTTGTACTCGTCACCGGAAATGGGTGGAGCCCACCAGCCGGAGCTGTACTCGGGATACCCAAGGACGCAGCGGCTAGGCAGTGGGGAGCCTGGAACTAAATCCCCATACCGGGCCGGGTATGGAGGCATGTTGAGCCCACCTCCTTCTGGTGCTAAACTGTATGGAGATGGCTCTCAGTCTCCCAGTGCAGACACTCTGGGCAGCCCTGAAGGCTTTCAAAGGACCCATCCTTGTGGTTTTCCAGGAGCTGGTAGTCCTGGACCCGTTTCCATGCATGGGAACACCAGGACACCTCTTTCTCCACCCAGTGTAGTACTCCATGGCTCTCCAGCAGGCCAAACATCCTGCGCCATGACGGGAAGGACTAGCACACCTCTCTCTCCCACGGCCACTGCCAAAAGCCCTGTCATGAACATGAACATGCCTCGGGGGAACTTCCCTCCTGGTATGGAGCTGCCCCGAGCAGCATTTCACCATAAATCCCAGCCTCCTGTGCATCCTGTACCACCCTCTCCTTCTATACCTCCTCCCTGTGCTCTTCAGAAAAGGCAGTTGACCTCTGAAAAAGACCCCCTAGGTATCCTAGACCCCATCCCCAACAAGCCAGTTATCCAGCCCCCCACCAATGCCCCAAACCCTTCCAACTTCCAGCCCAACATCCACTCTCAGGTACCAATGATGAATGTAAACATCCCCCCTCCTGCCATTGTTCCCTTGCCAAGCAACTTACCTTTACCTACAGTAAAGCCTGGGCCGGTTGGACATGGTGGCAATGTGCAAAGGACTCAACAGGGTGGTCCTGCTTCCTCCATGTCCCCCTCCCCTGTCACATCCCCTGTCCACATGACTGGCCCCGTGCTTGGGAGGATGGAGGCCTCACCTCATCGCTCACGTTCCTCCTCCACCTCCTCTGACCATGGAAACTTTGCTGCGCCTGCTGGGCACCAGGCCCCATGTGGCACCATGAAGGTCCCTCCTCGTTCTCCCAGGTCAGCTATGGGGTCTCCCAGGCCAGCCATGCCCTCAAGCCCCTCCACCAACAAAACAGACCCACTCCACCAGTACAAAGACTCCCAGCTGCTGCCCGGGATGGCAAATTCAGTCAGCTCCCATCAGCACAGCAACTCCCTGTACTCACCCACCTCTTCCTCCTCCTCTCTGCCAACTTCTAGCGCTTCCCAGAAGGGCCATCCTGGACTCCTTGGGATGCCCCTCAACCAGATCCTTAACCAACAGAATGCCGCTTCCTTCCCCGCCAGCAGTCTCCTCTCAGCCGCAGCCAAAGCACAGCTAGCAAATCAAAACAAACTCAGCGCTGCTGGCAGCAGCCCTGCTGGCATGGCTGCTGGTGGTGTAGGAATGTCAGGCATGGGGGCAGGTGGTGGAGGTAATGGTGGGGCCGTTGGGCACCCGGGTTCTATAAGCAGCCCTCGAAGCATGGAGGGACACAGCACTTTAAACCCCATGCTCCCGCCGAACTCCACCATGCTGCTTAACACTCCAGAAGGTCAGAGCGGTCGGGCAGCACTTAGAGACAAGCTCATGGCCCAGCAGAGAGACCCAACACGCAAACGGAAGCAGCTGTGTGGTGGCGCCGTCAATCACGATAACAGTAACAACATGGTCTTCAACATGCTCAACAAACCAGGCATGGGGGGCCCTCACATGTCGGGGCCTAGTGCCACCGAGCAGTTGAGGAAAGTGGGTCGAATTGGAAACCTCCACCCAAACACCTCCATGGCTCAGCTCCTCCAGTCCATGAGTTGTCAGAGTTCCCATAACCTGGCTGGGTCCATCCATCGCCCTGTCCTGAACCCTGGCCCTGGTGCTCAAGTACCGCCACAGCTTCACTACAACGACAGCACAGGCATGGTCCCTGGTGGCCCTCCACAGAACCTACTGGCCCAACAGAGGCTAAGAGCTCCAGGGGAGGCCATGCAGCACTGCCAGAACATGGACACCTCTGGGGGCCATATGGTCTCCCGTCCGGGCCAATTTCCTGACATGATGGCTCAGATGCAGGTCCCCTCCTTGAGTAACTGTGGGCCTATGGGGCCGGGCGGGGGACCCGTAGGACCAGAGGGCATGTCGATGGTACGCCCCAACACTAACCCCCCACCACTTTCCCATCCTGGTCCTCATCCATCGCAGATCCACGGTCTGGTTCGAACCAACATGGTGATGCCTCATTCGGGCGGTGATGGAGGCTGTAACCAGACGATCTCTGATCCAGGTGAGCTTGTTTTGTTGATAAACGTTCAAGAAACCGTTTCTTCAAAATCATAAATGTTCTACCATCTGGGTGGATGTGAACTTATCGTTGAGTTATATTCTACAGCTGTCGTTTTATAAGGAATTTTAGTTTTGATTTCCAATTGTTTCCTTTTGTCGGCAACAACACTCAGGTAGGCTGTGAGGTTTAAACCAGGCTCAGGTGGTACTAATGGGTCCAAAGTGGGAAAGAACATCTCCCCCTCACCATGACACCACCAGCAGCCTGAAGCATTAATACAAGGCAGGATGGAACCATGTTTTCATGTTGGTGAAACCAAATTCTGACCCAACCATCTGAATGCTGCAGCTAAAATCCAGACTCATCAGACCAGGAAACATTTTCCGGTCTCTTCTGGTCCAGTTCTGGTGATCCTGTGTGAATTGTAGCCTCAGTTTCAAGATCTTTTCACCCACAACACTACTGCTCTTTAAACCCTAGATAGGTTTTTGGTTCAAATTCCAGTAGATAAGCAGGTCATCTTACATAGGTGTAGATGAAAAGAGTTAATCTACTGAACAATTGTACCTAATAAAGTGGCTGGTGAGCGTGTGGGAAATGAAGCTCAAACTTTCAGGTTGTAAAAAAACAAAAGTGCGGTCTGGTCCCTTCCTGTTTGTGTATCTGCCTCCCTGTGGAGCGATAAGCTGCTGCCATGATGAAGACGTGTTTCTGTGCTTCTGAGTGAAGTAAAACCAGAGGATTTGGGTGATAGGCCCCGAGCCCGGACCGTCTCCGAGCTAATGAGCCGGCCCCTCATCTTTGGAAGCTGGGCTAATTGTCAGTCAGCCAGTGTTTCTCTTTGTTTTATTTGTATTCTGCCATCAGTCACTGGCGTAAGAAGATGGAAATGGGATCTGCATCACGCTTTAAGGGAAACAGCCCAGATAGGGAGCTCTAAAGAGCTTCTCCCAGCAAGCTGGTTGCTATAGTAACCATAGACCCTGAATAGAGACCAGAGTGAAGCCTTTGATGAGGCTTTAGGCCTGTGTGTGTGTGTTTATGTTACTACTTGTGCTTAACAGTGTGTGTGAGAGCACATTTATATCAGCGATTCTTCTCCAGCCTCTTTTATTTTCCTGTTCCATGCCCGCCGTTGGACTGGACTGGGTTTATTTCTAATAGGGATGTGAGCGAGGTGCTGCAGACCACCTGTTCTTATCTGAGTCCCTCCTCATTCTGGATTCCTCCCACCTGATTTTATTGAAATTCAGGGGGTCCTGTAGCCTCAGAGGTAGAACGTGATGTTTAGCGTCATTAAGAAGGAACACTTTCTAAAAATGTGGATTATTAGAACAACAATATACTGATAGTGGCTCTGCAATCGACTGATTTAGTCTAGTTACTGCTTCTTTGGGGTTTATTCAAGAGAATATAAATGTTTATATAAATATCTCTGGTAAAAACAGATCCTAGATTCAGTTTTTCATGATTATTTTTTATAGTTAAAAATGTAAATATTAAGATTATGATTCCTTAATGTTTTAATTCTGGTTGTCATTTTTGACCCATAACCGGCAATCTGCTACCTCCTCCTGTTCCCATGTCTGTTTCTTATCAGCCTGGATCATGTTCCATCTTTTACCGGCATGCGCTGGGTAACTTTTGGAATCAGTTCAATTCAAGATGGCCACCAGAGATAACCAACATTAGCAAAAGCTAAAATAGCTCCAACTCATTCAGTTTTACGAGAATTGAGCTAAAGTGTGACGTGATTATAGGTCAGTTGTTCACAGCAACGACAGATTTGATTTTAACCAGAATTTTGTCATTTCTTACCTTCACACAACTCTAGCATGAATAATGGCACCTGATGAAGTTTAATTCATTTATATAATTTTCACTTCAGTGTTTAATAAAACATGTTTGGGATCAAATTTGATTTTTTTAACTAAACCTTAAAGGAACTGTATTGTGCTGTTTTAAACCTTTCACAGCAACGATAGACTCATGTATGATTAAATATTACCGTTGGCACTATGGAGACGTCATTAGTTCTGAAATATAAGATATTTTCCCAAGATGTTTTATCAATCTGCAAATAAGATGCTTGGTTTCTATGAAATCCCACCTCCACCCATTTGATGAGGTAACCCTAGATCCCTAGCAAAGCATCATGGACCACGAAGAAAGCAGCTGGGACAACACGCCATATACCCATGTGAAAACGACATATCCCGCTTTTAAACATGAATGTTTTTACCATGTTGTGCACACAGCTTTATAATTGCTAACTCAACATTATAAGCATTGAGCTAGCGCAGTTATACTCACTCCTGGTCCTGGAGGGCCGGTATCCAGCATGTTTTAGTTTTAACTCTGTTTCAACACACCTGATTTCAATCAACAGGTGATTAACAGGCTTCTGAAGAGCCTGATGAGCTGCTGCACAGGTGAATCAACCACTGAATTAGGTGTGTAGGAGCAGAGAAACAATGAAAACATGCTGGATACCGGCTCTTGAGGACCAGGAGTGAGTACTGCTGAGCTAGTGGTTAGCATTTTGGTTGTAGTCACCGCTCTGGCCTCTCCATCGGTCGGTTCTAATGTTAGTATGGTGCCATTTTTAAAGAAGTAATACACTGCCCAGCCAAAAAAAAGCATTCGCTGTGGCATTGTTTCGATAAGCTTCTGCAATGTCACCAGATTTACTTCCATCCAGTGTTGCATTAATTTTTCACCAAGATCTTGCATTGATGATGGTAGAGTCTGACTGCTGCACAAAGCCTGTAGGCCCTGTAATCCTTCCTAGTTTGTACTCATCTATTATATTCAGGTCCTCAAGGGGTTATTATTGTTATGGCAAATGGTCTGTATTTGATATAGCATCCGCTTAGGTTCTACAACCCCCCAAGGCGCTGCACAACACAGCCAGTCATTCACCCACTGGTGGTGATGAGCTACAATGTAGCCACAGCTGCCCTGGGGCGCACTGATAAAGGCGAGGCTCCCAAACACAGAAGCTACCGGTCCCTCCAACCCCCACCAGCAGGCAAGGAAAGTGAAGTGTCTTGCCCAAAAGCACGAATGCAACAGATAGGGCTCGAACCTGCAACCCTCTTCCTCCTTTGCCACCATCGCCCCTTTATTATTATTATTATTATTATTATTATTATTAATAATAATATTTGTATAATATTAAAATAAATCTATATTATTTATCATTAGGTTAAACAATTGGCCAGTGTGCTAATTTTAATAGAAAATGATCAATGCAGCTGCTCTTTTATGTATTTAATTTCTTTAACCTTTCTAGATATTTTTCAGCTTTGTTTTTATTTTTTAACAGAAGAGTCATTCTGTGCTCTAGTATCTTAGACCATGTGGTAAAGTAACCCGGACACTTTTTATTTGGCTAAAATAGCCAAGCAGGTGATAAGATGCTAGGTGATAAGATGCTAACAGGAAGCTAATGCTGAAATCTCAGGCTGACACGATGAAATGATCATTTTCACACAACAACAGATGACGTGTCCTGAAAGATGTTTCTATTCTCTGGTGTTAAGGAGCTTAAGAGCAGTGAAAAGTCAGTGAAAGTGGCTGAGTCAGTGGTGTCTTAGCTTCAGCCCCAAACCATCTGTTTGTATACTGCCACTGAGCCATGAACCCCCACCACACACACACACACACACAGCCATCAACAGATACTCAAAAGTTCATTGTAAACTCCCCAGACCCCCTCCATCCCAGTTGACCGCGACCCCCATCCCCCTGCAGTCTAGAATCACTCCACCCAACCCTCACAGTCCCCCACCCGCCCACCCATCTCCCCCAACAAGCTTCCTGGCAGCGGACAGCACCACCAATCATCACTCGGTTCCCATGGCAACATCCCCCGGCAACAGCCGTCACTATATCATAGCAGTAGCGGAGGGAGGGGGAGGGGGTCGGTGAGCGGTGGCTGCTCAGCATCGGAGGGTGGGGGGTGGGTGGGGGTTAGAAAGAAAAGAGAACACACACAGCTGCCCTTCAGCGACATAGCACCGCACCAGCTGCTCCAGTCGCTGCTTGTCCACGCTCACACCCACAGGACGGGTTCTGCCCGCGGGACCGTGTGTTTGCCTCGGCTTTGTCTGAGTGGCTCCGCTGCCGGGCCGGGCCAGCGCTTCATTCATTGATACATCTGTGGCCTTGATGTATTTTATTCATCTTCTGTCCTTGGACGCTTTGCTAACAAGTCTGGCCGTAATGTTCATCTGGCAGCTCGTCCATCTGTTGGTTTCAGCTGCAACAGATTGTTAATGTGCAACTTTTTCTTTTATTCTGAGTCTTGACTCAGAAACATGTTTTTCAGCAGCTTTTGGGATTGATTTCCTGTTGGTTTTCGCATTTTTTAAAGGGGTACAAATCCCACTGAGCTGCTGTGTGGAAATTCAGTTAATCATTTTGTTTTGGCAGTGATTTAAATTAATAAAACATAAATGGAACCTGAAATGTAATTAAACTAAGACGATTTTATACTGATAGAGTTTTAGCCGCTTTGGTCAAATCTTGAGAATATAAAATCTCCTGTAATCTGTCAGATCTTGGATTGTGTCAGGTATGACTCTCAGCTACCAACACGTTAGATTTTTATTCATTCTTTGCAAAAATGGCTGAGCTGTAGCCTTTGTGTTTGCTGTGACGGCCATCTTGATTTGCGTTGCCTCCAAAAGTGAATTGATCGTAGAGTTTTACTACAATGTCTCCTGTGGTTCCTGAGATGGTTGTTTACTGACGGACTTTATGACAATACGTTCTGCATTCTAGGGGTTGGTGCTACAGACAGTTCATGTTCAAATGTACAAGTAGATAATTATTTTAACTTAACCCAGCCTTTGCACCAGATGCACAAGTGTCACGTGATGTCCATGATGCGTAGTACGCAGCAGTTAGCCGCCGTTATAGTGGATGGGTTCGTTTCCACCGTACACATAAATGTTGCGTTTTGGACACGTCCCAGAAACGTAATGTCATGTTGCTCCTCTAAGTGTGCACTTCAAATCTATTTTTATGCGCTACACTTCCAGAATGTGTCAAGCTCAGCAGTCCAGATCAGGCCAGACAGGAAGTCAAACACAAAAGCAGTGTAAAACATCCGATAACTTCCAAAATAAGATGCGTGGCGATTTCCAGTTGCTTAGCTAGTAAAAAAAAAAGGGAGTCATTAGTAGGCGAGGTAAACAGAGAATAAATACATGTTGTAGGCGTGGTGCTAGAATTTAGGCTATGGAAGGGAAACACTGCAATGGTAGACCTGCTGAAGCTACAATGGAGCATGACTACACCAACCTGTGAAGCAAAATCTTTTGCTACTCTACAGTTTGTCTAGATTTCTAGGAATACCCTCCTATCCTTAATTAAAGCCGTGGTTCGGGACCCTTTTATAAATCCTGAAACACTAGATAGGGCTTTTAGGATGGCTCAGACTTTTTTATCTTTAATAGAAGAGATAAAAACGGGAGTCGTACTTGTTGTTTTACTTTCACAAGGATAAAACGGTTGATGTTTACTCTTCCAGGCTGTGGAATGGGTGCCATGCAGCCACACATCAACGCCAGTGGAGCTCAGATGTACCAGCAGCAGGTCCACCAGGCCATGCAGCAGGGGGTTTCATCACACCCAAACTACCAGGGGCAGCACTTCTCTGAAAACCCTCCCTACAAAGACGGCAGCACTGCTGGCTCCATGGCCTGCCTCTACCAGAGCTACCAGGTAGAGTTTATCTGAGGCTCTTCTGACTCTTTGTACAGATGAACAAGTGTTCATGTTGGTTTTGTTTCCACAGCAGGGGATGTTATCACACCCTCAGTTTGGGGAGGAGCAGCAGCCCCAAAGCGAGGGGCTTCCAGCAGTCACGCCTGGCCCTGACAGGGGCCCTGGTGGGGGACCAGAGGTGGTGGACGCCATCTACAGAGCTGTGGTGGACGCCGCCAGTAAGGGCATGCATGTTACCATCACTACCACCGTGAGCGGGACCACACAGGCGAGTCCGGTACCCGCCCTCAGTGCCATGAGTGCCTTCACCGCCTCCCTGGGGGAACCCGTCAATCTCCCCCAAGCTGTCAGCACGGTCCTGCATGGGCACCAGGACGGAGAGGCCAGACCAAGACAGGTGAGACCAGGACGGGGACATAAGAACCTGGAAGCAGGGAAGAGCACCCCGGACGGCCCTGAGAACAACGACTACTTCCGCTCTCCTGGTCGAGGAACTCCCAGAGGGCAGTGGGATGGGGAAGCGCAACACGTAGGAGGCTTTGACTCTCAAAACAACACCTGGGGTGGGGAGGAGTTTCTGGAGTGCTCTACCCAGGTAAGAAGTAGTCCCTGCATGGAGAGACCTGCCAGTCTGGCCCCCGCCCCACCGTGCCCTACTGAGGGCTCCAACAACCACAGTCTGGCCGTGGTCCATGATAAGGCCTTCCTGGATGACGCTTACCGCTTCAACAACTGCGGCCGTAAGCCTGCCAACTACAAGGAACGTCTGGAGCAAACGGTGGAACGTTGTGCCCACATCAATGGTGCCACCCCCCACTTCAACAGCCGTGGTTATGGAGACGTCCTGGGCCCCCCACGGCAGGAGCTGACGGGGGACGACCAGTCGCCCAGCTCCTCCACCAGCCTGGAAGGGCCTCTGGCCACCCCCAAAGACTACAGCCACTACAACGGTCACTTCAACGGCATGGCCCCCAGCCCCTCGGACACTAAGAGCCTGAGCAGCGAGGAAGACCTGCGACAGCCAGACTCCCCCTCATCAGAGCTGCTCCACTACCGCTCCAGGACCTTCAATATGGGAGAGCTGGTCTGGGGCCAGCTCAAGGGCTTCCCACCCTGGCCCGCCAAGCTGGCCGGGGACGAGCAGGTGCACTGTGCTGCTGTTCAGCTGAGAGAGCAGGCCCAGGTGAGACTCAGTCTACTGGCTGCTGGACCAGTCAGAGTTGGAATAAACTTCTGTGTTTCATTCATGATTTTCTAACATCGGCCCATTTTTTCCTGCAGGTGGAGCCTGAGAAACTAAAAACACTAACGCATGACTTGGAGGCTTTGGACCGAGCCGCCAAAAGAGGCCTGATGTAAGAACCAAACCCTTGGTCCTGAGATTAAAAACCCTTTATGAGTTTCTTTTTGCTAACGTTCAGATTAACCGAGAACGTTGAACTTGTTGTCCAACAGACAGGGGAAACTGAACAATAACCCTCTGAAAGCTGCTCTCCACGAGGCCATGAGCGAGCTGGATAAGATGTCGGGCGCGGTGAGTACACACTGCCACGACGGCGCGCACGAGTGTCCGCTTGGCTGCACGTTCTCACGCTTGTTTGTGTCACCAGCTCCCGTCGAGGGACCGTCAGCTGATGCTCCCGAAGCCCAAGAGGAGGAAGATATCCAGATAACATTGAATGTGTCGGCCCAAGAACGTCCTCAAAGCCGCGGGGGACTTGAAGCGTTCTGAGCTCTCTAACAGGTGCTACACAAGGACTTTCAGTGGTACTTCGCTGTCCCATGACACCAACTGACTCTATGACTGACCACAGAAGGTGCTGGAAACTCCAATCACCATTACAGTTTTAACTGTAGGACAAAACTAAAAAAAAAACAGGAAAATACACAAAAAAAGAAATGGTTGCAATTTGTCTACAGCTCACTGAATTAACTATTTTTTTCTAGTATAAGATAGTAAAATAAACAAAAAAAAGCTACAAGCGTTACCTTACATATTTAAGAATAGACAGTCCAAATATTTCTGATACATTTTCAATATGTATATAGATAATCCTGAAATTTCATGCTATTAAGAATTGTATGTAAATATTGTACAATGTCATGTACAAGCGTACTTAATGCACATTTTATCTTTTATTGTACAAAAACAAAGCAGTAGAAGTGTGCCGACGTGTGGGTTTCTACTCAGCAGAGCGGCTGCCGCGCTCGGCCGCGCGCGTAGGACAAATACTTCAGCCTAAAGCTTTTATATGACGTCGTGCTGGTTTCTGTTTGTTTTCTAACGGAACAGGCGTGGAACAGCCATGATGAGTATTTCACGACTCCCATCACCATATTCACTTCACGCCAGCTGAGTGTTTGTTTCTACCGGGGACAAAAAAAAGAAATGAATAAAAAACAAAACCCAGAATGAACTTTACCAGCAGAAAGTGTTCAGCGTTTTCCCGTTTTAACCGTCGTCGTCCTCCACCGGCGGGAGGTCGGGAGGAGAAATCCACCTGTAGGTTTATTTATGTTTATGTTTACAGCCTGTAAGAGTCTGTTTATCAGCACAAACCCGACTAGATGGGTGGTTTAACTCTGAAACCAGACGTCGGGGTGGATTTGTCCTCCTCTCTTCCTGTTTGTACAGTGTTTGATTTACAACTCCATAGCTTTAGGGTCGACTAACCAACCTCAGAGTCCAGATCAGAAAACACTAACTTGATGAAAGCATTTCTTGCATTTTGAGGCCTTTTTTTCTTTTGTTTTTGTTTGTTTGTTGATGTAAATTATTTATGTACAGTACTCCATATTTATTTTTAAGCTTTACAAATATGCTAGATGGCAATAATACTACCAAGAGTTGAGAACTAAAGCCTTATATGTGTGTATATGTTTTTGTTTTGAATCCATCGTGTATTCAGAGTTCATCACAAACTCGTATTCTTGTTTTATTTAAGAATTACAGATGATTGTTGTTGTTTTTTAAACAACGAGGCTCTCTGATCTGCTTTTGTTACAGATGGTGTCATAGGAGATTTTTCTGGTGTGTTTTATTGTGTTTTGTTATGAATATGCACCGCTGATGTGGAGGTGATGAATGCAGTTTTAACTCTAAAACAATATCAGAAAGTATCAGAAACTTTGGAACAAAACCACCTGGAATCACTACGGAATTATCAAGTGCAATAATCTAAAGATCAACCGCTTCGAAGCATCATGTCGCTCTTCTTCCTCCTGAATCTTCAACAAACCTCTCTTCCTTTCTTGTGATCAGATCATCTTTTTCCAAGAGAAATCAGCTGTTGGTCGGAATCGGTCAAATCTGAAACTCAAAAGTCAGATTTATTTCCTCCAGACCTTGAACTCAACACGTTTAAGCGCTTAATTCATGCTACTGCTAACAAAACAGCTCCTGTCTGGAAAAATTTACTTCCAGAATCTGAATTCTCAAGTTAACCACATTTATTATTTTGTAAGAATTCTTTGTGATTGTTCTGCAGCGACGGGTCAGAGCTGTACAAAAAAATCAGAAATCAGCGTCGACCCTCTAAACCAGAACTGGTGCATCTCGCGTTTTCTATTTAAATGTAAATCTCCTGATTAGAAGAAACTGAAGATTTTATTGAAACAAACATCCCAGAAAACACACTCACTTTGATTTCTTTGCTAAAAATGTAATATGAATATTAACGTGCAAACAACTTTATAACCTCAAAGCCAAAAAATCTCTATTTAAACACTACAGCGAGCGTTCAGGCCCATCTTCCTGGTTTCGTGTCGAATGTCTCACAGCTTCTTTGCGTCTGAAGAGGAATCTCGTACTGTATTTCACGATGAACTCCACAGGAACGTTTAGACCCATTCATCCAGATGTACATTTTTTGTTTTTCTCACTTTGCACACTGAACAGTTGCAACTTTTAACAATGTTACATTCGAGAACATGTGAGCTCTTTCGGTAAAGTTCATTCTGCTCTTCTGCCCCGTCTGTTGATTTAATTTTTACCTCTTTTTTTTGGTGCAATGACCTGCAGGAACCCAGTCTTGTCGGGACTCCACGTGTTTTGAATCCGTTATTCGTGGTCAAAAGTTTGAAGCATTTTTTTTAATCTCCTCTTTCTGCCTGATTGTCCAGGTGTGAGTGTGATGCTCTCTCTCCACCTCCTCCACTCAGTATTTTATTTCTCCAGCGTGTGATTAAGTATATATTTCCTCACTAATATATACTTAATAAAAATAAACAGACCTGCGTGACGTACGCCGTGCACTTGATTGCGCTTGTTTGTTTTTCCCTTCTGCGTTAATGTGGGTTAGGGATAGCGTGTCTGAGTCCATTATTTTCAGATTGTTTGGACTTTTTTTTAATGGTTTGATGTAAGCAACATTTTTTTGTAAATATTGTGAAACATTACAGGTCATGCAGTGATGTAACATTTTGAATAATGTTGCACAGATGTTTAAGATATTAAAAAAACATGTTCACTCTTACTTGAATCGTGTGGTTTTTCATCTTTAGATTTCTTTTAAGCGTCCATGTTAATAAAAAATATTTGTGGTTTTACACTGCCCTCTAGTGGTCTAAAAGTGAAATACAAGTTACAAGATGGACAATTTTTTTATTTTTTATTTTTAAAAACTTTATATTTTTATTAAAATAAAAACTTTTAAATAAATATGACATTTCTGAATAAACTTTTTTTAGCACATTATTGTTGACATGATTTATTTTGTAGCTGATTCTGATCAGTTAAATGAGATATGTAGGCTAATGATGACAAACCATTAATATTGTTTTAATTAAAATCAGATCGTTTAATTTGAGATCAAATTCTCCAACATTAATCCTTTATTATTAATCTGAAGGATAAATATTTTATATGAACTTAATTGAGCTGGAATGATAACTTTCTGGTTAGTATTTTTTCCGAGGGGCAATGAACGCACCACGATGTAGAAAAAAGGGCAGCCTTCTAAAATTAGAGCAAAATAGATTTTCTGGGAGAAAGTGGGAAAATAATGAATATATAAAAGCTCACTTGTCCGACTGTAGAGGGTTTTACGTGCGCGCCGCGCACCACAGTTTTGGTGCTGATGCGGGCTACCGGCGCGCGCCACCGCACCATGCGAGCGCGCGCCCTCATCAGGACGATGCGGCTGTCCCAGCTCATCCTCCCCTGACTCCCTCTCTCTGCACACCGACTCCCCCGCCCAGCTCAGAACCGGAGAGTCGAACCCAGACCGGGCGCAGCGCTGCGGCTCGTCCCGTCATGGCGCAGACACGAAACCCCGCAGATTCTCAGCTGGGATGAAGGACAGACCCGCAGATCCGATCTAAGCTGAAACTTCGTCACTTTGAAGATCCAAACCTCGGATCTGAGCCGTGAATTGGCCCGAGAGATTCCTCCAGAACCACCGGAGGACCCCCTCGCGCTGTGCGCCTCTGTTTAGGGGGGTTGTTGGTTTCTATTTGGAGGCGTGAAGAGAACCAGAAGCTGCAGCAGTCATGGTGGATGCGGCGGAGTGCGGGGTGAAGGTGATGTGCCGCTTCAGGCCTCTAAACGAGGCCGAAATCAACAGAGGAGACCAATACATCCCTAAATTTAAGGAGGACGACACGGTGGTGATCACGGTAAGAGATGGTGACGATGGTGGGAAGAAAAGCTGCAGGAAAGTCACCTGATGGAGCTCTGCAGGACAGAAGTGCGCAATAATGAGTTCCAATTGCAGCAGGAAACAGGCTTTATTCAAATATATTTAAAACTGCAAAACAATGTTTATGATAAATTTGCAGATTTATTGCAATTGTTAAGAATCAGTGAAATGTATTAAGTCAAAATCTCATTTGCATGACTCAAAATCAATTTGGTGTTTTAAAATAGCCCAAATTATGGAAATGGTTTTGACAGCAGCAAACAACATGTGACATTTTTACAGCATCTAAAGATAAAAGTGGGAAATGAGGATAAAAATACCAAATATTAAAGAGAAAATAAAATAATCTTTTAATTTGGTTGAATTTTTCCTCGTTTGTTTCCAAAAACAAATCTGACTGCAGGTGGTCCTTTAATCCAGACTGCACCAGCACACAGATTGAGTTTGTCAGGAGTTTTTGGGGTTTTTATTTTAAGGCTCAGAAACAAACCAGAGTGCTGCTGCAGCTTCCTGTAATGCTGAGAGCTGCTTTTTACACAAATGAGGAATTATCCCCCTGAGAGGAGTCAGGAGATGGAAAAGGCATGAAGGAGTGATGGATAATCTCACTACATGGTTTTAAACCACTTCCTGTTTGTGTTTTTCATCTAAAAGCAGCTGTTTGGCTTTATGCTTTATTTTAATGACATTAATCAACCCAGTTATGATGAAATATTGAACTATTTTTGAATGTGGAGCAATGTTTAGGTCCAACTTAACAAGAATTAGCTGGTTTTTGGACTTTAAAGCAGCCATCATGAGCTTCCCCCTGTGAGGAGCTATGTTGGGTTTTTTTTAGAAATCCATAAAAGTGATAATCTTACCCTGTGCTGTTATAATGTAGGCAACTCGCCATTTTTTATTGCTAATCCCACCCCTCCAACCCATAGAGCACCATGTAATTTGAATTTAGCGCTGCTCAGCATTAGCCAATAGCGTTGGACATCCGCTTACGTACAGATGTCAATCACAGAGCGGGCATGTGTGTTTGAGAACGTAACTAGACTGATGCAGAGTTGGCAACATTTCTGGACAAGTCGTAATCAGGGAAGTAGGGAGAGGGGCTCATGGTGCAATTCATTTTTTCCGCCTCTAGATGGTGCCATCTGGGATAAAACTCTGAATAATCTGCTTTAAATCTGAGATAAATTTGACAAACTGTAACTGTTGATTTATTGTTATTTTTTTGTGATGAACAGGGTAAACCGTATGTGTTCGACCGAGTTCTGCCTCCAAACACGTCACAGGAACAAGTTTATGATCAGTGTGCCAAACAGATCGTCAAAGGTGAGACTTTGGGTTTCTCGGGTTGGTTTGCATGGCAAAGTCTTTCAGACGTCGTTTCTTTTGTTACATTGATGGCTCTGTTAGTATTTGGCATGCGTACTATAGGAGCAGTAGGTTCTGACCCCCTTTGGAAAACGTTCTGGATCCGTCTTTGGTCATTTCACTCATTATAAATAATTCTGTTCATTAATCTCCATGTTTGTTTCCAGATGTGTTGGGCGGCTACAACGGGACAATCTTTGCCTACGGACAGACGTCATCTGGGAAGACACACACCATGGAGGTGAAGGGTCACGCTCAGTGACTTTAATGTCAATCGATCCGTAATCCACAATAATCCTGCACAGTATTTTATTATTGACTTTAATCCACAATCGGAGGATTAGAGCGTTGTGTAACAGACTTACGTCACTTCAGATCTGAGAAGTCTGGGGGATTTTCTGGCTTTAAAGTGAAACATTTAGAAGTTAAAAAAGTTGCAGCGTTTCTGTTCATGAGTGAATGAACTTCAGATTGAGTCCACTAATCCTGACCTTAAGCTTCTTCTTAATTCCCAGAACTCATCCACAGCCCTTGTTTCACTGTTTTTTTATACATAAACATTTGATTTCACGTCTTTAAACCATCCCAGAGTTGGAATACCAGATGAAAACTTTGATGTTTGTTGTCATTTTCAGGGGAATCTTCACGACCCACAGCTGATGGGAATCATCCCTCGGATCGCTCAAGACATCTTTGATCACATCTACTCCATGGATGAGAACCTGGAGTTCCACATCAAGGTAAACGTGCCGGTTCTGATTCGTAAAAAGTCACCTAAACCACAGAAAGAAAGGTCTGAAAATATAAATAAATATCCAAGATGTGAAGGTTCCTTAATCTCTTTTTATGCTTGAAAAATATTATAAATGAAAATAAATTTGTATAAAATAAAGGAAGCTGCAGCTTACTTGAATAAAATAAAAAAGTAACTTTCAATAGCTTTAATAGCCTTTTTCTATCAATAAACCATGAATATAATGCCTATTTTAAAATTTAAGCTTAAAATTGTTGTTTTGTTACTTTTTAATCACTTAGTTTAAATTGTCTCTGTTCAGGTCTCCTATTTTGAAATCTACCTGGATAAGATCAGAGACCTGTTGGACGGTGAGTTCAAACAAACCCAGGTTATTTATGGTTATCTCTGTAAATGAAGCTAAACTCTGCAATGTTTGCTCTGGTTGAAGTGTCAAAGACGAACCTCGCTGTGCACGAAGACAAGAACAGGGTTCCATATGTGAAGGTCGGTGCATTTATATAAACATGCATTATATTCCTGCAGATCATATGCACACGCACACACACACACACACACACACACACACACACGCACACACACACGGTTACATTTATAATGGGACCAAAGTAATCAAATAGACCTTGTGGTTACAGAAATATACTCATTAAAGTGTGTGTAAGTCATCTGTGCCTCACTAACATTTTTGATTAAAAAATTGCTTGGGTGCAAATTGTCTTAAATTATTAAAATGCGATTAATCAAGATTAATTAATTAATTAATTAATTACAAAGCCTCTGATTAATAAGATAAATTTTTTAATCGATTCCCACCCTTTATATATATATATATATATATATTTTTTTATTTCTTTCTTTTATTTTATTTTGTATCTAAATGTTGATGTATTTATTCCATATATACTTGCGTTACTCATTCTGTCTTAGGGTAGTACCGAGCGTTTTGTGTCCAGTCCTGATGAGGTGATGGACGTCATTGATGAAGGCAAAGCCAATCGGCACGTGGCGGTCACCAGTATGTTCCTTTAAATCTTCATGCTAACTAATTGTTTCTAAACTGTTTTGTAGCAACACAAACCTGCAAGTAAACAGAAACTACAACTAGACCAGGTCTACTTAACTTTGATGTCTCAAACATGTAGAATTGTGGGATGAGGTGTGTACTGTGCATTTAGAATTATATCTAAAGATCTAAATGTTGCACCAAAATATAGATGTAGCCATTTTAAACTAAATATTTACTAGGGATGTTCGATATCAGCTTTTTTGCCAATATCTGATATACCGATATAGTCTGACTCGGGGGACGACAATCCTGGTCTTCGATAGCCCCTATCTACATGTTTGAGTTGTCTCTCTGCTCCAGCACACCTGATTTTAATCAGCAGGTGATTAACAGACTCCTGTAGAACTGGATCAGCTGCTCAACAGGTGATTTAACCATTCAACTAGGTGTGTTGGAGCAGAGAAACAACTAAAACATGCTGAATAGTGATCCCCAAGGATCAGAAATGCCCACCACTAGTCTAACTCGTAATATACGATACCAACATAAACCAATACCAATATATACAGGTTCCTCCCTAAACCATATCAGGTAACTAACATCAAGCATCTCCTATCATGCATACTTAAACATTGTGCAAAATATGACAACTGCTTTAATTTAAGATAGGTAAGTTGTGCCAAACAAACAAAAAACTCAAAAACTATACCTTGGGTCAGTCATATTTTGATATTTTTAGGGGGAGAGGAAGTATAAGAAGATTTTAATGTATAATAAATGCATGGTGTGTAAAAGTTGTGTCATTAAAAGAGCAAAAACGGATACAGATCTTTTCCGATATTACATTTTGATGCCAGTATTGGCCGATAATAATAGAAATCCCTAATATTTACCTAAAACGCGAGTTTCTGACTACTGTAAAATTGGAGTGGCATACCAAAATAAAAGCGGTCTTAAGAGACCCCTAATGGCAGGGACGAACATTGAGTCCAGTGACTCTAAAATCTAAGACAGATCACCACCCTGCTTTTATTTTGGTAAGCTACTTCCTTTTTCCGTGTTAGCTAAATAACAATTCAAAACCACAACAGTTAGACGAAACTTTATATGTTTAAAATTATTCATTTTTATTCATTATTTTTATTTAATTCCAATGACTACAGTTGAACAAAAACGTTTTCAAGTAAAAAGTATTTTATTAACGCAAAAAGACTTTTCGGGTGTAGTTACACCAGGGCTCCATGTGGGGGCGTGATTAGGAGGAACCTGCAGAGAGTGGTGGAAACAAAGTAACAGCAACAGATGGAATGTTTTGATTATAATTGCTGTAAATGATCAATAATCATAAAATCACTGTATCGTGATATTATCGGTATCACGTATCGTGTCGTATCACAAGCTCCTGCGTCCATGATCGAGGGATTAAACTGATGAAATGTTGGTTCTTAGACATGAACGAACACAGCTCTCGCAGCCACAGCATCTTCCTCATCAACATCAAGCAGGAAAATGTGGAAACAGAGAAGAAACTGTCGGGGAAGCTGTACCTGGTGGACCTGGCCGGCAGCGAGAAGGTTGGTCTGAGTTCCATCAGAAGGATTGATTCATCTAAAGCTGCTGAGATTTCTGATTTAAAAAAGATGTTAATGAACAGGTCAGTAAGACCGGAGCCGAGGGAGCAGTGTTGCATGAGGCGAAGAACATCAACAAATCTCTGTCAGCGCTGGGAAACGTCATCTCGGCTCTGGCTGAAGGAACCGTAAGTGACACATATGGATAAATATCTCCTGGCTCTATTACCGGTGTTGGTTGATGGTTTGTTAAACCCCCCTGCAGAAAACCCACGTCCCGTACAGAGACAGTAAGATGACCCGGATCCTGCAGGACTCTCTGGGAGGAAACTGCCGCACCACCATCATCATCTGCTGCTCGCCGTCCGTCTACAACGAGGCGGAGACCAAGTCCACGCTGATGTTTGGACAGAGGTACACCTCCGTTGTTTAGTGTTAAACTGATGCAATTTGGTTTTCTCACATCTGGTTTCAACTTCTTATTGTGAATTTGGTATCGCTGTGCTACATCACACGGTGATACTACTTGTACCATGTAACATAAATCCTAATCTTTATCATATGTTGTATGATTTGCCATGTAGCATGCTGTATAATGCTGGATATAATATTGGTATATTATGTAATATTGTCTCATATTGGATATTGAAGATTTTATTGTATCATATTGTATAGCAGTGGTCCTCAATCCTGGTCCTGGAGGGCGGGTATCCAGCATGTTTTACTGTTTTCCTGCTTCAACACACCTGATTTTAATCAGCAGGTGGTTAACAGGCTTCTGCAGAGCCTGATGAGCTGCTGAGCAGGTGAATCAAGTGTGTTGGATAAGGTGTAGCGTGATGACTATTGCCACATATTTATAGAAGGATCAATGAAGATGTAATATTCCATATAAATATGAATTATTAATCTTAATGATCTTTAAATGTTCATTTAACATGACTGCAGCATCGGGTGGATTTGGTTTAGCTTAGAGGCAGTTCACAAAAATAGTTGATCTTTGGTCAAAAGAAAAGGATGGTTCCTTATTATTATTATTATTATTATTATTATTATTATTATTATTATTATTATTATTATTATTATTATTATTATTATTATTAAGCGTTGCTTTTCTCCGGCTGGCCGAACCAAAGAAGCTTAGCTTGTTTGTTTAGATTCACCTCTTTGAGAGGAGGTGACTTGAGCTTTGCTTTGTTTCAGGAACTGAATTGTTGGATGGAGGTTTTAACATTCTTAATGTTTATTAATTTGGGCGAATCAAAGTTTGACACATTAAGTTGGCATTACCAAGGTACCTCAGACACCATGTTGTTTCAGCAACACTTAAGGATGACTCAGCTTAATGTGGTGTGCATCTTATTAACTTAATGTGAGTGCAAATTAATATTCAAACACAATACTATTATTAGTGAATGTTTATCTGATGATGATTAGCATTACTTAAATGAATCCTAAATTGTGTAATTAAAGATATGAAATACAGGAACAACATTCATTTTAACTCCATCATTCATTATTATTATATGATGATTCAAATTTCACATAATGATGATTCAACACGTAAGATTATGCATTTATGTTCTACTTGTAAAAGTCTTTCACGAGGCAGGAAAGGTGAACTTTATTCAGAAAAGAGATAGGAAAGGTCTTTTCGTCAGGATCCTTGAATTGTGATAGCTCCGTGATAGCTGCTGGGGAGTGAAGGCACTTAGACCAAACAAAGATTAGTTGTTTCTGGACACTAGATCAGAGTGTCTTCGCAGCCTTGACGTGGCCTGTAAGTTAAAGTGTTACACAGTTCATTTTAGGAGAAAATCATGAGGACGATGTCGTTACAAAGGGAAACAACTAAAACATGCTGGATACCAGCCCTCGGGGAAGGGAGTTAGGGATCACTGTTCTAGATTCTAGGCTAGCACCTACCCGCTCCACAAAACTGTTAAGTGCAGTAAAAGAAATGCATTTATACTAGAAACCACTGCAGGTTTATTGAAAAAATTAGTGTAGACCTCCTTTAAACTGATTAATCAAATACATTTTTTTTACTTTGTAGACATTATCTATATTATTAAAGTGTCACCCTCTAAAGTCAAAATTGTATTAATATTATTTTTAAGATCAAAAAAGTTCAGTTTTTAACTTTGTAGAACCTTCTTCAAGGATCAAAACATTCTAAATACAACCTGGGGCTGACAGACATTTTAGAAAATTTGTTTCAGAAATGTTGAATCACTATTTTTTGTAAAATGTTATTTTTATTTTTAAGAGTTAAATGAACAAAAAATGCTAAACGATGCAAAAGAAAACAGTTCAACAGGGAAAAGATATCACTTTAACCCCTATCATAGGGATTCCTTAGGAGCTTTTACTGTATGTTCTTAACAGTTGGAGAAAATATCTTCAGCCACAAGATTTCTTTCTGTTTAAAGTAAAACTAGAGGTGTTTTTGCTCAGTAAACTGAAAGGTGGTTTTCAGTTGATTTCAATCAAATTGACTGTTTAATAATCCGGTGTTTCAGCTTCCTGAGTCAGTAAATGATGTAAAAAACACAAAGCAGATGGCTCTGGGTTTCCCACTGAGCAAACACATTTATTCCTATTTATAGATCCCTGCTGGGCTGCCTTATTGTGGATTTACCTTCTAACCCAACAACAGTCGGACGTTCCTCTTTTAAATTCAAACATCTTCTATTGCAATTCTGAGTTTCAGCAGCAGCATGGAGACAACAGCTGTTGGACTGGAGGTGATTAACATTTGTTTATCTTTTTTAGAGCAAAGACCATTAAGAACACGGTGTCTGTGAACCTGGAGCTGACGGCTGAGGAGTGGAAGAAGAAATATGAGAAGCAGAAGGAGAAAAACAAGAATCTGAAATCCATCATCCAGAAGCTGGAGGCTGAACTGAACCGCTGGAGGAATGGTAACCCCAACCCAACCAACAACAACAAAACAAAAAATAATTTTTTGTTTGGCTAAGCTCAACCATGCAATTTGAATTGAGCGCCTCTCAGAATTAGCCAATAGCATTAGACATCCGCTTACGTTTACTCCAGGAGAAAATGTTCCTGAGGAGGAGCAGCTGAGCTCTAAAGATCAGAAGAACATCGAGCAGTATGACAACACTCCTATCATCGATAACCTGCTGCCGGCTGGAGGAGGCGTCTCGGTGATAAATGAGGAGAGGAGCAAATATGAGGAGGATGTCAGCAACCTGTACAGACAGCTGGACGACAAGGTAGACCTGAGGAGGATCAGGGTGATCTTTGTAACGTATCAAGGGAAGAAACGTTAATTCTTCTGTTCCTGCAGGATGATGAGATCAACCAGCAGAGTCAGCTGGCAGAGAAACTAAAGGAGCAGATGATGGATCAGGAGGAGGTCTGTCACTTTGGCGTCAGACTCATCCTCTGTTCTGTTTGAACATTTTTAAAGTTTCTTCCCTTTGCAGCTGTTGGCGTCCACACGGCGGGACTTTGAGAAGATCCAGGAGGAGCTGTGCCGGCTGCAGATGGAGAACGATCTGGCGAAGGAGGAGGTGAAGGAGGTGCTGCAGGCTCTGGAAGAGCTGGCTGTTAACTACGACCAGAAGAGCCAAGAGGTGGAGGAGCGCGAGCAGACCAACCAGCAACTGAGCGAGGAGCTGCAGCACAAAACAGTCAGTCCTGCTCCGGGACTACATTTCCCATCATGCAACAGAACAATCCAGGTGTTTTGTTGTCTGCAGGCGCTTCTGTCGGTGGTGCAGCGAGAACTGAATCAGCTGCAGGAGCTGAACGGTCTGCAGAGGAAGCGGGCCGCCGAGGTCCTCAACCTGCTGCTGAGGGACCTCAACGACATCGGCGCCATCATTGGCACCGGCGACATCAAGACGGCCTCGGTGAGCACACGGACTCCATCCTTCGGTCTACCAGCACTAAGATTTATAAATTCAGACACCCAGTTTAACTGCTCCTCCTCGTCTCTCAGACCTCAGAGATGAAGGGGAATGGGTCGGCGGTGGAGGAGGAGTTCACCGTCGCTCGCCTCTACATCAGCAAGATGAAGTCAGAGGTCAAGTCTCTGGTGAATCGCAGCAAGCAGCTGGAGAGCACTCAGGCTGATGCCCACCGTAAGATACAGGCCAATGAGAGGGAGCTGGCATCCTGTCAGCTGCTCGTCTCCCAGGTAACCATCAAACGACGTCCTCATTCGCACTACCGGTGTTTTTTAGTGATTCTTGAGTGTTCCGTGGTCCCGGCAGCACCAGGCCAAGATCAAGTCTCTGACCGACTACATGCAGAACATGGAGCAGAAGAAGAGGCAGCTGGAGGAGAGTCAAGACGCTCTGAGCGAAGAGCTCGCCAAGCTTCAGGCTCAGGGTGGGTACACGAGCATCTCCATTAGTGCGATTTTTAACCTTCAAATTATCATAATGCTGAGAAACTTAGCGTTTTAGCTCATCTTCCTCTTCCTCCAGAAAAAAGGCACGAGGTGTCAGAGGAGGAGGACATCAACAGGCTGGATGGAGACGAGAAGGTGGAAACGAGCAGCAGAACTCAAACTATGTGGTTCTAGAGTGATTTTGTGTGTCTGATGATTGCTCTCGTGTCCAGCTCCAGAAGACGTTGCAGGAGCAGCTGGAGAGCCACAGGGAGGCCCATCAGAAGCAGCTCAGCCGCCTCCGGGACGAGATAGAAGACAAGCAGAGGATGCTGGACGAGCTCACAGAGTAAGCACACACTAGTGGTTTCTGCTAGGTCCTTTAAAACCTGACTGATTCCTTTCTTTGTCTCAGTCTCAACCAGGGTCTGCTGCTGGAGCAGGAGAGACTCGTGTCCGACTATGAAAAGGTCAAGTCTGAGGAGCAGGAGAAGGATGCAAAGCTCCAGAACCTCATGTAGGAGCCGTTAAACAGTTAGTCAGAGGTAATCCAGGCCCAGGAGCTCTCTGTGTCTCATTTCTGGTGTTTGGGTTTTGTCTCCAGTTTGCTGAATGAGCAGAGAGACCAGGCCAGAGAGGACCTGAAGGGTCTGGAGGAGACTGTGGTGGGTGTTCACCAGCTCCTTTTCCCCCTCAAAATCAGCCTAAAAACAAAATCTTTCTACTTTCTCTGTGTCGTTTCAGGCGAAGGAGCTGCAGACGCTACACAACCTGCGTAAACTCTTTGTGCAGGACCTGACCGCTCGGGTCAAGAAGGTACCGCTGCGTTTGGGTGAGTGTTGACGTTTGGGTGGTGTTTTTCTGACGGTGCGGTTTTGCGTTCAGAGCGCTGAGCTGGACTGTGAGGAGGGGCTCGGCAACGTGGCTCAGAAACAGAAGATCTCCTTCCTGGAGAACAACCTGGAGCAGCTCACCAAGGTCCACAAGCAGGTAAAACCACTGATGTTAGACCAAATTAGAGCTGCTCCTTTCTGATCATAAACATAAGAAACGTTTTCCCCCAGCTGGTCCGAGACAATGCAGACCTTCGCTGTGAGCTGCCGAAACTGGAGAAACGCCTGCGAGCCACGGCCGAGCGGGTCAAAGCTCTGGAGAGCGCTCTGAAAGAGGCCAAGGAGAACGCCATGAGGGACCGCAAGCGCTACCAGCAGGAGGTGGACCGCATCAAAGAGGCCGTCCGAGCCAAGAACATGGCCAGGAGAGGATTCTCTGCACAGATCGGTGAGCTTTCCTCCTGCTTCTATGGCCCAATCCCAATACTCGCACTTCCACCCTTGCACTCTTCAATTGCGCGTTCCCGACCACGAGTGCGTAGGGTGTCCTGATTCTCAAGTGCGGAAGGTGACCACGCCCCTTTTGCACCCTTGATCTGCACTTCGCCCAAGTTCGCATCGATGCGGACTTCAGGCAAGGGTATTACCCGCAATCCATTGCTGCATGGGAAGTTTGAGAAGAAGGCGGAGCAATGGCTCAAGTGCCTTTTCTGAAAACATATTTTCAAATGAAAGAAGTTCATTTTAAGATGATTAATGATATTTATTCATGCTCTGAATGTTTTAGATTAAAATTTAATGTGGACAGCAATTATTTTCAATTTAGTCAAATAATTGTTTATTTGAAAGTTGTTAATAAAGTTTTTTTTTAAAGTAGCACAAACAGCGACCAGCATCCTGGCATGCGTCACAGTCGATGACGCAATGCTCACTGTCCCAACTTGGAGACAAACTTTTTTTACACTCTTGATTTTTGTTTTTACCTGCAGAAGTTATATGTTAAAAATAATAATTCATATTTGTAAAATAAAACAAACACATTTATGATTTTTGATATATATAGTCTTTATCAATTTTAGTTATTTTAAATAACTTCACGTAAATTTTATTAAAAAAAATTTTTTATTTTATCTGTTAGAAATAAAAATGATTACAGTCTGATTAGGAAGCCAAATATATTAACTTTCACAGATTTAATTCAATTAAATGTGAAAATTTAATGTCCATCTCAATAAAATGATGGGATGGTCTGACTGATGATTTAAAAAAAATGAAGTATTCATTTATCAAGCTTTAAAAATAAGCAGTGCATACTTGATTCCATTTTATTCACCATAAAATTAAAATGATGTTTAATCAGATTGTTGTGAATAATATTAACTTTGATGATAAGATCATGCTGACTTTAGTCAGACGTTTCAAAGTTGGATGAGTAAAATAAAAAATGGCTCTAGAAACGCAGGATCTAACAACTCTATATCAGTTTTATTATCTTTTCTGTGTTTTAGCAAAACCGATTAGACCGGGTCACCATCCGCTATCGTCGCCCATCATCAGCTCCGTCAGACCCGGTGGAATCTACGCCCACAACAACTGAAACCACCACAGCAAGTGAGATCTACTAAAATCATCTTCAACTTGTTCAAACCGCTCCTAAAATAAATGTATTTATTTTTTTAAGTTAACCCTCAGGCTTCACTTTAAATTTCATCCTAAAGAGTCATTAGAGGACAAAAACGTCCACTGCTTAAAATGGCTATAAAAAATGTATACAGTAATATTTTTTTTTTACTTTTTTTTTCATAGATCTGTTAAACAACTTCTGCCCTGCTCAAACATATAAAAATTTCAATCATTTTGAGGATTTTAACCCTTGAAATGCCAGTTTGAATACTCAAAGGCACTGCTGTAATTTATGAAAAAAACACAAAAACTGAGTTATTTTCCCCAAATAAAATTTTTTTTGCTTGGGGCGTTCATTATAAATCAGTCTTGATTATGTTATCAAATATCTAAAATTTTGAATTTTTTGCATTTATAGTTTTTACATAGCAACAGATTTAAAATTTACTACCCTCTTGAGCCATTAGAGGACAAAAACGTCCCATTGACTTCAATGCAAACCACAGTTTTTGATCCTGTAACATCTGCAGCAAATAATCATGCTTTCTGTGATATTATGGTTTCATTTAGGAGAAAAGTGGTCAAATTTATGATTTTTACTGTTCATCACCAAATTCAGTCATTTCTCCATATGTTGCCCAGGCGAGAATGTTTACACATTTCTTTAGATCTTCTGCTCTTTTTATTGAAGTCAAAAGGTCAACCTGACCTCTGATAAGTAAACAAAACACACTTTGACTCTCTTACTGAACTTCAAAGTGTAGAAAACAAAACAATTAGTATGTTTATGCACCTGCCACATTCAAACTACTTAGGCGGCTGTGGCTACTCAGTAGTTTCCATCATCAGCAGTGTGTGAATGTGTGAGTGCATGCAGCGTCTTTGAGTGTCCTAACAAAGCGCTATATAAGTTCAATGAATTATTATTATTATTATTATTATTAGTCTGGTTATCTGGTCATTTCACTTCTGTGAAAGCCACGGAGCAAGATGAAGAGGCATCTCTCTGTGGAACAAGTTCTGGATCAGCTCCTGCAGCCTGATACTCCTGGAGAAAATGAGGAGAGTGAAACATCTTCGGTGGACTTTGTGGTGGAGTCAGACCAATCTGTTTACTTGACTTCTTCTCCTGACCCGTCCAGTGAAAGAGAAGGGAGGACAACGGATCCTGCTCCAGAATGGATTTCTAAAAGTGGGCAAGTCTGGTTTCCTACTAATGCAGAAACTTCCCACTATGTTCCTGCTGCAAGAGGTTTGAATCCTGGGCCAACACGTTACACCATCACACGTATTGACGACGTGGTATCCTCCTTTGATTTATTCTTCACTCCAGAAATTATTGAAGATGTTTCACTCTCCTCATTTTCTNGCAAAAAAAATTTTATTTGGGGAAAATAACTCAGTTTTTGTGTTTTTTTCATAAATTACAGCAGTGCCTTTGAGTATTCAAACTGGCATTTCAAGGGTTAAAATCCTCAAAATGATTGAAATTTTTATATGTTTGAGCAGGGCTGAAGTTGTTTAACAGATCTATGAAAAAAAAAAGTAAAAAAAAATATTACTGTATACATTTTTTATAGCCATTTTAAGCAGTGGACGTTTTTGTCCTCTAATGACTCAAGAGTATAGTGTTTTTATTTCATAGTGTTCCCTTGGTCTTTTTTCAAAATTCCAAATTGAATTTCAAAATTTGTCTAGAGCCTGGTTTTGCGACAAAAGTTTGCACCATATGCACAAACAATGGTGAAATGGCATCAAAATGAAAAGCAAAAAACTGCCCAAATGGACAAAAACGTCCCTAATGAAGCCTGAGGGTTAAGGCAAAATGTGTCCTTTAAAGTAATCTGTTGTTCCTCTTGTCAGACTGTAATCAATGCGCCGCATGCCCACCACCACCTCACCTGGATCCCGCAAGCCCCGCCCCTCCTCTTGGAGCACCAATGGGAGGCCTTTGCTGTCAACAGAGATGCTCATGCTTTACTTCCTGAGATGTTCTACGTTCTCTGTAATGTGTGAATCCGCAGCTTATGAAATCTGCATCATATCAGTTATTTATCTAAATCCTGAGTTTTACTTTTCTAAAGCAGAGTTTGGGAGACGTTTATATTTCTGTTCTGTTCTCTGGGGTTTATTAGTTCTGCTAACATGTTTTTGACAATCCTACAAAGGAAATCTAACAGATTAATAATGTGTCGGGTTTAGGCCTCTGATGGGCTTTTCTTTTGTAACTTAATGTAGTTCCAGTGCTAGAGCTGCTTTCGAACTCAGAACCACATCATTAAGCAACCTAAAACATCCTTTCTGTAAATGTTTGACCCTCCTCTGATGTATTTGTGAGCCTAACTTATACTTCTCCATCAGCTCGGGTGTGGAGTTGTGCACACGCATTGACACAGACGTTTTCCAGAGGGCGTAGTGCTTTTTCTGGGGGCTGTCCTGCTACCATTGCAGCACGTCTCTGGTCCACGATAGAGTATTTACTATTGTGTATTTATATTGTGTACGTGTATTTCAGAGACTTTTTAACCTGGACAAATTTGCCTACGTTTCCCCCAATTTCCTTAAATTGATACTATGCAGTTTTGACTTGCTTTTAGCACCCCCTAGTGTCCGTTAGTGAAAGCAAAAGTGAAACCTTACCTCCTTGCTGTGCGTTCGTCTTTTTAACACCTTAATCTAACTGCTGAAATGTCTCGGTTCATCACTAAATCAAACAAATCAGCTGTGTTCATGATCTAAAAGATACAGGAAACATGCTGGAAGCAGACTGCAGCACCAGGTATGTTAGCTCCACTTTACTAAGTCCAACAGAGACCGGCCCGGCACTCTGAAGTTGCAAGTGCGTTATTCTGGCCACAGAGTGCGGTGGGGGTCTGAGTGACATTTCATTAACCCTGTAAAGGGTCATTTTAGCACAAACTGGCTCAAGAACATGATTTAAAAATATGAAAAAGTTGCATAGTACGGCTTTAAATTAATAAAAAGTTTGCTGCACATTTTTGTGCTTCTTTAGTCACGGGTGTATGAACAATTATATCGTCAGACTTCTGAGAAACATTCTTTGATCGGTTCCGTGTCTGCTGCTAGATATCCTTGGCACCTTTTTATTTAGAATGGTGGCGCTGTCGACAAAGCGGCGTCCTGACCAATCACAGGCTTGCGCTCTTCGCAGCTTTCGACAGACAGTTGTGTGTCTCCGTACCGCCGCAGACGGAGAAGTATGAGCTAGGCATGAGTTTCTGAGGATCGCAGTGCAAGGAGACCATTTATTTACACACATCACAGGATTTGTCTCCTTAGTCTGTTTTATAAACTCTGTTGTAAACAAGTTGGTGTTTGTGAATGCTCTTCGTGAATCTCCAGTCAGTATTTGTTAGCTGTCTCTGCGAACCGGAGTCATGTACAACATTTCAAGAGGAACTGATTAACACCAGCTGGTGACATCCAACAAACAGACCCTGTTTATAAATTCAAACTGTGTAGATGACTCACTCTGAGCAGGATTTATAAACACCAGCTTGGTCGACTTTGGTAGAGAAAATAAATGCTGAATATTTTTGTTGTTTCAGAGATTTAGAGACACCAGAAAGACACTGATCAGCCAGTCAGATGTTCTCTGGTGCTTTCAGATTACCTTTTTTTTTTGTAGGGTTGATCAATTTCTTTGTTTTTAATGTTCTTCATCTAATTTCAGCTCCAGATTGATTAGCCAATCAGAGAGACGGAGTCAGAAAAAAACTGAAATAAATTTAAAACTTGTAACATTCTGCCACATTTTGTGCCTTTTAGAAATCTCCAGAACAACACATTTCCCCAGAGAATCTTATAAAACCAGTTATTCGTGTTTATTTGAAACTGATGTGTGAGAAAATCTCCTTTGAGTAAAATAAAGACATATTTAACCTTTTTAGTTTAGTTGAATGTATATTAGTGTTTCAGCAAGCAGTAAATGAATGTAGCTGCATGGGTAAGACGAGTTTGTAATAAAGGCATGCTCAGGGAGAGCACTTCAATTGTTTCACACTGACCTCAATGAATTGAATGTTATCATTTAACTCCTGTGTCTTTTTTTTTATTTGGCACCATATATCTGCAAATTAATAAATATTTACCCTTTTGTCAAAATGAGAGCAAAGCTGTGTTTCTTTTCCCCCGTACGCTTAATTTTCAGAGTTACTAATCATCGTCTTAACCCAGTATACATATATATATATATATATATATATATATATATATATATATATATATATATATATATATATATATATATATATATATATATATATGCATAAGTTATTGTTTGTCTGTCTTCATATTGTTGTTTTGTCTCTGCAACAGTTAAGATCACAAAAGTTTACTTTGACGTCTGGAAGCTAAAAGTTTAAAAAGCACAAAAAAATTAGATGTGCATTAAAGTCACAAACATTTCATTTTAGAGTGATAGAGCATCAGCCATCAATGACGTAACAGCTTCTTCCAGCTCACCGAAGATGTTGCAGAGACAGACGTCTCACTACGGTTATTAAAATCAGTCGCGACGGTGCAATGCTCCCTCTTTTTACCTGGTTGTTTATATTTGAACGAGTAGAATATCCTACATATATTAGTCAGCGTGTTTGTCCCTAAACAGCCACCATAGCGTGTGTTTGGTGTGGTTTCGTTCTCCGAGAGTGACGCATCTTTTCAGCATAAACGATCTTCGGCCACACGCCCAGCCTCAGTACCAGCTCATCTTCTCACCACGGGGGTTCTTCCCCTCCATCACAGCCGCCAGGACTGGGACGAGGGCCCCGTGACGCGGACAAACACAGCTAGTCCTCCTCCTGGAGCTCTTCTCTCGCCCCTCGTTATGTCTTTGAGCCTCCCGCCGCCATGCCCGCCGCTGATCGCTGCCTGCCGTCGCTGCTGCTCCTCTTCCTGCCTCCGTGGCTACTGATCTCCGGCCTGGATGGGTCGGTGGGAGCGGTGGAGGAGGGCGGCGCCCTGGCCTCCTCCTCCCCGTCATCCTCCTCCTCACCCGGGGACAATGGCCTCACGGTCCGTTCGGGACGGGTTCTCACTCCCTCGGCTCTGACTGCAGGTAAACACACAGACTGCTTGGGTCATTGTTCCAGAAAATGGAAATGAGTCTCAAACCAGTACTGTTTGTTTTTATTTAAAAAAGGAAAAATAAATATGAACAAAGCTGCAGTGAGTAAAGTGAAATGATGTAATGACCCTTAAACAATAACTGCTGAATAACAGGATTAAGGTGAGCTGTGTGAAGCAGATGGTTTAAGGGATTAGTGCATCATTATAATCTGAGATTTTGAGCCTCTAGATTAAAAAGAAAGAGCCCAGTTTGTTGTTTACAGTCAGATTGAGCTGCAGATGGAGATGATGCTGCTGTAGCCATTCCTCTGGTTTTGATGTCATCCTCCATCCTCCCAGCAGCTCAGCTGTGCTTGGCTCATCACTTTTTCATGGATAGAGAAAGGTTAGCCAACGCAGCTGAGTGCAGAGACACGTGTTCAGCTCACATCATAATCTCTGTCCCTCTCCCCCCCTTCAGAGCCCCAGTTTGCCCTGAAGGTCCTCCTGAGAGATCTGGTGACCCGACAGGCGCTGGCCGGGGCCTCGGTGGATGTTTACGTGAACCACACCTTGACAGGTTCAGCCCAAGCTGGAGAGAGTGGAGAGGTTCTGCTCTGGGTTTCGTACAGTCCAGGTCTCAGTCTGACTCTGCTGGGTCATAAGGAGGGATATGTGCCCACTCCTCTGCCCTGGAGCACCAGCAAGAGGCCAAGTGAGTGACCCAACAAATCATCCAGCTGCAAGACAGCATGATTGGTTTATTCAACCAACCTAAAACAAAGAAACAAACAAAAAAATCATCTGAAGCATCAATAAAAATTCCAACACTTTTTCTGGTAAATGAACTCACCATAACAAAGCTTCAGCAAACAGAATTTTTCATTTTTAAGGTTATCAGAGTTTTTATTTTCTTGAGCTGTAAGGCAATCTGAAATTGGTATCTGGCCTAAACACCACGGTTGGTGCTTTTATTTCTATTTTATTTTTAAATCACATTTTCAGGAAACTTCAAGCACAGATCTGCATTAGCTGAGTGGTTTAGTGGTGATTCAGACTTTTTAGAATAAAAAATGAAGAGACCAAAGTTAATTTATTTTAGAACAGAATCAGTTTAAACCACCAAGAGATAAATATAATTATCAAGAAAAAAATATGGTGTGTGTGTGTGTGTGTGTGTGTGTGTGTGTGTGTGTGTGTGTGTGTGTGTAGCATCCAGTCAGATATACAAACAAATTAAACCCAATATCTTTGCTAGCCCTGCTATAAAAGCAGAGAAGAGCAGCTACGGAAGCCTACCTGTCCAAATAATGGTGCTTAAAATTAAATTTGGTGCTTTTTTTTTATCTTTGGAAGTGTTAGTGCTCGTAAGTAAAGTTTTATGGGGAAAAAAATCACTGGATGATATTCCAAAGAGCGGAAACATAATGGAGGTGCGTTTTTATGTTTTGCATGTTTACTCAAAACAAAATGAGAACACAATGTGACAACATTCTTTAGATTTTTGTTTTAGCTGAAACTGAAAGATAATTTTGCGTTATTGCACATTCCATGCAGGGATGCAGCCTAAAGCATCTTTATGGACTCAGAAACTCCACAGATGAACTCTTTTCTGGACAGTACCGTCAGCACAAGGGCATTAATGATCGTTGTAGATTATTGAAGCGTCTGCGATGGCTAAAACTGGTCCCTGAGCTTCGCTGCTTCCTCCAGTTGTTTTATTAACTGATTCTGCAGCAGAGTTAAGATGTAAACATGTTGTCTTTGTCCTGCTCAGGAGGGTGGGCTGAGGGGGTGGGGGGTGGCTCTTCGTGTTGCGGTCACAAAGGAGGCTTGCTCTATTGTCCCTCTCTCTCTCCAGTGGGTCTGGCATGAGGAGGGAGCAGCAGGGAGGTGGTGGAGCAGGTGCTCTGAAGGACGAGAACCAGCTCTACTGTTTTTTCTCCTTTTTGCCATTTGTGCTGCTGCTCCAAACAAGGAAGAGATGATAATCAGGACGCCACCTGCTGGTGGCTTTACAGACTTGTATGTTATCCAACAAGTACCAAGCAGCTTGAATCTGAAGTAGTTCCCTCTACTTCAGCTGATTATACGTACTGTGTATTAAGAAGTAATTGTACCCCTTGTTAAATCAGGACTGATTATTTAGAATGCTGAGTTTAGTTTCTCTAGCACTGATTAATGTAGAACCTGTCTGACAACATGAAGCAGGCTAAATGATCTCAAAAAGCAACACATCAGGCCAGAGGCAGACTCCGTGAGTTCTGGAGAATCCCAGAAGGGCCGGTGAGCTCTGGGGCCAGTGGGTGTGCTTCGGGCCACAGCAACATGTTCTACAAACCCCCCACCCCCACCCACCCACCCGGGCCGCAAAAAAATTAAAACATAAAAAAAAGCGGTCAGATGGAACCTAAGACGGCAATAATCACTGATACCTTCCAAAACAGCTGCATGGTGCGCAGGGATCGCTGAGATTTTACAGATCTAAGGGGACATTTAATGAAAACATTTCATTAAACCCAAAAAGGGTTTAGGCAGGAAATATTGTCCATCACAGCAAACTAATATCAGCCTCTCGGCTAATTCCTGCTGGAATGAGCCAGTTTCAGGAAACCCCGACCGCTCTGGAGCACTCTGCCCCTGTTTGCTTCTGTGCAGAGGTTTTATTTAAAGTTTGAGTCACATTAGTCACACAATTAATGCACCAATAGGTATTTTGAAGATGTGCTTATGAACATAATCTCTTAAAAGCAATATATTTTAATGACACTTCTATAGATTTCTATAAAATCATACATAATTCCTGAAAGGGGGGAAACTCTGGATTGCTGCTTTAAAAAATGAAGTAATTTTAGATTTACTTGGGATTTCTTCCTCTGAAATTTAAATTTTTTTTTGCTAGTCTGAAATTTTTATAGACAAAAAGGATATAGCTAATGGAATATGTATGGGAGCAAATACTTTTTCTGCTGTATGGTATAAAATACACCAAAGTGGTTTCTGATGAACCTGCTATTTGCTCCTACAGTTTTCTCTGCTGTGACCATGCTGCTGCTCCCTCACAGTCAGGGCAACATCTGGCTGTTTGAAGACTCGGTGCTCATCACTGGGAAGCTACCTGGTAAGTTCACCTTCTTCTCAGACACAAAACAACAGCTGAACTAAAATACTGGATCCCTCCTTGTTTACAGACAGCTCCTCCCACCCAAAGGTCAAATTTCCCAAGAACCTCCTCACCCTGGCCGATAAAAGCAACATCTCTTCCCTGATGGCGTATCTGACCGTACCACAGCACCACCTGGAGAAGGACTGTGCTAACTGCACTCCGGGCATTATCAGCAGCAAATCAGGTGAGCTCATGGATTTTATCAAGAGTTATTCCTCATCCAGCCAATAGTAAAAGAGTAAAATTCATCTTTACGATTTTTTTCAGTGCTCAGAAACATCGAGCTGAAGGCGGTGGCGGCCGTTAGCGTCCTGCTGCGCTCTGGTGGTGAAGAGCTCCAGGTCCGAGGGCCCATCCAGATCAGCCTGCCTCTGGGGCTCAACACACACCTGAGGGCCTCCGATACGGTTCCAGCCTGGGCCTTCAACCTAAAAACAGGTAGGAACGACCGGATCTTACAATAAACGGCCAACGTGTGAAAATACTAACTAAAACTGTCTGAAGGTGCCTGGGAGAATCACGGCCTGGGAATAGTTCAAACGGTTGGTGATGAACTGGTTTGGACTTACACTGCCTCCCATCTGGGATACTGGATTGCTGCCCCCCATCCTTCATCCAAAGGTACCTTCATCTGCACGGTTAAAAGCTGTCTGTAAGGGATTGAGACATGATGCAAAGCTTTTACGTTTTAGATTATCTCGGACATGCCAGCTCCATGGATTTCATCTCGTACCACACCTACCTCCTAATGGGAATACTGGGAGGAACTCTGGTCATAGTGATTGGATTTCTATCACTGCTTCTGTGTCACTGCGGGTAGGTAGACGACCTGTTGTCATAAAGCAATGATGTACAAGTGTCTAAAATATTATTAAAAAGGTTGCTGAAGATAAAAAAAAAAAGTTCTTGTCCTGATGAAGTTTTGGTGTTTCCACATCTAGCGGTTCCTATCGAGAGCCCAGAAGGAGGCGGGCACGCTTCTCCAAACTCACGGTTGTGAAGAAAGACCAAACAACCTCCACCCACATGGAAGAGGGTCTGCTGTTCCGATCTGGAGACAACAGCCTCGCCTCCTGCAGCGTCTCGTGTGAATCGTCGTCCACTCCGAGGCACAAAGCCAACTACAACATCTACGTGGAAGATCCAGGGAGTCGCAATACAGCTCCTCCTTATGATAACATCGCTGGAGATCGGATGAAGGGGTCGCAGCACCCACCTCACTACATCAACAGCGAGGAGGTGGCTCGAATACGAGAGAAAGCGGAGCAGAATCGGGCCAATATGAATTCTGAGAACTTCTTTCAAGATAAGCTGGTTCACATCTACAACCAGCCGCTGGCAATTATTCAGGCTCAAGAGTTGTTTGGAGCTCAGGAGCTGTCAGGCTGCAAGTCCAACACATTCCCAAGGAACGGAACGGAGTATGATGTTCATTCAGAACCTGCTGGTAAGGACAACTACACCCAGACACTACCCAAGGTTCCTCACCATCACTCCCAAGGTGGAAGTAGTACCCAGCAGAGCAATGACGATGACCCCCAGCCTCTGGAGACTCCGCCACCAGGACAAGGTCCGAATGCCAGTGTGTGGGGACGCTACAGTAACCTTCTGGAATCCTCCGTCTCTGTGCCTGGGACTCTCAATGAGGCTGCTGGTATGGAGGCCTTTGGTAGCGGGCACACCAGTGAGCTGCAGGGGATTTCTGAGCGCACCTTACTGGAGCTGACACGAGGCAAGTCCTCGTCGTCGCACCCCAGGGCCTGGTTCGTCTCTCTGGATGGGAAACCAGCCGCTCAGGTTCGACATTCCATCATTGAGCTCCAGGGCCGCCACCGCCCACCAAGCAGCAACGACACCAGCTTGGACTCTGGCGTGGACATGAACGAGCCCCAGCAGAACATCCGCGATTCGGAGAGAGAAAGGCCTTTGATCAGGGGCTCCTCCTTCCCACACCACAGCAGAGGGGGGAGGTACGGTGAGGAGCAGGACCTGAGTAGCAGTGAGAGCGGTACCACCGCTACCTGTACGCCAGAGGACCCTTCCTTGAGGAACATTTTAGATGGGAGCAGCGGGGCTATTCCCAATATTCCCGAAGAGAGAGATGGAATGGATACATCCAGTGCTCAAGAGGACAGCGAGTCAAGAGGAACACCTCCCCCTCGGCGACTGAGGAAGGTGAGAGAGAAAGGGAAGGCGGAGAAGAGGAGTACCAAACACGTTCGGGAAGGTAGACCCCTGACAAAAAGAAGCTAGAGCCTGCTTCACGGCAGACATCAAAAGCAACACTTTACTTTTTGCTCACTCTTCCTCCCAGTCTGTTCACAAAGGCATTGTTGTTGTTGTTCCGTGATTTTACAACTTTGCCAAAGAAACCCTAAGCTGACTCAAGGCATTGAGAAGCGTCTACAGCGTGTGACGCAACTGCTCAAACACAACTTTATGCACCTTGTTGTCTCATTTTCCTAAATCTGAGCATCACCAGCGAGATTCTTCACAGCAAGCTTCACTGCTCACAGTCCCCTGTGTTGGCATTGAAGAGGGTGCCTTCTCACTGCCTAAAGTCATGAAACAAGACTATCTAGTTCACAGGATGGACAGAGTGTACCGATCCTCACCATAAAAGCCTGCTGTAAATGAAACAAGAAGCTTTCCTAATTCTCAGTGCTCACATCTTGGTGGGAAATCATAATGCCTCAGAACTCCAGATCTTGTCGCGTTACAAGTCCGACACTGAGCCGGACGCATTTTAAAAGTCAAAAAGTGTAGAAAACTGCCATTTTTCACACAGGATTTTACTCCTCGTTTCTTTTTTCATGCATGAATATGAATGTTTCCTTGTGTGTATGAACACATTTTACATAAAGTTACCAAGAAATAGCTTTTAGATTATTTAGCGACTGAATGTTTCTCAGATTAGTGCTGCGCTGCCAACCTTACCCACTGCAACTCTGGGATTGTGACACTACAGACTGTAGTTTGAGTCCTTTTATAGTCATTTAAAGTCTGTGATTCTATTCAGGAGATCTGCTGTGATAGGTTTTTACGCTTTACTGTTAGAAAACTACAACAGAATTTTCTGGATTTTGCTTCAGGGTCTTGCTGTTCAGTTACTGGGCCTTTCCACTGGATGCATAAGCGTTGTGTAATATCCACGAAACATAGTACGCAGCAATGGGTACGTTTCTACCGGATGTGAAGCATGACGTTTTTGAAGCGTTCCCAAAGCGTAGGGATGTGTTGCTTATGCTTCGAGCAACTTTTTTAGGCTCTACACTGCTCCAAACTCCGCAGTTCATATCCGGCCAGACAGGAAGTCAAACATGAAAGCAGTGTAAATCATCCAGAAACTTTCAAAATAAAGGTCATGTGCAGATTTCCAGTTATAAAGTATTAGTGAAACATCCGTAGCAGAGGTAAATAGTACAGAAAATAAACCACAGGCCGTTTTTGGATACATGCCATCTTTCGCATTGCTTGTTATCGTGTGAAATGCCGAAATCACGAGTGGTCCTGCAATTCTCTCGTGAGTTTGTGACCTTGCTGTGTGGAACGCTCTCGCTGCCGTTTTGCATCTGAAACTCTCCCAATGGGAAGGGAGCTTGCTGGTAAAACGCATCTGTTATATTATGCGCCGCTTCCTCATCCATTGGAAAGCCTGGGCATTTCTATAAATAGTCACAGTTCCCGCAGGTGTTCAGAACCTTTCTCAGTTTAGTTCACATGATCCAGAAAGCACAAAAGAAGGAAGTATGTTTGACAAATCAAGCAATTTACTGAGTTTTTGACATTCTCACACTTTTATGTCTTTAAATAGTCACCGCCGCTGAGATACAAGCTTCAGTTAATTGCACTAGCCTTGTATGAGTTGCAAGAATATTGCTGGAATATTGAAACATGTTTAAGAAATGTTGCAAGACATATATCCTTTGAAAACAGCTAGTTGTTGTGGACATCTGGAACCCTTCTGTTACAGCCTAGAAGGCAGAGAGAAGCTGAGTCACTCAACCATGGTTTTCTGGCTAAAAGCACCCGCCAACCTCCGTTAGCTTAGGTTAGCTCAGTTAGCTTGTAGCTACATCGGGGTTTGATGGTGTCAATCATCTTCCACCTCCATCACAGCCCCGCTCTCAGCTCCATTTTTGTATTTTCTGGGAGTGATGGGACACAGGACACGGTCAGGATGGCGGGATTTGTGGGAACCGCCCACTTCAGCTTAAATTCAGCTCTTCAGGAACCTACAGGAGACAGCGTGGAGTATACTATATATACAGTCAATAGTTATGACTGCATTTCATAATTATTTGCCTTAAACAGAAATGTTTAAAAATATAAATGTGATTTTTAAAAATTACAATTAAGTCACATTTTTTTTTCTTTTAGTTGGCAGTAATGGACCTCCATACATTTTTGTCCATTTGAGCTGTAAAAGAAAAAGACTTTAACATGGTTTATCACTTACCTAACAGACAAATCTACAAGAGCAGAGCAGAGCTATACACCATTAAATATTCAGTCAACAACGTATTTAAGCGCAGAGAAACATTTTCACAATCCCTGTTGAAACTGACAGAAAATAAAGCACATTAAATTAAATTCTGCACATTTCCAGATGCAATAAAACAGGAAACACGAAAAACGGATTCACCAGAATAAAGTTTGAACATTCTCACTCGTGTGGTTTAACCAGCAATATAATTGGTCTTCCATGGTAACTTTCTTTCACTGATCATTTAACTTGTGTACATTCAGGTGTGTGTGTAGTAAAGCAACATTTTCTGCATTGTTTGATGTAACTAATTCATTCTGTTTCGCTTTCACTTAAGAGGAGAAAACATTTTTTAACAAGTTGACGTGAACGATTTTAAAGTTAGGTCTTTTCGGAGACGCCTTTGAGTTTAAATGTAGCAAGAAAAAAAAAATAGCACTTCATTGTTCGGTGTGTTTTATGATACTTTCTCCTGCCAGTTTTCAGCTTTAAAAACCTATTTTTCTGCTTTAGATGTAGTTTGTGAAAAATTTGTGCCGATCATCTTGAAGTAAATCCAACCTACTGCCACGCTGGTTTACCAGTGATCCTGCTGAATGTATCAAACGTAATCTTTAGTGTTTTCCTCTTGGATTTCCATTTTCTTGCTGAAGGATGACTCTGGATGCTCACCTCTGTAATATTACTAGTGTTATCATTAGACTCATTTTTTTCTGTGCATAAAATTAATAAAGGTACATGTCATCAATAGTTAACGAGTCTTAAATTTTTGTTTGAAATGTTGAAATAAATTAAACTTGTGCTGTTGAAACTTTTTTCTACACTGACCAAAATCCAGGAGGGTTTTCTTCTATAGGATCTCGTCCACACAGTCCATGTGGAACTGAGCTGCACACAAAGATTTTAAGGTGCTTCACTGAAAAACCATGTTTTAATGATTATTTCTGATTATTATCAGTCACTCTGAGTTTTTCCCGAAGGCTGAACATGAAAATAGTCTCCTCCACCTATCTCCTGCATTAGATTCTGATAGAAAATAGACGGTGAAACTCTAGGATTAGAAAATCCTGACAGATCTACGTCACACTGTCACTTAACATTCATGGACTCACCCATCTTTACTTGCGACGGGGAAGGCTGTTGTTGATTTAGCGTCCAGGAAACAGCAGAGAACGTCTCAGCTAGTAGAAGCTAACTGTTAGCATTAGCAACTCCACCACACAGCAGAACTCCTCCAGGCTTGTGTTATTTGTGGAGATAAAACATCCACGTTGCAGAGCAAACAGTCAGTGGTAGAGTTGCTGTTATCTAATCCGAGGTCAGCCGTCCAAATGTCAGAAAATAAGACTCCAAATTCTGTCGTCTTTTTCCACTCTGTGTCGGTGCTGATCCAAGAAATTCAGGGCTTTTTTGCCGAGCTTAAACAAGTTTCCCACAACTTTAAAAATACCAACTAGTGACCTGCTTCCTAGTTGGCACCCATTCTGTTTGTCCCTATATATATTTCATATGGGGCCCACCTTTGTATACTGGCAGGGATGTACCACTTCACTTTTTTAAATCTTTCTAAAAAGTCATCTAATTTCTGAGTTTCACACTGATGTCCTTTATTAAAGAGAAAAGCTGGTTTGGAAACGGTTTCTGATGTGGTATTGCTTTTTAACTTCACACCAGAAGAGGGCGCTGTTGTCAAAAAAAACAAAAGCGTTGTGTTTGCTCCTTTTTCTACAATTATTTTGTTTAAAATGACCTTTTTGAAAGATACCAAAAAACCACTATGACAATAATTATCTTCAATATTAAAAATATCACAGGGAAAAATTAAAATACAACTCGTAAACATGAACTGATGTGGTTATAACTTTGGAATGAGAAGTATTTATTTAAAGATGATTTCTATAAGTTCAGTTAAACAGCAGCTTATAACAACAATGAGCAATGTTATTCTACATAACGACTTTAGGAGGGGACCGTGTTCAAGGTCACACATCTAATTCAGAACGTTTTATGAAATGTATCAGGTAAACCTTGGGACGTTCATGATTACTCTCATGGGAATCCCTCCACAAAAGGCAGGAATGTGATGTCATGTCCAGCCTCGGAGGGTTTTTAATCAGCCCAGCTCAGCTCAGCCTCCTGTACCAAACACACACACACCCTGAGCAGAGACTCCCCAGGAAATCTCACTCTTTCTCGTTCTTATTTCCCACCAGGAACTCCCAGACCTCAGGATTACTTTTTGCTCTGGTTCTTTTTCCAATATCCACAAAGGTAAGAGCTTTTAACGTTCACGGATTGCAGCGGGACTCAGGGTGGTTCATTCCCTCTCCTTTCTTTAAAGTTGTATTGATTTTTAAAGAAAATCAGTTGCAAGAAAATAAACAATGTATGCAGTTTGAGGTCTAAAACCCCTGAAATCTGTCACAGTTAGGGACAAAAGCAAGCCAAACGCAGCAGAGACGAGGCATTCCCGGCTCCAATGTGTTTCTAATGATCACACTTTCATTGAAAAAACATGTCAAGCTTCGTGGTACTGTGTGTCGTGTTCAGCAGAATATCTGAGAAGTGTCCTCGTTAGCTCGTAGAGAAAAAGAGAAACTAAAAATGTTTGAGTGTGTTGAAGTCAGAAAACACTGAACTTCACTAATAAATGTAGACGTTGCACAAGAGGAATTGAGTAACTGGTCTCTGGAGAGACATGAGCTGGTCTATATTCATCAGAAAACTACAGGAAATGCTTTAATAAACCCATTTTAAGACATTTTACACCCTGTTATGTTGTAATTATCTCACTAATAAACGGGTTAAAACGTATTCTTCACCTGCTCGTGCTACGGTTGCTTTTCAAACTAAAACGATATTTTCTGTACCAAACTGGTGATTTTTCATAGATTCAAATAAAGAACAGAAGTGTTCTTTTGGCTCATCCCTTGAGTTATGCAGATTTCTCATAGTAAAGTGGTTTAAACCAGTCATTCATCAAACCCACAAAACAGAAAATTGTGACCAAAACTATTGCAGTCTGAAGCATGCAAACATTACAAACTTCGTTGACCGTTAGATTACTTTTCTCTATTGTTGACATCTGTTCTTGTGTCTTTGAAACAGTTGTGGTAAAATTTCCTGCAATGCCAACTGTCACTAATTTTTTGGCTAATTAAATGACTTGAACGAGAGTTTGTTTTAGTAATTTTGGTCAAATTTATCTTTTTAAATGCACATGAGCATGAATGTTCAGAACTGACCAAAAACTTGAGCGATATAATTTGATATCATTTTTTCACATGATCATTTTTTCCTTGTCAAACCAGATTTTGATTGTCAAAGCTTTTAAATTAGTCAATTAGGTGTAGAAATCCTCATGTTGAGTAAAACTCACAACCCAAACTAATCTAAACATGGGTAGATTTACATCAGCAGCTTTATCTGAACATTGAAATTAACCCTTAAAGCCATTATTTCATCAACACTAACAGTTTATTTGGTAACACTTTACAATACGGGTCCCTTTGTTAAAGTTACTTAGTGCATTATTAAGCATTAATAAACAAAGGTCCCTTTGATAACGTTACTTAGTGCATTATTAAGCATTAATAAACAAAGGGTCCCTTTATTAATGTTACTTAGTGCATTATTAAGCATTAATAAACAAATGGTCTCTTTATTAACGTTAGTGCATTATTAAGCATTAATAAACAAAGGTCCCTTTATTAATGTTACTTAGTGCATTATTAAGCATTAACAAACAAAGGGTTCCTATGTTAACGTTACTTAGTGCATTATTAAGCATTAATAAAAAAAGAAAATAATCAAAAAAATAAACAGATCTGGATGTGGAGTCATTTGTGAGGACGAAACCCAAACTTGTTGATGTGTTTTGGCTCAACTTTGGTTAAACCGGCTCACATGTTTAATACAGGAAGGAAGAAGTGGGGAGCGGAGGAAGTAAAGGTCAAATCTGTGACCCTGACAGTTACCTTCAAATGTCCTAAAGTGGGGTTTTAGCTGTTGCGTTTGCAGGAGTTAAACTTAAACAAAAGATTAGTTGGAAAAGAGATTTGGGAAAAAAATCTTGAATGATTAGTAAAAAGTGTGATTCAATGGGCGTGACTGAATGGTGATGTGGGCTGGAGCTTAACCCCAGCTGCCGTCAACACGTCGTACATTGGATGGTCCCAACAGCTGCTCAGGAAGCACTTTTATTAGCCGCTCTGAGGGAAAACTATTCACAGCAGTGGTGAAGTTTTTACCTGTTCCTGCAAATCCAGTAAAAATAGCTCAGAAAATCCCCCTGGGGGGTTGCGCAGAAGGTTTTTTTTTTCACAAGTGTTTCCTTTTTGATAGTGCACGAAGATGAGTCCGAGCAGCATCTTTTCTCTCCTGACTTTCTGCTTCATAAGCAAGGTAACCACGGCTTTTGTTGTTTCACTGAGATGTCCTTTCACTCATTGAAGGAATAACACACACCCTTGCATGCCAGAGTTTTTATTCTGAGATAAGATCATATTGAGAAATTATGGAGTTAACGTCGTCTTGGTAACATGTTTGAATCAAGCACTCAGAGTTGATGATGTGAATAGCTTTGAGCTACCAACACCCCAAATTTTAGCTCAATATCTGTAAAACTGACTGAGTGTGGGCCTAATTAGCTGTGGCAGCCATATTGAATCAGGTTAACCAATTGTTTACATCCATCCAGAGAAAACTGAGATGTTGTGTATATAATTGGTCAAAAGTCCAAACTTAGTCTCATTTTTAGACATTTAGATCAAAAAATTCATTTTGAAATGTGACCTTTGTTTATTTTCATCCCCCGATGGTCTGTATTCTCAGCTGCTGGCCGTAGCATCATCTGAGACTGAGGACCAGATGTTTGGGGTTCACCAGAGTGAAATCGCTATGGCGCAGTATCAGTGTTTCCAGAGGATTACGAAGGAATCTCATCGCAAAACCAAAACCATTGGTGAGGAACGGTTCAAGAAGGACACTGGAAACACCTTTTGCATTTCTAAATTTAAAACAACCAAGGCTTAAATAGGAAAGAAGATGCTTTAATGGTCTTTTTGCCAGTGACACGTTAAGTTTGTATCTCCTCTGTTTGAACCAGGGCTGGTGTGCAACTCAACTTGGGATGGCTGGTTATGTTGGGATGAAACTGAAGCTGGGGTGAAGCAACAGAACTGTCCAAACTACTTTGAGGACTTCGACACTCAAGGTTAATTTCTCCTGTAGTTTAAAATGGAACAGGTGGAGGACTATGTGCTAAAGTGTAGTTTATAGGTCAGAGAAACAGTTTAGAACTCGATTCAGATTTTCTAAATAAATTAAAGCCTGTAGGCACAAATGGTTTTAAAGCAAACCTTTTTAGATGTTTTCTCAGAATCAGACTAAAATATTTACATTTTTCATCAGTTAAACTTAAAATTCTACATTATGTGAATATTTTAATTATGATTACTGATGTTTAAAGGTCTCATTCACTTGTTATTTCAAGAAATCTGCTGCACTAGTATGAGTGAATGCCTCGTGAGTCGCTTTCTATGAAAGTTGTATTTCAAAAAGAAAAAGTATTACAAAGTTTCTCAGTGAAAGAAACATTTAATAGTAAATACATAGACTATTTTTTCATTTTTTTTAAAACTGGGGTCCATAGCATGACGTAATCAAGGAGAGGAGGAGGAGATTTTGAAATTGGAACGACTATAGCTCCCGCCCTTTCTCCCCGTTCTCTTCTGGAAGATGCTAAAAGTCACGCCTCATACTGTGCACGCAAATCTGCATGTGTTCAAGCAGGGAAACATCTAAAACTGGCTGGCATCTGGCAGCTGTGATAGTTGCACACCCCTGCTAATGCTCCAACAGGCTAAAACAATAGTGTGATGTAGCGTAAGGTTGAACGCTAAGCTAATCACTTAGCTCCAAAACACAAAAAACAAATCCCTTTTTGTCCCCCCCTCCCCTCTCTACAGTTAGCCTGAAGTTTACAGAATTATTGCAGGTTGAATTAGCATTCAAGCTAGGTTGGCGTGCTAAGCTAATTCTGCGTCACCCTGTAGTGCGTGCTGGGGACTGATGCACATTCTCATTGATTGAAAGCTCCCTCTTGTGGATACACAACTCTATTGGCCAACGCTCTAGGCTCGTGTAAATGATTGGTTTTGCTGTAGATGCCAGGGAAGGGATTAGGGAGAATAGAAATTATGAAAGATTACGTACTTTTTATCAGAACAACGGCAGACGGTCAAATTTAAGCATTTATGAATTTACTTTAAACATTTTAAAACTACATACCCCAGCGTTAAGGCTAAAGAAATCCCACAATTTGGGCTAGAAGTTCTCAGTTCTTTAGCACAAGTGATACTAATGCTAATGGATGTGTATTTGGCTAAAGTTTCTCCAATATTATTCTAAAATTTGCAAACAGAAATGGCCTCCAAAGTGTGCACGGAGTCTGGCGAGTGGGAACAGCACCCTGAAAGCAACAGAACATGGACGGACTACACAAAGTGTAAAGCCAACAAGCGAATAAAGACAAATGTAAGGAAACCGAGCAGTTTGGGATCTCTTTTATCATCACAGCAGCGCTGATGGAAATACATTCTCTTTTTTTTCTTGGCAGTCAGCAATGACTCATTTCTACTTGATCATGATCGGTCACGGACTATCCTTGATATCACTCCTCATTTCATTGGGAATATTCTTCTATTTTAAGTAAGTTGCCTTCAGTTTGTTATCTAAAAGCTAAAAATTGGGTCTAATACGTGTCTTTTCTTCAACATTTCCATTAGAACTTTGAGCTGCCAGAGAATAACGCTGCACAAAAACCTTTTCCTCTCATTCGTGTTAAACTCAGTCATTACTGTTGTGTGGTTCTGCAACGTGCAGAAGGGGGATTCTGTGAGTCTTTTTTTATTATTTGCACTGGGAGATGCCTCTGACTCTTAACAGGCATAGTCATTTTCCTGTTTTCCTCCCAGGGCAGCTGTAAGCTTCTTGCCTTCATCCATTTATACATCATGAGCTGCAGCTACTTCTGGATGCTCTGTGAGGGCATCTACCTGCACACTCTGATCGTTGTGGCAGTGTTTGCAGAAAAACAGCATCTCATGTGGTATTATCTTCTCGGCTGGGGTGAGTTTAAGTGGTTTTAGGTAGAAAAATTACAAGAACTTCTGATTGATTGTCATTTAATCTGATTTTACAGGTTTTCCACTTGTGCCAGCAGTCATATATTCAATAGCACGTTACTACTACTACAACGACAGGTGAGTTCAGGATCCGCTCATATTTATAAATATGTTGGATGCAGTATCCATGACGATGTTATGCATTTACAGATGTTGGGTCAGCCCGGCTACGTCCTTGCTGTACATAATCCATGCTCCAATCTGCGCTGCACTGGTGGTGAGTGATTTAAGAGCCTAAATCCAGATCTTTGGTTTCAACAACAGAATTTCTTTCATTAAACCAGGATTTGATGAACAATCGTAGGAGCCAACCCAATCCGAGATGGCCACCACCACTGATCTACCTTAGCAAAGAAAAATGGCTAGAACTCAGTAGATTTTACTGATTTTGATTTGAATTTTGGTGTCGGAGCTGAAAATCATCCCCAACATTAAGCCCAAGCTCTAACTGATCACACAAGATCTTAGCATAAAACTGTTGGTTTCAACTCCTTAGCAGAATCTCAGCCATTAGAGATCTTTGTTTATTCATTAGCAGGCACTTTTATCCAAAGTAACATACAGTTATTGATGTAACAATGCAGTGAATTAACCTGACATGCATGTTTTTGGTCTGTGGGAGGAAACTGGAGCACCCGGAGAAAATCCCTGCATGCTCAGGAAGAACATGCTAACTCCTTGCAGAAAGGCCACAGCTGGGATTGGAACCTTTAGCCAATGGTGCTACCAACTGTGCCACCATGCAGCATGCAACCATGCAGATTTTAATGAAAGTATCACAGAATCTTCATTTAATGAACATCTACCGTTGGTCAACTGTTGGAGTCAACCCAATCCAAGATGGCCACCACAGCTGATCAATCATGGCCAACAAAAACCTGGCCCACTAACCAGTTGGTTTCAATCACATCTCGAAAATGGGTTTTGTTGTTTCCATTGGTAATCACAAATCAAAGCTGATCACCATGACATGTGGGGTCCCTCAAGGCTCAATTCTTGGACCACTGCTCTTCAATCTCTACATGCTCCCCCTGGGTCAGGTCATACACAATTACAACATTGCTTATCATAGTTATGCAGATGACACCCAGATCTACCTAGCTCTATCACCTAGTGACTGTGGTCCCCTAGACTCACTCTGTCAGTGTTTGGAGCAAGTTAATGACTGGATGCAGTCAAACTTCCTTCAGTTAAACAAAGACAAGACTGAAGTTATTGTCTTTGGAAATAGGAAGGATAGGATGGAGGTTATTGCTCAACTTGGCTCCAGAGGAATAAAAACAAAGACTCAGGTTAGAAACCTTGGTGTCATAGTTGATTCAGACCTGAGCTTCACTGGTCACATTAAGGCTATAACTAGATCAGCGTTTTATCATCTTCATCAAATAGCAAGACTCAGAGGTCTCATGTCCAGACAAGACCTAGAGAAAATCATTCATGCGTTCATCTCCAGCAGGCTGGACTACTGCATTGGTCTTTTGGCTGGACTTCTCAAAAAAGCTGTGAAGCAACTGCAGCTTATTCAGAATGCTGCTGCTAGAGTCTTAACAAGAACCAAGAGAACCGAGCACATCACTCCTGTTCTTAGATCTCTATACTGGTTACCAGTAAACTATAGAATCAATTTCAAAGTGCTTCTACTAGTTTATAAATCACTCAGTGGCGTGGGGCCAAAATACATGTCTGATCTCCTTACAGTATCTACACCCAGCAGGGCTCTAAGATCCTTAGGCAGTCAGCTGGTAGAACCCCGGGTCAGAACCAAACAGGGTGAAGCTGCTTTTAGCTACTATGCTGCACACAGATGGAATCAGCTTCCTCATGACCTCAAATGTGCCCCAACTCTAGTAACTTTTAAATCAAAATTGAAAACTTTCATGTATTCATCAGCCTTTGAATTAATGTTTCTTATGCTGCACCTTCTGCACTGTAACTGCTCACCCTTTAACTTTGCCTTTTTATCTTATTCTTACATCTGATTTTATTTGTGTGTTTTTAACTTTGATTTTATAATCTGCTGTTTTATGTTGTCATGTTGATTTTAATGTTTTATGTTCTTGCTGATCTAACACCTGGAAAGCACATTGAATTGCTTCTGTGTATGAAAGCTGCCTTGCCTCTGGCTCAGTTTTATAGATATTAAGCTGAAATTTGGTGTTGCAGTGGCAACGGTTTCCTTGTGTGGAATGTGTGCATTCGCTTTTTTCTTTGCATGGAAACCATTTATAATAAAGGGTCAACGATTGAGAAACAAAACAATATTTCTATTTTAATCTTCAGGTGAACTTTTTCTTCCTGCTGAACATCGTTCGAGTTCTCATCACCAAGCTACGAGTGACACACCAGGCTGAATCCAGCCTTTACATGAGGGCAGTGAGGGCAACCCTCATCCTCATCCCCCTGCTTGGTATCCAGTACGTCTTGCTGGCGTACAAGCCCCAAGATCACTGGATCTCTGAGATCTATCATTACATCATGACCATCCTCATGCACTTCCAGGTCAGTGGGAATCTCTTTGTGCCAGCCACTGAAGTCAGTACCTCACGGGGTTCGCATCTGTTGGCGAGAGATTACAATAGGTTAGGGAGTGTCCAGGATTTCCTCGCGTGATTTTTTCACATGGGCAAAAACAAATTAGTTGCAGAATCCTGCTGGAGACAAAAACCTTTCTCAGTTTAGTTTCCAGGAGTCAGAAAGCATGAGAAAAGTGGGACAACTTTGGGAGTGGGTGGCAACAAATTTTTAAACAGAGACGCAATTGAGACACATTGTGATTAACAAGAAAATTCGCATGTGTTGCACATGGCCCATGTCATGTGCCAATTCAGTGTAATTCCAAATGTCAATTTGCACTTTTTTCAGTTATTTGCCAACAACAGAAGCCTGGTGAGAAACTGAGCTAAGAAAAAAAAAAACAATAGTTTGATAAATGTTCTCATGAAATCTGTTTTTAATTCAGGGTCTGCTGGTTTCTACTATTTTCTGCTTCTTCAACGGAGAGGTGAGTAATTATCCGATCTCAGCAAATTATCCCAAAAACGGATTGAGAATTATAACATCATCACACAGAAAACATGAATTTAACCCAGTTGGCAACCAAATTATTGCACCAAGATGTGCTAACTAATATATTTTAATGATGCAGGTGAAGCTTTAATTCTTTGAAGTTTGAGCTATCTACATTTATTTGAAAATAAAAGATATTTTTAATTAGCTACTGCTTATGTTTAATACATTAATACAGATGTACAACTTTTAGATAATTTGGCACCAATTTAAAGACTAAAAAGTGTTCTTTTCTATTGTGGAGCAAAGATTTATTACAGAGTAAAAAAGAACTTAATGTTTTATGAATGTAATAATAAAAATATATAAATTACTAAATTAAATGTTTTAAAAGAAATGATCTTACAGCTTAATTTCTACAAAGAAATAATGAAACTTTAATTAATAAATTAATTTAATGTTATAAAAGTGTATGATACACTGATGTGTGTTGATGGAGAATTTCCATTAATGTATACAGAAGGACAATACAAAAGCAGATTGCTTTAGAGGTGTATAATAATTGTAATTAACTTTGCTTATTACATCCTCTGATTTATTAGGTTTAAAAATAAAATAAAGTAAGCTTAGATAGAAGCAATAAATGTTCTTTTACTTCCAGGTTCAGACCGTTATAAGGAGACAATGGAATCAGCAGCGGTTGCAGTTCGCCGGGACTTTCGGCAATCCCGACTTCTTCCGTACTACATCGTCTTACATGGGATCGTCGCTCACCGAGGTCCACCGATGCTACAGCATCGAGAGCCACACGGAGCACTCAAACGGCAGAACGTACTCTGACATATTCAGATCGGACAGCCCCTTTGTGTGAGCGTGGCGTTCCCACCCTTTTTCGCTCCTCTGAGATCTCCGTTTTCTTGGAGTCTCAGGAAAAACCAGACTTTCTCTTTTGGGTGATTTTTTTTACCCAACAAGATTCTGACTATTTTGAAAAGTCAGTTGAAGTATCTTTTTAGTTTATCTTTTTAAGGAGTTTTTTTGGACACGAGGAAGATGTCGACACTTCCAGACTCTATTCCAGAAGTATTTTCGAAAATACGACTTTATTATCTTATATTGCACAAAAATATCAAAAACAAGCTTATATCCGAGACAGTGTGGACCTATGCCAGTAATGTGATTTTTTTCTAGGACTCAACTCAGATTACATTAGTTATAGTTCGAGAAGTTTTAAATCCAAAGAAATTTTACGTGTGTTTTTAGCTACTCCGACCTCAAGCCTAACTCCCGTCTGATTGGTCAGTTTCAGGATGCCTGCATTGTCAGCCTAGCAAGTATAACTACAGATAATTTAGGTTTAAAGACCAAGTTCACTGAGAAACCGTCACTCTGAGTTTAACTTGTAGGCTGAACGTGACAATAGTCTTCCACTGCTATTTCCTGCGTTAGCTGCCGATAGAAAATAGACGGGGAAATGCTCGGATTAGAAAAGCCAGTCAATTGCACATCACACTGTAAATTAGCATTAATGGACTCACCATCTTGGCTTGCTGCAGGGAAGGCTGCTGTTGGTTTAGCATCCAGGAGCAGAGTGCGTTTCAGCTAGTAGAAGCTAACCGTTAGCATTAGCAACTCCACAACACGACAGAACGCCTTCAGGATTGAGATATTTGTGAAGATGAAACATCAACAATGCAGAGAAAACAGAGTCAGTGATAGAGTTGCGTTGCTGCTAGCCAATCAGAGGTGAGATGTCCAAATATCAGACTCCAAATCCTGTTGTCTTCTGTTCACCTCTCCTCTGGCTCATTTCTACTTCCTGAAACAGGAGCGCTAGAGCTGTTTTTCCGACAGAGATCGATTTTCAAGGCTTTCATTTACACAAGAGACCACTGCAAATGTGTTGAAAGACGAGTGAACTTGGTCTTTAAACACAAATATTTAGTTTAAGATAATTTGGTAGTTGTGTTAAAACTTTTTATTGGTACTTAAGTTTTTTAGGTGCCTTCAGAAAAATTAAAACATATTTCAGGTCTTCTGAAGTGAGATTCTGTGGAAATGTTCAGATATTATCTCGCCTGAAGGGTCTGTGAACAGGATCAAAGCAAAATGTAAATGAGTCTTTCGCAAAGCTGACACTGTTCTTTCTCTGCATTTTGATATGATGCTTATGTCAACAGTCTTGCTACCTAGTGGCATGGTGGTGGTATTTTTTGTTGTTGTTTTTTGGCTGCATGGTGGTGCAGTTGGAAGCATTGTTCCCTTGCAGCAAGAAGGTTGCAAGTTCAAACTCGGTTACAGCCTTTCTGTGCAGAGTTAGCATGTTCTCCCATGCATGCGTGGGGTTTCCCTGGGTATTCCGGTTGCTTCCCGCAGTAAAAAAAATGCATAATGAATTAAGTGTAAGTCATATTGGATGAAAGCCAAATAAATGAACATGTTTTTTCACAGAATAACCATGGAGGGCATTGGTGAGAAAATCTACCGGGAGTAACGTAGACGTGGCCAAAGTGTCTTATTTAGAAAAATTTGTCGTTTTTCAAAAAAAAAAATCATATTTGAGCTCTGTTGAGCTACGAATAAATATTTTTGTTCAAGTAAATAATTTAAATTTGGCTTTGCATTTGCATCTCTGGACATCCACCCGTGCTTGTTTCTACTGAAGTAATAATGTTGTAAATAATAAAACTGATTTGAACACAGCTTCCCCTCTGTGCTCTGGTCCGTTTCCTAACCGACAAATTCTCTTTCCCACAGATTTAATTGAGGGTCGAATTTTCATCTCTGACCCTAGAAAATGTTTCCCGCTGTAATGAATATTGTTTCCAGACAAAGTGGGGCGAGTTGCTGTTTGCCGTGGGTTCCACAACATGCATGCAAACAGGTAGAAGTGCTGTATCTGTCCTCTTGCGCCGCTTCTTCCTTCCGAGCTCTGATCAGAACCACATGTGCTCCATGCGTGACTGTTTGGCACGTAAAGTGATCTTTACGATTCTCTCGCATGCCTTTCATAGCCATGATCTCAATCCACATAGGAGTCTGGTGTCTGCGGTTTCTGGACGGAGCATCATCATGTAGAACGTTAACACACCCCCCATTCCAGCATAAATTATTTTACTAAACATCTGCATGACAGATGGTGTTGTATGAATTTGAATGGAATGAAAGGGAAATTCAAAGATCTGAGGATAGGTGTTGTTTACATATCATGATTTTTACAGGCTGTATTTGCTCTGGAAGTCAGACTGGTGGACAAGTCACAGGCTTCCTGTTTCTAAGAATACTCTCCCATTGAACTCTTGATCCGTCAGCTCTTGTGTGCTGATGGCAAACACTTCCTCTGCCTCATGACTAACACTTGTTTACTGCCTTTACTTCCGCTCGCCTCCAACAAAACCTAAAACATTCAGCCGATGTTCTAGATCCCAGCGGGTTTCCAGAAATCGGTAGATTTTCTGTGAATTTCCCAAGGACAGTTTCCACCGGACGTGGCTGTGAAACAGAGCTGCCCTCGCTGCTCAGTTAGCCCTAACAGATGCCTGATCGGTGGTTTAGGAAACAACTCTAACATTAGAGTGAAATATTTGAATTGTGTTTCTTTTTAAAAGTAATAAACATTATATTACCCATTGTAGGCAGCATCCGGAATTGCCTCGGTTAGGAGAAATAAGGTTTACATCAGAGTTAGCAACCCTGGTCCTCAAGTGCCGTTAACCAGCATGTTTTAGTTGTTTCCCTGCTGCAAAACACCCAATTCAATGGGTGAATCACCTATTTAGCAGGTTATCAAGCTCTGCAGAAGCCTGTTAATCACCTGATTAAAATAAGGTATGTTAGAGCAGGGAAACATCTAAAACATGCTGGATAACAACTGGATGTGTAAGCGGCATGTAACGTAAAAGATGCATTTTACGAGCAAGCTCCCTTCCAACCGGGACATTTCGGACGCAAAACAGGAGTGAAAGCGTTCCACGCAGAGCATCCCGTGTGGTCACAAAATCACGGGAGAATTACAAAACCACATGTGATTTCGGAAGTTCACACTATAAAAAGAAAGTGTAAAGTGTTTTGGAAGCATATGTGTAAAAAAATAGACTCGAAATGTAATCAACCCATCCTTATGCTTCTGGGACACATCCAAAACTTGACACTTCGCGACTGGTGGAAAGGCACCCATCCACTATAACGGTGGCTGATTGCTGTAAAGTAGGTTTCACAGCTGTTTTGCATCCGGTGGAAAGGAGGGTAAAGGTGTTGCTTCTGTCTTAAAACAGCTCAAGTCGTTTAAATTTCAAAGTGGTTCATGCAAACTTTATTTTACAAAGCTTTATTTCAGCAAAAACCTTTAGAAAAATTACCTCAAAGTGGACATATTATTATTTATTTTAAACGTCATAATAGTTCAATGGTCTATACTAGAGATGGAGAGATTCATCGATCTGAACCGGTGGTTCGTTCATGACGTTAGCTATGTGACTGCACTGGTAGCTTCAGTGTGCATCAGTTATAATTGATGGCTGTACATCTTCTGTTGTCTGTAAAAACCATGGTTACATCGATTACTTCATAGTTTACCTGCTATGTCCTCGTTTTGGGGGTGCATTGAAAGCATCATCAGTCTTTTTGCGGAAGCCAGGTGGTGTGCAGCCACAGTTAGAAAAACCATCATGGGACAATATTAACTGATGTACGTGCTTCCTGTCTTAACTTGTCAAAATTAAACTTCCTGAAGTCCGTGACCGGTTTCTGCAGCAGCGTATTCTTCCGAGCATTCTTATCGATCTGCACACCTGAAACTTTGTGTGAGGTAATTTAAAGGGAAACTAGAATGTAAACCAACATTTCCTTGTTGTTGTTGACTAAAGACAGCTTGGGTGGTCCACAGTAGCATGTCAAAAAGTCAAAGCCGTGTTTGACCTACTTTTTATGTAAATTAGAAAGTTGAAAAAGGCGAGAGAAAACCTCCTGTTCTGAGAAAGGCTTCCTTAACACGTCATAAGCAGGAGCCACGCCTCCTCAAACTTGCATGTGTCTGAGGCCTTCTGGGGAAACCGACCAATCAGCATGTCCTGGCTGAGTGGGAGGGGCTAAACAGCTCTTTTCACTGAAGGCCTGAGTAAGGGGGTTTAGAATGGCCTGTATCAGGGCTCCTGGGACAGATGAAAGCCAAAAAAAATTTTCTTATGCTTTTTGGAGGCTCAAAGCTCTGTTTTAGATTGTTGATTAATTGCATTCTAGGACACCTTTAAGATAATTCCTTATTATTGCTACATTTGTGCAGGACTAAAAAACACCAGACAGAATGACATTTTGGTTCAGAGAAGTCCAATAAATGCGGAGCTAAACTCACATCTCAGCTTGGACTTTTCTCTTAAACGAACAGTAACATTAGGCTATAACAGCTCTAACAATAACCCCATATGGATCATTACAATATTTAGAAATATCTTCAGATGTTTACGAAGTTTCATAATAATTCCTAATAGTTATATGATGAACTCTTATAATTTCCTGATTCTGTCGGTTTATTTTTCTGAGCAGAGTGACTTTCTAAACCTCATTTCAACCCCCTTATTTCAGCAGAGTATTGTAGCAATAAAAATATATATAATATGTAAATATCACTGATGAATTTCATTGACTTCTCATGTTGAATTTATTGATTAATCTAAAACAATAGAGGATCAAATACATCCTTCACAGAGGAGAGGGAAAATAATTATGATGATCTTTAAAATCAGATGTGGGCTGGAAAATCTTTTTAATGTTTTGAATCGTTTAAAATCTCATCATGAAATGTATCAAATGGAAAATTGTTTTCAAATCATTAAAGAATTGTCACCAGGGATGAATCGTATCGAATCGTATCGCCAGAGGGTTTCACTGTATCGTTAATGTATCGTATTGCTGGTAGCGTATCGAGATATGAATCGAATTGGCCTCAGTGGTGGAGATTCACATCCCTAGTCTATACTAGACTTGATCATGAAGTTCTTTGCACAAAATCCCTCTCACATGAAGCAATTCCAGCTGTGTTAGTCTTGAAATTTTCAGTATCTTCCAGAATGAGCCATTTCAGGGCGCTGGCAGTTTCTCAATACCAAAGTTCTCTAGTACGTTCTGGTGAACTTGACAAGTGTGTTTTTGGAGATACAGCAGAAAGACTATTCTAATGAGTATGGGAGGATGAGGATGACATTTGGAACAGAACTGTACTCTGTTACATCGTGGAAACAAGTGCTGCTTTATGCCATGGTTTAAAAAATTACCTGAAATAAAAGCCTAGTTTGTCCCTTAAATAACAAAATAACAATTTATTTGTATAATTTTTGGTCCATTTTTTGTAAAAAAATATAAAATAACACCGTGTCACGCTGTTAAATGAAGAAAAAAGTTTCATTTTCATCAGAACAGAGCTATTTAAGGCAACGCTGGTTTTATTTTGATAGTGGGTTAGCTTATTAGCATTTAGCGGTATTGTGAAGTGTCAGAAAAAATAAATACTCGTAGCAAATTTTACAGGTTACACACAATTATCTGCAATAACAGACGACTTTATACTTTTTTATTTAGACGTAGTAGTTTTTTTTTATAAAACACTAAAGTTATGAGCTTTCTTCGCTGCCATTTTCTGTTTGGAGTATAACGGTTTGCGACACAATGCCTTATACTTTGCTGTTCCAAGTCCGCAGAAGGATACATTGATGCATCCTTGATACAATGGGCGGAGCAAGAACACATCCAAGAACTTTGAGAGTACTTGCCATGAGATTGGAACAGTACTTGGGCCATCGTTGATGACGTTTCACAAGTTCAGACAAGTACGCAAACTAAAAAATGGCCTCTGTCACTTTAAGAAAATAAGCTGCTGCTGGCTCCCCTCATTGGCTGCTATGAGGTGAGGCGTTTATAGCACAGACATCATCATAGACGCCCCGTGGATTGGCGCTGCCTATTGGAGGTGTCGTAGTGGCTGGCCGCCATGTTGGATGGGTCTCCATTCGTCCCCAGTGCATTTATTTCTACTAAGGAAGGTGCTTACCCAACTAAAAACACATTTTATTATGCTTTTCCACAAAATCAGATATTTAGTCTGGCATGACTGTTAAAATATATATAAAATAAATTTTAAAAAATTAAATATAAAATCCCAACAGGTAGGCTAGAAAAGTCCCAGAAAAGTCCCACGTTCTGTTTTCAATAATACGCCGGTTGTTGCAAATGTAGGATGTAGAAAAAACGGGCATACTCGCTCACTCTGGGTTGACGCCAGTTGGGTTTGGAGCGTAAGGGACCCATCCAATATGGCGGCGATGCTGTTATGCTCTTCAGCGCCCAGTGGGGTGTCTACGTATTCATGTTTATGGTTTATAGAGGCAGTAGAGATCCACATGGCAGAACAAATGGATGCCAAAAGTGAGTTTTGAATAAAATTTCCCCTTTAACAACCAGAAATCTTCATTCTGAATACTAGTGTAAAAGTACACAAACTAACAAGGCAGAAACAGCAGTGAAACGTAGATCTGACCCATTTTATAGTGGTAACAACACAATGTGGTCTAAGCTGTCAGTCCTGAAGAACATAAGCTATATTTCTCCTCCTAATAGAGGCTATAATTGGGTGAGATACTAGTCTCTAAACTGTTCTCTGCAGTTACATGTGGTGACAGAAAATATTCAGTTGACAAACTGAATAATTGTAAAAAAAAAAAATGTCTTGGTTTGTGTTGGTGGTGACTCAAACTGCTCTAAAAACTTTAGGCTTGGAGTTGTTTTGGATGGTAGAAATTTGGTTTCCAAACTAGCTTTGCTCTGAGTCACTGATAAGCGTATAATGTTTTATATGCTTATCAGTGACTTGTCTATCATTCTTGCATACTTATTTAAATTCCAGTGTGCATTCCCCCATCTGAATAGTTCTAAGAACCCTTCAGAACCACTGAGTCATGGGTAACTTCATGAGTTTTCCTTTTGCGTTATCAAGCTCCTTAATTTTGCTGCTGTCATTCACTAGGAAAACCCAAAGTATGCAGTTTCCTTGCTTTACATTTCTTGGGTGTTCATGAAAACTCCTTTAAAATCTCAGGAAAATAAGGAGGAGAAGTTGGGTCTCAAATAAAAATGTCACTTCTGAGTTTATGAGTCTTTCCACTTTCCCTCCCAGAATAAGGAAACTCCCAGTTTTCCATGCACATAACTTGGGAGGGAGATGCACAAGATACTTCGGACCTGAACTTCCCATTCGCAGCAGAGATGGAATGTTGGGAATGTGTGAAGAAGCTGGAGCTTCACTTCTAGAATCTTTGGGCTGGTGTGAAAACCGGAAGCAGTAAATAACTTCTGGTTTTACTTTTCGAGGAAGAGTGACTCAAGACGAAGACCACGGTTTCCAGTAATCCCAGTGCAGCACAAGTCTTCTGGTATAAAACAAACAATGGTAACACATGTTGTTCAGTATCTGGCTCACAGCGCTCTGGCCACTCCAGCACGGGAATCTCACACTCGTGAGAACAATGGAATGAGTTCTTGGCTGTGCTGGAGGGTGTGGAGGAGAGTGAACGGTGCAAGGGTTTAGGGTGGACCAGGAGATCCGCCAGCTCGCTGCGCCGGCCTCTCCAACTGCTGCAGGAATTATCTGAGCAACTCCTCGTATGCTGATGTCATCGTTCGAGTTTCTACTTTGGTGGTTTTAGGGGGAGCATCGTGATCGAACGTGCGTACGCATCACGTTTCCATAGTCGGAGCCAGCAAAGGGCGTAGTGAGGAAGGTCCCTGACATAATTCATCCTACAGGACTCGCCATCCACTTCAGAGGACCTTGATGGAACATCGTTCACATGCTCAGTCCTGTGCAAAAGTCTTGATCCAGTTCTTTATCTCTTCCTTCCAAGCAGTCAGAATTTCTCATGGTCTTTAAAGATGCTCTTTCTGAGTGTTGATCAAAGTTTTACTTTGGACTCCTTCATAAGAATGTTTTTGTTAGCAAAACGTTTCTGCTTCTGACCCAGAAGAAATTTCAAACAGAATACACTAGAGTTTATGTATTCAAACGTTTTAGAGGGTTCTCATTTTCCTTGTGTGAGTCACAGACCTCGATTTTGGGGTACAGGATGACAAAATTGCTCCCAAGATAGATCTCTCGGTTTGGTTTTGTGAGACTGGTAAAAGGTGGAGGAAGCTTCTGGAGTGATTGTAGGATGGAGTGAGATCAGGGATGCTAACGGGGAGACATCAAACAGCAGCAGCTAGACTACTCCTCTGCAGGGCTCATCCTCTTCATCTAAATAAGTCAGCTGAGATGTTTTTAGAATCTGCTTCCTGGTAACTTCCCTATGGAGGTTTTCCAAGAACTGGGATGAAATAGTTGCAAGGATAAAGTCTGATCATTTTGAGAGAAGTGAGATGAATGTAGTTGGATTGGAAACCTTCAGATCGGCCGACCCTATAACGATAAATTTTGGATCAATCATCAAAAAATCAAGACCCTTTGACTGAATAGCACCAAGACAATGTGTGAATGTCACAAATCCTATCCTGCCTGCAGAAAAGTGTTAAACAACTCAAATTTTAATTTGTTTCATTTAATTTACTGCTTAAATTACAAGCTCAGCAGGTACCTGCCGATCCCCTTCTGATGACAACCAGGTGAGTCAGAGCAGGAAAACAAGTAAAACCCTGAACACACATAGCCGGGGATCCAACAAACGAAGATATTTTCTACGGTTTGGCCTGTCATCCACATGAAAGTGAAGATAAACAGCACCAGAGGCAATTCTTTCAAAAAACTCCAACCAAGATTTGTGAATTCTCCATTGACAGCATTTGCTTGTGGACATAAATAACCGAGGTTTTAGGTTTCGTATTGCTCTGACATCACGTGTGGGACCTGTATTTACACTCACTCCTTTTTACAAGCTCAGTTAGTGCTCTGTGTAGAAGACCACAGGTGAAAGACAACATTAAGGACGGTTAATGCTCACCACCTAGTTATTCCACGTCCAAGGAATGTTTTTGGGAAAGACGCCAACAATATGGGGAACTACTGCCACCTACAGGCTTGGCATGTCTGTGAATGTACTTTTTGCAGACAACAAAGTGATGTGGACCCAATATTTTTTTCTTAGATGGGCCGGGGAGGATATTTGGTTTTACAGAAATACAAGCTACGTGTGTATAAGGCCTAAAAACATTCAGGATGGAGAACCAGAGTCAGACACCACTGACCTTGATGACCAACAACCACTGCGAATCGCTATTAGACAACAATAAAAGTCATTAATGACAAAGAAGGGGGTTTGTTTGATTTGCACACTAATTTTGCAGAAGACCCCCCC
>SSNS01000077.1:487036-736046 GCA_006937985.1 Aphyosemion australe
CACACACACACACACACGTCAGAAAAGCTCTTGAAAACATCTGAAACAATGAGCTCTTATTCCAGTTTTAAAGTGCCCAGTTCCTCCAGAACCAGAGCGGCGTTCCAGCCTCCACTCGATCGAGGCTCGTCATCATCGCTCTCGTCTTCGGCATCGTCCTGCCAACAGGAACTCCCTCGCTCCTCTCCCAGTTTCCTGCCATTGTTCTCCTCGCTGCCAGCAGGCACGACTCCTCCCAGGATCTGGGAAAAGGTGGGACGTTGAAGAGGCCGGTTTTCCCTTTGATCAGCTTCGGCTCCAGCTGATGGGGGAGGGGTGTGTGTAATGATGGTGGTGATGATGATGATGATGGTGGGGGGGTTGTTTTGTATGTAATAATCACCGTTATTTTTGGGTGCATGAGGTTATTTTCTCTGAGTTCCTCTTTGTTCAGATCACAGAAGCCTTCAGACCCTGATCTCTACAAAATCTATAATATCCAAGTTTTTCTAAGGAACAAAACTTTGATTGGTATATTTATTTAAAAAAGTGAAATGATTGATTTGATATCAATTCTATTTCTGAATCAAATAATTATGGATTCTTATTATAGTTTCTTTTCTCAGTGTAATAATTAGGGCTGTCAACTGATTATAGATCTTAATCATGATTAATCGCATGACTTTCATAGATAACTAGCTATTAATCACAGTTTATAAATGTACATTTTTCATGTTTCTGAGGCTTTTAAAAGGATAGGAGCAGAGAAATATACTTCAATTCTGCAAATGCATCTTTATTATTGCAACAATCCAAAATAATGACAAATACCCTCCAGAATGTTCTATAAACTTTTTTGTACCTCTAATAGAGTTTATTGACCAAGCTGGTTCCAGAGCTAGTTCAGTAAACGAGCACTAACTATCTTTGTTATATACACCTTATATACATTTATCGGAAGTTGAGAATGACGTGTTTCTGACATTTTCAGAATTCAAATGATTGCTCTTAGGGTTTAATGAAATGTAGCCAAACATTTTCTAGTCTTGGTAACACTTTGCAATAAGGGTCCCTTTATTAACGTTACTTAGTGCATTATTAAGCATTAATAACTGTGAAATAAAGTATTAACAACTGCTTAATCATATTATTGTAATGCATAACTAAACAGATAGAAACAGACTTTTGTTCTAACCTTAAGGACACTTCATAGTTAACAATAACAGTAACGTTAATAAAGGGACCCTTTGTTTATTAATGCTTAATAATGAACTAAGTAATGTTAATAAAGGGACCCTTATTGTAAAGTTTTACCAAAGTTTTTTAAAGAGGGCTTTTGTGAAATTAATTTTTTTATTTAAAAAAACTTTATTCTGTTTTTTCTTTTCTACAAACGTATATTTTGTTATTTTTCATGAATCGTGTTTAGTTAATTGTTATTAATTAGTGTATATTTGTGTTTTGGTCGTTTGGGTCACGGCTCTTTGCAACAACTACAAAAACTTCCATTTAATCCCAAAAGTTATTTGTCTGCCCTTCCTGTTTTTTTAGATTTTTATTTAGCTTTTCCAGTTCAAACTAAGAAGTGCAACCTACCAAGTTTTTAAAGTTTGATTAATCGTTGGAATTGAAATAGAACACCCACTGAGAAAATAGAAGCTTGTGTGTGTTTTTACGTCTGAAGACATGAACCAAGTTCAAACATGGACACTAAAACGTGAGATTCGATAGTAAAACCTCAGTTTGACAAATAAAAGGAGAGAAAAAATAAGCTTGTAGGAGAAACAGGAGATAACTCTTTCACAGGCAGAGATAAGGCTGGAAATCCAAACAATTTTTGTCCCTATCCTAATAAAGCAGATTGGATCTTTAGGGAGGAGGTCTTTAAGAGACGCCATCCCATAATATGAAAACCTGCTCTGTGGAGTTTCATGCCAGTGAGAGTAATCCAGGCCATCAGCTAGATCTTTTCTCATGAAGTCTTTAAGTGTTTATAGAGGGGCGTCTGTGAGGTTGGGTTGCAGGGTGCACAGGAAGGAAAAGGAGTAGCTGGGAAATCTCATGGAGGCTCCTCTGTGCACAAGAGACACAGCAGGCAGGATCTGGGCGTCACTGCCAAGTCATCTCAGGGTCTCGCTTGGGCAAAACTTGCACAAAGATGTTAAGCAGAACCGACTCAGGCTTCTGCAGAATGCTGCCCAAGCTCTGAAAAGATGCAAATGAAGGAAAACATACAAACAGGAGGGAATTTTAACATCTAAATTGGTTTTCACAAGAAACAAGGCACAGCTGCACCTCATGCAGGGGGACTAATTAAAGTGGATGATTAAAACAAAACCTTCTCAAGTTCATGCCTAATAATAACTTTAAGTGTGAATTTTAAAGGTTTGCTGGGATAGTCAGTGACTAGTTTGTATGGTGGCCCAGAAGGTTCAACAAAAAATTACAACACAACGACAAAATGCAAAATAGAAGTAATAAAACAAAAGTTTAGTACTAAAATAAAATGGCTATTAGACTCACAACAACACTGTAGTCACATAGTCCCAAACACTTTTGTCTCATTTACTTGTGTTTTTGACAAAATTAAAGTGTTAGCTTAGCAAAGGTTGGGTTTACCACAGACATATATACGTAGACGCCCCATTGGGCGCTGGAGAGCACAACAGCGTCACCGCCATATTGGATGGGTCTCCTCACTCTCCAAACTCAACTGTTTTTTGTGCAGCCTACGGTTGAAACAACCGGTGTACTACTGGAAACAGATCATGTGGGATTAATATTGACTTTTATAGCCCAACAGTTGGGATTTTATATTTTAATTTATTTTGTTTAATTATATTTATATTTTATTTATCATGCCATACCATGTGTCTGATTTTGTGAAAAGGCTTGATAAAATGTGTTTTTTAGTTGGTAAGCACCTTCCTCAGTAGAAATGAATGCACTGAGGGCGAATGGAGACCCATCCAAGATGGCGGCCGGCCACTACGGCAGCTCCAATAGGCAGCACCAGTCCACGGGGCATCTACGAATATATGTCTGTGGGGTTTACCACAGCTTCCATTTTATGCAATATTTGAACGTAATTGTTTCTGTTTTATTGTTACTTCTGTTGTGACTTTTGTATTTTGTTGAACCTTTTGGGCCACTGTACTGGCCAGCTTGTAAATGGGGCTGAAGCTGAAAGGCCAGTTATTTAGAAGTTTGGAGCAATACGTTATGAATTCGACAAAATTTTTATTTAATGTTGGAAACAAGTGGAAAAAAGATTTTTTCTGATTCTTGAAAGTACATAAATCTGCTTCTTCTGCTCTAAAGTTAGCTCCAATGCAGCAGCTTTTATAATCAAATCATGTTTTAAAAAATGCAGGTTAGACTCATTCAGTCCCACTCTCACTGTTTGATTTTTCACAGTCAAAATGAAAATAGAATCTCTGGCTAAAAATGATCACCACAGATGTGCAGCAAGTTCAGGCTGCAGGAAACGGTGAGAGTGTCACGTCTTTCAGAGCAAGAGGAGCGGAGAGGTCGACCCAGAAACATGTGCTGCCTGAACTTTGACCCATATTCTTCCTGTAAGAACGCCTTCTCTTTCCCTCTTTCTCTCTTTTTAAAACCAATTCTTTGCTTGCTTCAGCCACACCCCCATAATCTGGAGCCAAATGGCAGGATTCAAAGAGTCATTGGGTTTAATGTGTTGTAATGTAAATTAATTAATAACATTTATTTCTCACATTCTGCATCCTGGTTTTGGCCATTAGATGATTTTTTCACCTGTGATATCAGGTGACTACATCTTCAATAAATTAAAAACGTTGTCTCCCTCTAGTGGCAGAAAACTATCATTACATCCAAGTGAAGTCTTTAAAGCCATACTATGCAACTTTTTCATGTTTTAAAATCATTTTCTTGAGCCAGTTTGTGCTAAAATGATCCTTTACAGGTTAATGAAATGTCGCTCAGACCCCCACTGCCCTCTGGGGCCAGAATACCACACTTGCAACTTCAGAGTGGCGGTCCGGTCCCTGCTGGACTTAGTAAAGTGGAGCTGACATGCCTGGTGCTGCAGTCTGCTTCCAGCATGTTTCCTGCATGTTTTAGATCATGAACACAGCTGATTAGTTTGATTTAGTGATGAACCGCTCCTGTAGACACTAATGAAGGCTGAGGAGACATTCCAGCAGTTAGATTAAGGTGTTAAAAAGACAAATGCACAGCGAGGACATAAGTTTCACTTTCACTAACTGGACACTAGGGGGTGCTAAAAGCAAGCCAAAACTGCATAGAATCCCTTTAACAGTAAAAACGTGTTTATGCAGGAGAAAAAGCTTCCACAGTCAGGCTTTTATTCCACATCCACTGTCAACAAAGAACAAATAATTGCAATTTACAAACGTGTTGCATTTACAGATATAAAAGGATAAACTGATATTTTTCTGTTGAAAGACTACACGACTTCCTGTTAGGAAGTTAATAATTTAGATTCAAGCTTGAGTTTCATTATTTATTCAGTTAAAATTAAGAGCTACAGTCATTTATCCATCAGCTCATACTCCATCCACACCTTTCTGTACATCAATGAGTCAATGTTGCTATGCTTTTATTCACCATAACTCCTCCCTTTATGAACAGCTGTTAGACCCCCTCCGGTTACCGTCCGACCAAACCTCCACACTGAAAAGGTGAACAAATATCACCGTCTCTCTGGTGTTCTCACGGAACATCACATGTCGAGTCCATGTGTGTCCATCTTGTGTTGTTTAAGAGAAGCACACGGGTCCGATGTCCAGACCGAACTCCTGGTCGGCCTTTACAACATCCATGGGGGCCAAGTCCACCACAGGAAGCCTGGTGGAGGTTTGAGTCCTGTACTCTATCACCGTCCTGCTCCACTCTCCGTTGGATTTCTGCAAACAGTTTGAAAAGCCAAATGAAGCATCCCGCAGTTTTTAAAAAAATCCAATTTGGATTATTTTTGGAAGACTCACCGAGCAGCCGTCCTCCACAACGGTGTATCTGAGCCTGGCGTTGCCCTGAGCTCTAATTTCTTGGCCGTTGGAGCCTCTGAGGACCAGAGCCCTCTTCAGGCTGCTGCCTTTCTCATCTTTGAAGGCCACGCTGTTCTTGCAGTGGTAGGTGATGTTCTGGTGTGACTCTTTTGATAGAAGCTGCAGCAGCTTCAGCTGAACTGCCACTACGTTGGGCTGCTCCTCCTTGTTGCCATAGAGGAACTGATAAAAAGAGGAAAATCAGCAGATTTACATTATAAAACCTAAATGCTGTAAATGGTTTAGGCAGCACTTCCTTACTTTAGATCCACCGTTCATATCTGCTCCAAACCAGATGGGTTTGTTGGGACTGGGACTGGATTTGGTCCACCAGGCTTTACGGGGAATGTTGGCCGGATTTGCTGAAATACAGGTTTCCCCGGTTTCCATGTTGCAGAAGACTCTGATGGCATCTTTTGTGCTTCCTTGGTTTGGATCCAACCAGTAATCTCCTGTATGAGAGGCAGAAGTGAAACATCTCATCAGATCATGAGATATACATGAGATCATTCAAGAACCGAGCGAAGGTCCTGACCGCTCTTCTTCTGAGGGTAACACTGCTTGATGTCCTGGCAGGTCTTTGCAGGATTCGTCCTGCTGCCGTCTGGACTGCGAAGGTTGTGAAGGTGTCCGCTGAGGGTCTTTAGTGTCGCCCGAACACCTGTTTCAGCTTGCAGGACGTTCTTATTGGGCTTAGCTTCATCTTTGTTGAACTCTGGAGGAGGAACATCAGCAGCTGCATCATACTCTCCAAGGTCCACTGCTTCCTGAACGTCACCATTCTGCTCATAATCAACTGAAAAAAGCTCCTCCACTGCTGTGGTGGGAGGTCCTGGGGGTCCTGGACGGCCAGGAGGTCCAGCTTCTCCAGGTGGACCCTGATAAATCAAAATAAATAAATTTGTTTCAACACCGCAGGAGGATAAATCCTGATGATGTGATTCCTCTTGTCACCTGAGCTCCAATGTCTCCGATGGTTCCTCTGCTTCCAGGAGCTCCTGCTGCTCCAGGATGGCCAATGTTTCCCTCCTTTCCTGATGGACCAGTGACTCCTGGAGGTCCCTGTGTAGGAAAACAGCTGGAGCTTTACCACGTAGACCTCTCCCGCTAACGTGTTTGTTTCATTGAGTTTACCCTCTGTCCAGCTGGTCCAACTATTCCTCTGCCTCCTGGGTCTCCTGTGGAGCCCTGAAACAAGATTCAAACACCTTCAGAGTTTAAACCATGATTTGTCTCCTCAAATAACAATAATATCAGTACGTTTTTAAATAAGTCAGGTTCAGAAGCTTCTCTGGGTTCAATTGCATGTCTAAAAGAAACTGAGCTAACAAAATAATTTTCACAGTCGATTAGAAGTTATCGCCGTACGAAACAAACTTGCCCCAAAACATTCAACTTTTAGCATGCCAATGTACTACTGAATGGTGTATTTGTGCGTGCAACTCAGTGCCTCTCCAGTCATGAAGCTAAACACACACCACTGGAGTTAAGTGCCCCGTAACCGGTGGGTTGCAGGTTCTTGCCCCGCTCAGCCTGCCACAGTCATTGTGTCCTTTGGCAAGACACTTCAACCTCCTTGCCTGCAGGTGGTGGTTGGAGGAACCAATGGTTCTGTCAGTGTGCCCCAGGGCAGCTGTGGCTATGATGTAGCTCATTACCATCAGCGTGTAAATGTGTGACTGGTTGCTGTGTTGTAAAGCACCTTTGGGGGTTCTAGGACTCTAGAAGGCTATATAAAAACAGGCCATTTAAAGGTATTTGTAAATAATTTCCTTACAGCTGTTCCTGGTAGACCCTGGAGTCCTGTAAATCCTCTGTGACCCTTCTGACCCCGCTCTCCTTGGTCCCCAGCACCACCTTTATCTCCCTGGGGTCCTTGAGGGCCCTTGAATGGAACACGAGACAAAAAAAAATTAAACAAACCAAAAACATTTTTTCCAGTTGTAAACATTCTGAGGTGAAGAAGGCACTTACCACTTTACCCCGGACCCCAGGAGGTCCTTGGGGTCCCAGAGGACCTCTTGCGCCCTAAATAAGCAACAACAAGACACAACAGGTGAATTTATGGGTGATGAGCAGATATAGGATCAATTACTGTAAGGAGTTGGACACTTACAGTTTCGCCTCGTTGCCCAGGACCTCCTGTTAGTCCCACTGGACCCTCATTCCCTGGAGAGCCCAGATCTCCTGGCAGACCCTCTGGACCTGGGTTTCCCTTATCTCCCTACAAAGACATCACAGTGACTCATATAGCTTTTATTGTCTTCTTTCTAACCAGCTCCGGTGGCCTAGTGGTATGAGTGTCCGCCGTGGGAGATCGGGGTTCGAATCCCGGTCGGGTTCATACCAAAGACTTTGAAAAAATGGGACCCAATGCCTCCTCGCTTGACACTCAGCACTAAGGGGTTGGATTGGGGGGTCAAACCACCATATTGTTCCCGAGCGCGGCCGTGTCTGCAGCTTGGGGATGGGTCAAATGCGGAGGACAATTTTCACCACACACCAGCTGGAGCTCAAAGTAGGCCAAGATTCTTGGTTTATGTCTTCTAGTCCAGCGTCAGATATATACGTAAACCTCTTGAGGTCTTGTAACTTTCTGTGCAGCGTTCAAAAATGTTTTGCTAAAGGGTATAAGGGTCAAATAATTTGTAAAGAGAATTACTTGTTCTTTCTGCGAGGAGTTTAAGATTTTGTTGAGTGGCTAATGCAGAAAACAACCCAGAACATTTTCACTCTCACCCTTTCTCCTACGAGACCATCTTTACCAGGAGCTCCCTCTGCACCAGCGATACCCTGAAGAATGATCCCAAAGAAAGTGAAAACAATAATTATTCTTTAAAAAAAACCTGTAAAACAGAATTAGCAGATATGAGCCAATCACGATGAAAACTTCTAAACACAACAAACAGGACAAACCTCTGGTCCAGCGTCTCCTCTTGGTCCGGTGGGTCCTGGTAAACCAACCCCACCAGCTGGACCCTTGGAGCCTTGAGCTCCAGAAGTTCCCTGTTTTCCTGGTTGACCCTGAGGGACAACTAAACTTCAACATTTCCATCCAGTAGAAACCAACATGCTGTTAGATGACCAGGAAGCATCAGCAAGGATACTCACAGCTGGACCGAGCAGACCCTCTAAACCTCTCTCCCCTCTTACTCCAGGCTGACCCACAACTCCTCTCTGTCCTGAGACACCAGCAGGTCCTGGAGGGCCATCAGGACCCTGACATTGAAACAAGAGCACATTAAATCCAGAAATGTCTACAGCCGATCAAAAATTCCTCCTCTTCCTCTTACCGGGGGCCCATCCTCCCCAGATTCTGCCTTTTCTCCGGGGCTGCCTGCCGGACCCGGTGGTCCCCTCTCACCTTGACGTCCTGGACCTCCGTTCTCACCTCGGACTCCAGCTGGACCCTTCTTTCCTGGTGCACCTATAGGTCCATCTGCCCCCGTAGCACCCTAGAACAGTGGGTCACAAACCTTTTAGCTCCTGACACAAAATAACAAGATGGAACTACACAAACTGTTGGACTTATTTTAAGTCTTTTTAGCAATTATTGTGAAAATATTTGTCATGCAAAAATCTGGAAGTTTTATTGGATTTCTGGAGATCATCATGAGACCACACACTTTTGTGGCCCACAATGGGGCCCTGGAACCAACATTTTATAGCTACTAAATCACATAAAATAATCTATGGAGCGATTCTTCTACCCAGAAGTGTTACAACATGGTATAGTTTGATTGTTTTGTCTATTGTTATTGAACTAGCACCAGTTTCAGCTTTTAAAGACACCAACTCAATATTGGAAGCAGATGAAGATTCTACATTCTAATAAAACGAGCCAAAGATTTTCATAAAACGTGGAATATCTTATAAAGTATGGGATATATTAATATTAGGGGTGGGACTCGATTAAAAAATTAATCTAATTAATTAGAGGCTTTGTAATTAAATAATCTTGATTCATCGCATTTTATTCGTTCAAGAAAATTTGCCCCAAGAGCCGTTTTTGTAATTAAAAATAATGAGACAGAGAATCAAACAATAGACATGGACATTATCATTGTAAACTCAAGCTCTTTTAGCTTCAAAATGGGTGGATAGAATATGTATACGACCTGATTTTTAGCAGCATTAGAGACAGAAATGAAGGCAAAAACGCTCACATGAAGATGGATTTCTGATAACTTATTTGATTGTAGTTTTAGTTGTGTTGGGAACACATAAAGAAAGGTTTGCATGGTCTTGTAGCCACGGTTCTGATGTTTTATAGAGGTGCAGCTTGACAATATTTATTGATATTTAGGGCGTGTATTTTGCTGCTAAACGTCAAGCCAGAATGTCCAAAACAAGCTGATGTATAATTTATTAAAATATTACGAAAATTGCTTAAAAGCAAAAAACAAAAAAAACAACTAAAAACAATAGTTTGAATGCTGAGTCAGCAATCACAAAATGCACGTTAGAACTAAATTCCAATGAGAACAAATCATTCCTTAAAATGACTGATATTAGATATTTAATCTCAAAACTATTGAGTGTTGTAACTCACAATTGACCCAGGTGGACCAATTCCTCCAGGAATACCAGGAAAACCAGGAGATCCCTGCATAAAGACAGGATAAAGACAATAAGATTTAATTCCATTGAAAATTAAAAGGATCTTGATAACTTGGTGTAAATGTGGATCCTCACTCACAGCTTGACCCTGGGTTCCTCTGCCTCCTTTCAGCCCAGCCACACCAACAGGACCCTTTAACACATCAATTATGGTAAATAATCACATTTTGCTCCGGTTATTCCCATCTGGATTCATTACACTCTTCTATGATTATTTCAGACAACACGAGGACACTCTACAGTATACCTGTTCTCCGGGTTTCCCAGCCATCCCCTGTGGTCCAGGAGCTCCTGCTTCTCCATTTTGACCAGGCTCTCCCGTTTCACCTTTGACCCCAGGCTGCCCATCCAAACCCTGATAAAATAACAAAACAAACAGGAAATGACCCTCTCATCTAACAAACTACTTTTTTAGAGTATTTTTGTCTTTTAGTGTCCACTTACAGGAGGTCCAGCAAATCCAGCAGCCCCTATTGGACCAGGATCACCAGTAGAACCCTGTCAATATCACCACACAAGGTCATGCACACATCAGGAAGAACATTAAAAAGAAATGTAATGTTCTTTCAGCTGGGTGTTGGTAGATGGATAAAAAGTTTGAACTGACGGGGATTCCTCTTGAGCCTCGACGTCCTGTTGGTCCTGGTGGGCCCGTTTCACCCTGGAGGGACGAAGGTCCAGAAGCTCTTACAACATTTGATGTGTTATTTTGAAATAATGTTTTTGCTCGTTTTGAGATCGTTACAGTGATATGTGAGTCTATTTTTTATATAATGCTGAATAATCACATTTTATCACACTGTGAAGAAAAGCCGTAAAAATTCAGTTTTGAGCCCACCTTTTCTCCGTTTGGTCCACTGGAACCAGCAGGTCCAACGGGACCAGGAAGTCCCTTCATAATAGGATCAAAAAAACAGTGATTAGATTACATTTAGAATCTTTTGATATGTTGTTGTTATTTGGGGGAGTGTTAGGCGACTCACCCTCGCACCATCAGCTCCTGCTTTTCCTTCCATTCCTTTCTCGCCAACAGAACCCTGTGAGAAGTAAATGAACGTGAAATTTATCCAGGGTTCCTCATGTTGCTGTTTGATTCTTGGACCTATTTGCACTCTTTAGCTTACAGGATCTCCCTTTGGACCCGAGGGTCCTGGTGTGCCTCTCTCCCCTGCGACTCCCTGAAGTCCTGGACCACCTGGCTCTCCAGCTGCACCCTTAGGACCTGGGTTACCCTGAGATGTGTCACATTTACCAGGAGTTATCACTGTAAATAACCCATTTCTTATTATAAAACTGTTTGTTTTAATCCCAGAGGTACCTTTGGTCCATCTGTTCCTGGTGTTCCTGGACTTCCTTTGGGTCCCTGTAGCCCATTGGGACCCGTTTCACCTCTTTCTCCTGGTGGGCCTCTTTCTCCCTATAAGGACAGTCAGTAGCTAAAGCTGTGAAGCTGTTCTCTACTAATAATGGAATAACAACCAGATCAGTGGACTTACTCTTGGACCTGTTGTTCCACCAGCACCAACCTCTCCAGCAAGACCCTGCAATAATACAAAAATAATCAATGACAACAACATAATAATGTCTGTTCTCAGAAATTTTATTTCTATTTGAAACAAATCAAGTGTTATGTTATTTCACCTCATCACCTGGTTTTCCTCCCTCTCCAGGTGGGCCTGGGGGTCCAGGCAAACCCTATAAACACCAACCAAAATTTTAATACAATGAGCTGGTTCACAAAAATATTTATTAATTTTTCAATTTGCAATTCCCAGAGGCGTATCCAGGGAGTGGCTTGGGGTAGCACCCTTGAAATCCGATTGGCCACCCCAAGTGCCACCCCACTGAGTTCCATTTAAGTTGAGTTTTCATTGTCTGGGGGGGGGGGTTGAACACGGATCACCCACACATCCGCTGCGGTCTCATGATGAAACGCATTTTTTGATATAAAGTTTCTCTTCTTCCCGAATACAAATATTTGTTAGAAATAAGTATTCGTATAAAACACATTATTCGTGCCTTTCCAAATACCGTATTTGGGTTAGACTCCACCCCTACTTTTCATATTGACATAATTAGTATTTAGGAAGAAGAAGAAAAGACAATTGGTCATGGCACAATGTGGAGCTCCCGAATTCACTAGAATGAAAAAAATGAATGACACCCCCCACCCCCCAAAAAACAAAACAAATAAACAAACAAAAAACAAGCACAACTATAGGTGCCACCCATGCCCCACCTGGGCCACCCCATTTTAAAAGGTTTAGACATGCCACTGGCAATTCCAATTGGCAGCCGCAGTTAATGTAAAAAAGAAATCTTTACGTTTAGAAACAATCTCAACATGTTTACAAATGCATTAAATTAAATACCAAATTATGAGTTTGGTGTAGACACGCTAGGCTAGAGCATAGATAATAAATGTTCAAATTTTGAAAAGAAAGTATCATCATAACCCTACATAGTCTAAAATACAGACACTGACCCCCAAACTGTCGGAAATGGCATGTACAAACTTTATAATATGTCTTAAATGTCTTTAATGTAATCAATAAAGCTCTAAGTGTTATGGTGTATTAAAGTTAAATGTATTTACTTTGTGACTTCACTTCTAGAGGTCGACCGACATGGATTTTTCTATTGCAAATACCGATGCCGATATGTAGAGGTCATGGCTAATATGTGCTGCCAATTTTTTGGGGCAGATTTTCATGGCTGATATCTAGATGTTTTTCTCTTTATATGCATGTTAAAATGTCACTAATAATAACATCAGTGGATGCACAATATTTCTAAACCTGAATCCGTTTTGGAAAACTGAATTTAACCAACTAGAGTATTAAAACTGTGCACCGCACAGGATTAAAATCAAACATTCAACTAAAGTTAATCAAACAAATCAATAAACTGACCAAGTAATAAATGTAAACCAGGTAATTAGAAAAACCAGTTGACAATAATGTTTTAGAGCATTTATTAAAGCTACAGTGGCAAATTTGGAAAAAAAAACTAGCATAAAACATTTTTTCATGCCTCAACGTTCTAACATAGCTATAAATATATTGTGGAGATTAAAAAATACAAAAAAAATTATTAAAGTGGTTCTCTGACATTTGTCTAAAAACCTCCACCAGTAACACGTTTCAGACCGAAAGCAACCATCTGGTTGTCGGTCTCGCCAAACCGCCACACTTCCCTGGGTCCTCCACTCATTACACACTCACGTATTTAGCAACAGAACACCACTGGTGTGAGAGGTTCTCCACTCAATAATATCAGAGAAGGAGAAACAGCCGGCTGCTACCACTTCAACTTTAGGACAAACTACCAGAGTCCCAAAAAGAAAAACACCATTTGAAGTCACGGACAACAAAAGATGTTTGGACCTAGAAAACAGTGACTGGCGTTTAGGGCTATCTTGTTTCCTCTTGAAATGCAGGTTCAGTCAGAAGCGTCTAGAAGATACCCGAGGGAAGAGATGAGTGTTCCGTGACCATGTTTGCGTTCAAAACCTAGCTTGTTCTGTAGATCCGCTACAGCAGCTTTAATCAGATGTTTTTGAGTAAAGTATATATGTTTAAACAAAATTCAGCAGCAGCACCGGGCTAACCACAGATGTGCCTGACTTTAAATTGGCTCCACTAAATCTAAAGCTAAAAGGAATGTCAGCTGATGCAGATACATAACAAAAATGGTAAATACCAGCGCAACATATTGCCCAACCCATATATCAGTCTATCCCCTTTAACTTCGCATGGTAGGACACATTTGTAATACAGATGATCATATTCTAATCCTGGGTTAACCTCCACTGTCCTCCAATACAGCATTCCAGTTCTGTCAAACTGCACCAATGAAGGCATTTCTACTGATGCAATGTCTGATTTTCCTGGTAAATGGTCTGCTTGACAATTTTCTTTACATTACATTTCACAATGAGCTGGCCCAACATCTGCACCAACAATAAACACATAATCATATAGTAAAAGTAGTATACATTTACAGTAGAGGTTCAAAAATAACAAATTAAATGCTTTCTACTATTAGTTCCATCTGAAAGATTTTCCTTCTAACCCTGCTAACATTTTAAAATGATGGTTAAAAAAAATAAAGCTTCTGTAATTGCTAACAGCTTACCTGGAAACCGCTCACTCCTTGAGGTCCCTGCTCTCCTCTTTTCCCAGCAGGACCCTGAAGAAAGGCGAAAAGAATAAAACAATCTAATTATAACAGTTTGTATTAATAAAATGTGATAATAGCAGCAGATACTTACAGCTGGACCTGTTGACCCGGCAGCACCCATCTCTCCATCTTTTCCATTTAGTCCCTAAAAGACAAAAATGGTGGATGTCACAAAAAGTCGGATTTATATGGTATTAATATTTAAAAAGGACTCACCCTTTGACCTGGAGCTCCAGGACTTCCAGCCTCTCCAATCTTCCCAGCATCACCCTGTAAATAAATAGGTACAGAAACGCAAAGATCAAGATGTTTTTGTGCATTTTTATAATTATTTCATCTAAACTAAGAAAGTAAAATAAGTCAGAACTATAGAAAACTAAAATTTGACTTCATTTTCATCCTAAAATGAGACACTTCTAATAGTGTCTACATTCTCAAAACATCTTCATACTGACTGGGAAGCCCTTTGGTCCGGGTAGGCCCATGGATCCAGCAGCGCCTCTGTTCCCAACAGGACCAGCTGGGCCGGGTTTACCATCATCTCCTGCTAAGCCCTAAAACACATGAGGTCTTATATTAACTATTTCATCTAAAAAACGCATCACAGTCACATTGTAAAGGGTAAAAATCAGGTGTACCATTGGTCCTTGTCTTCCTTCTGCTCCCTGAGCCCCAATAGGTCCAGTGAGACCCTGTTAAATAAAACAGGATCATTTAATGTCGAGGTGGAAACTAAAACTTATGGAATTTATCATTTCTTTTCATGTGATAATTTTCCTTTGTTCCTGTTTTAGTCTCAAAAGTTCAATGGATGGTAACGGTTTTTGTGAATTTCCCAAAAAACATGACTTTTATTTAAAGAGGAGACATGTTTAAGAGTTTTTTAGTCCAACAAAGCTGTTTTTACACTGAAAGGGTAATTTAGACACTTTTCAATGACCTTTAGGGTGAATTTTTAATGCTTTCATCATAATAACCTTTAACAATTCATACAACTCATACACACATAGTACATGTAGCACTCAAACACATCTAATGTAGCATGCCAATCAGTCTGTGCCGTCTCTGACCTGCTTTCCTATGCAAATTAGTAATGTTGTAATGGTCACAGAGAAATGGTCCAGTCTGAGAAAAGCTGGTTTAACACATCAGAAGCGTAGACACCCCCCCATAAACTCACCCCTCACAACCCCCTTCAATGTCGGCCTCGTCTGTATGTAAATGCTGCTGGTGGTAATGCTAACCACCGAACAACGCTAGCCTGATCTACTGCTAACATCATTGTTGGACGAGAGGAAAACATCAAAGGAGAATGTCAGAGCACACATTCCAGGTTGTACTGGGAATATCCAGACTTTGAATGAACACCAGATAGAGCCATAACGTCCCTGTAGAGTTTTCTGGATACCGTACACAGAGTTTCAGGTAGCATCATAGAGCCACTGAAAAAAGACCACCCAAAACGCGTCCCATTTCTAGTCCTGAGTTGTGTCTCTCTTACCCGTGCTCCTGTTAAACCAGGCTCTCCGTTGCGTCCTGGGTCTCCAGGTAAAGCTTTACCACCAGGAGATCCTGGCAGCCCTCTTTCACCTTGAGCACCCTTTGAATTAACGAATCACAAATTCAAAAACACACAAACAGATTTCAGATAAATTCAGTGGTAAATATATTTTTGCAAATGACCTTCTGGCCTGGTAAGCCATCAGCACCGGGGAAGCCTCTGTTTCCTGGTGGCCCCTAAAATAAAATAAAAATAAATAATATATAGTTTTTGTAATTTATTTCCACTGTAGTCTATCGTCAGGCTACTCACTGTCTCTCCTGATGGTCCTGGAGGCCCGATGGATCCAGCATCCCCTCTAGGCCCACGCTTTCCATCTTCTCCCAAAGGACCTATTGGACCCGGAAGACCATGTTCGCCCTAACACCAATCAGTCAGTCCATTTTAGACATAAAGTCCTACAAAGACGTATCAACTTTTATTTGATGATTTTGTTGTACTTACTCTCTCTCCTTTGAGTCCAGGTTCTCCTTTTAGTCCAGCAAGTCCACCATCACCCTTTTTTGAAGAAAAAGGAAAATTAAATTCACAAATTGAATGAAACATTAAATTTTTCCAAGATTCAGTTGTAGTATTAACAAATCACAGAGGGAAATCCAGACTTCCTTCTCCTCAGAGACACTCTCCACCTTCTCCTGGGTAATCCCAAGGCATTGCCAGAATAGAGAGGATTTCTAATCTCTATCAGGGTCTCCTCCCTGTGCCTGGAAAACCTCCAGATGGAGTTGACCAAGAAGCAATCTAGTCAAATGCCTGAACAACCTCAGCTGGCTGCTTTCGTTGAGAAGGAGCAGTAGCTCTATAGCTAACCTACAGAGAAAGATCATTTCAGCTGCTTGGATCCATGATCCTTCCATCACTCAGGAGCAGGACTTATTCCTGACCTGGAAGGGAGAATTCCATCTATCCTTTACAGATTGAAACCAAACCTCAGCTATGACTACATCTTCTCTAAGAGGGAGATAAGACTCTGACTTTTTCCACACCAGACACCCTCATCTCCTTCAGATCCAGTCCATGAAACCCTCAAACAGGATCAGAGACAAGTGTGAGTGAGATGGAGGATCCAGACACTGATCTTGCTTTAGTTGTAAAGAGGCAGGATTTCCCCCCAAAGTGACTCCAATGCCCCTCACACACCACAAACTGAGACATGAATTTTTATTTCCATGAAAATACCAATTGGCCTTTTGGTCCTTCTGCTCCTGTGGTTCCTTGGGGGCCAGGAGGCCCAGCTGGACCCACCAACCCTGGTGGACCCTGAACACCTGCAATACCCTTTAAAATAAGAACATTACATGTTAAAATAGCACTGAACTTAATTGACCACATAGTGTTTGCTTGAAAATCAAATGTTCTGACTTACAGATGAGCCACGAGCACCTGGAGCTCCGTCGGACCCTGAAGCACCCTGTTCACATTTGAAAATTTAATTATTAATTTAATTTCAGCCCAAGAAATTGCTAAGGAAATGCATATTTAGTAACACACCTGCTGTCCTGTGGGTCCTGGTGGTCCTACACGTCCACCATCCCCCCTGGGTCCTTGTTGACCTTGGCTTCCTCTCCCACCTGTTGGTCCTGCTTCACCCTGCATCAGCGAACAGATTCAGGATCATGTTCAGCACATTTTCTTTGTAGACAAGAACTAGAAAAATTCCACAAATGGAGTCAAGTTTTGCAGTCTTGGTTTATCAGCGGTGCAAATGAATTTACTCCTCTTATGGTAATTGAGTAGTATTTTATTAGCCTAGAAATCTAGACAGAAACCTGTAGCAGAAGCAAAAGGATTTTGCTCTGCAGTTTGGTCCTGCCATGCTCTAGGAACCTCAGCAGGCCCGAGCAGTTTTGTGTCTGGCCAATCACAGCGCTCTTTCAGTTTGGTGGGCGGGATGATTTGACAGAGCAACACAGAACGGTCAAACACCTTGTCATGACATAGCATGTAACTATTCTTACCTTCATTCCTGGATTACCGGGAAATCCGGGCATTCCTGGGATTCCTATGGGACCCTGCAGTTTAAAAAGCAGTATTTAGAGTTTAAAGTTTGTCTGGTTCAGTCAGTCCTCAGCAGCATGCAACACCCTGTGGATGAGTCATCAACTTAAACCAGGTGTGTTAAGGTAGGAAATCATATAAAGCATGCAGGCCAGTGGGCTCTATGGAGCAAATTTATTTACTCTTGGCTGGTTTTTCAGGTTACTCTAACTTATTCTGAAAAGTAAAAATATAAAAAGTTTTTTTTTTAGATTTTATAACTTTAAGAGGTGTTTACAAATGTAATTTTTTTTTCTTACCAGAGGCCCAGGTTTGCCAGCATGTCCTGGTGTACCACGTTTACCCTGAAACAAAAGCATAAACCTTTAACTGTCAATTTTTGACTAAATAAAATCTAAACAGATGAATGTTATTCGTACCACAGGACCAGTTGGTCCATTCCTGCCTCTTTCTCCTTGCAAACCAGCCGGTCCCTGAAAACAGAAGATGGGTTTTAGTGTCCAAGTGGCTGAACTTGAGGCTGTGGATCATTTATCTCTGTTCTTGTTGCCTACCAGCGGGCCGGGGGGACCCATGGTACCAGGAGTACCAGAAGTTCCCTAAAAAACACAAAAACACATTTGTTGGATTTAGAAAAGTCTAATGGGTTCCTACTATTCCCCACAAAATCAAGAATTCCAGGACCAGGAAGCTGTTTTGTACCTTGGTTCCGATTGCTCCGAGCTCGCCTTTGGGTCCATCAAGGCCAACACTTCCCTGTTGGGGAAATTAGATTTCAAGTCTAGTTTACAATATTTTTTATATAAAAATCAAAGGTTAATATTTAAAACTGAAGCTTTACTTTGGGGCCTTTCCTTCCTGGAAGACCTGGGAGCCCTGGGAATCCTCTTGCACCCTGTGTTTAAAACAAACCCCACCATTAATCTTCTGGTTTTCTAATACATTAAAAGCTCATTTTGGTGGTAGTTACCGTTGATCCTGGAAAGCCTGCTTCTCCTGGTGAACCTGCAGGTCCAGCCTCTCCCTAGCCAGAGACAAATTCAGATTTTAAACACTTTTCTCTAATAAATCTAACGAGAAGCTGTGTGTGCTTCTGACTCACATCAGGTCCTGGTTTTCCTGGTGGTCCATCAGGCCCTCGATGACCTGGTTCACCCTACAAAACAATTCCATTTAAGTTTATCAGGATTACCTCAGTGTCAATCCCCAAAAAAGTGATTCTACCATTGGTCCTGGATCTCCAGCCTCTCCAGGAACTCCTTGACCACCAGTTACACCCTATGACACATCAGACCCATTTTTTATATCAGATTCTATAAGAAAAAAACCTAAATGTTTAAATTTGACAGGATAAAACCTACTGGGGGCCCTGGGGGTCCTTGAAGTCCTCTTGGTCCTGCTTCTCCCTGTCACAGCATCATTTCATAGTGAGTAAATAAAACTGAATGAACTTTTCAGCATTAGTTTACATTTTTGATTTAAAGTAACAATAGATAGGTTTTTTTAACTGAACTTTAACATTGAACTAAGTGATTGTTGGGTTTTGACACCACTCTGCAGCCCTCTGCTGGCCAGAACCCGCACTAAATAGTTTTGTGGAGCGGGTAGGTGCCTTATAGGGGGATCTCTTTACCAACTTTACGGCTGTTAGCTGTAATGCTAGCGGTTAGCATTTTCAGTTTGCCAATCATCAATTAAACGCACAAGAAGAAGAAAAATAAGAAGTTTGCTTTTTCTGTTGGCATCATGGCGGAACCTGTAAGTAAAAGTAAGAGAGTAACATCTTTGGAGGCGACACAAAGAGCTAAAACCGGAGTGAACATTGGTGTGGCCTACACTAGTTTGAGAGAGCTAAAGGAGGCTACAAAATCATGGACTGATGATGTTTTTATTGCGACTGGGTAAGTAATAATATTTTTTGTCATGTGGATCTTTTTACTTTGTGGTTTATTTTAGTATTATTTGTCTCATGTTAGTGTTAGCGCATTTTTAGCGCTAGCTACAGCAGGCTGCTGCAGGGTTGTTTACGACGATTGTAATTCCACTTTCAACCAGTAGGGCAGAGGAGCAGGAAACTGCTCATTGTAACTTTAAATGTAGTTTTTTAATGACCGCCAATAGTAAAGTATTAGAAAAAAAAAAAATTTCACTTTTAATTCCTTGGTCTAATTTCTTTACAAAATTACAAAAACAATCAATCTAAAAAATAATGTGAAAATAGATATTTTGAATCTAACACAATAAAAACGGATAAAAAGATCCCCTATTCAAAATCTTCAGTTCAATATGGAGGACCACTTATCACTTTACCCATCTGGGTTCTCCTTGCTAATTGATGAATGATCTATGATTGAATGGACTCACTCAGACCTTCAAATGGAGTCTGAGAGCTTATATAGGGGATCTCATCGCCACATCCCAGGCTATTTCTGTTTTACAGCAGTCTGAATTTACATTTTAGCTGAATATTTAGTTAAAACTGCAACATTTATATTTACAATCGGTGCCCCATACACGTTCAACACTCACCCTTTCTGCTGTCACCATTCTAGATAGACTCGACTTCTCGTTGAACCCTGAAGACATATGTGTTGCCAAGTTTCCCTTAAAAACAAAATGAAACAAAACTTATTTCTAAACTGATTTATATCTCAAACAGAAAGTTATACATTGACGTGGAGAACAGCTCACCCCAGGAGCAGCATGTTCTCCAGGCGGTCCTGGTTCTCCTGGATTTCCTGGCACGCCAGGCTCACCATCAAATCCTGGAGGTCCCTGGAATCCCTGCAGGTCATTAAGTGAAACATGAAAATGAGAGAAACCCCAGATTTAGGAAACAAACTGAAATGTGTTTCATTTAAATCAGAGTGATTTTATGTTAGTGCCGATTCACTCACGCGCCTGCCCTTAAAACCTCTTGGTCCGGTTCGTCCCTGACCTCCTGGAGGGCCCTGATAGAAACATGAAACATGAGCAGATGAATAACAGAATCCATTTGGGATAGGGTTTTCTATCATGAGTAGGCCTACATAAAACAATAAAAGTGCAGTAATAAAAAAAAATTATGTGAAAGAATATTTCCATAGGAAATATTTATGTGCTTCAGGTCCAAATTCAGAAAAGGAATTTTACGTCAGTCACATTTAATTAATTTAATTTAGGGTTTAGAATCTTTGTAGTCCTCAAAGCCCTAACAAAAGACATTTACTCCTCCCAAAACATCTGAGGTATTTAAAACAGTATATTTTTTTATTATAAAGACCAAATTCACTTGTTTTTTCAACACATTTGGAGTGGTTTCTAGTATAAATGAATGTCTTATGAGTCTATCTCTGTGGAAAAAGAGCTCTGGTGCTTCTGTTTCATGAACTACAATTGAGTCAGAGTGAGCAGAAGACGGCAGGAGTCTGACCAGCTCAGTGGCCTAGTGGTTTGAGTGTCTGCCCTGAGACTGGGAGATCGGGGTTCAAATCCCGGTCGGGTCATACCAAAGACTTTGAAAAAATGGGACCCAATGCCTCCCTGCTTGACACTCAGCATTAAAGGGGTTGGATTGGGGGGTTAAACCACCAAATGGTTCCCGAGCGCGGCTGTGTCTGCAGCTCACCGCTCCCCCAGGGGATGGGTCAAATGCGGAGAACAAATTTCACACACACCAGTGTATGTGACAACTAATGGGACTTTAACTTTAACTTCCTGATATTTGGACATCTCACCTCTGATTGGCTAACAGCAACACGACTCTACCACTGACTCTGTTCTGCAACGTTGATGTTTTATCTCCACAAATAACACAAGCCTGAAGGAGTTCTGCTGTGTGGTGGAGTTGCTAATGCTAACAGTTAGCTTCTACTAGCTGAGTTGTTCTCTGCTGTTTCCTGGACGCTAAACCAGTAACAGCCTTCCCCGTCGTGAGTCAAGATGGGTGATTCAATGAATGTTAATTGACAGAGTAACGTGCTATTCTCAGGCTTTTGTAATCTGAGCATTTCATTGTCTATTTTCTATCAGAAGCTAATGCAGGAGATAGGTGTAGGAGACTATTTTCATGTTCAACCCGCATGTTAAACTCTGTGTTATTTCAAAAATAACAATTGTAAAAATGTGTCTCGTGACCTTGGCCTTTAAAGGGAATCCAAACCTGCCAGGGTTTATTACTGCTGCTAGGTGGTGTTTGCATGTCAGGGTAAAAACTTGAGCAATCAGACTTTGATCCATCTTTAAATACTTGGCCAAAATGTAGTAAAATTGATTTTTACAGCATCAAAGCATCATAGACATCCAAAGAACAATAACCCAAAGTAATGATATTTTAGTGTGATTTCTGGTAACATTTGTTCCAGGATATATAAATTGAAGGTAAAACCCATTAGAACATAGCATCACTACCCACCGCTGGTCCTGGAAGTCCTGGCAGCCCCACCACCTAGAGAACAACAAAATCATTGTTTATTCCATGATTACACACTACAAAGATTTGATGAAGACTTTTGTTATTGGTATTTCATACTTACATGGGATGGGATTTCACCTGGTTCACCTTTCTCTCCCTTTAAAAACATACATAAGCATTTTATAGATGGCTTTGATGACTTTAAAATAAAAAAATCTGAATGCAGCTTACCTGGAAACCCATAATTTCTTGAACAAAACAAGGGAAACAAAAATAAACCCATTAGTCAGTTTTCAACAAGCTGATATTCAATATTAAGTCCTAAAGAGGTCCTTCACTCATATTTTTAATACATTTGGAGTGGTCTCTAGTAGGAATGAATGCCTTGTAAGTCGTACTCTGGGGAAAAAAAGCTCCGGTGCGCCTGTTTCAGCACGGATAAGTCAGCTGGAGGAGAAAGTAGCTTCAGACGACAGGATTTGGAGTCTTACTTCCTGATATTTGGACATCTCTCCTCTGATTGGCTAACAGAAACACGACTCTACCACTGACTCAGTTTGCTCTGCAACGTTGATGTTTTATCTCCACAAATAACACAAGCCTGGAGGAGTCCTGCCGTGTGGTGGAGTTGCTAATGCTAACGGTTAGCTTCTACTAGCCGAGATGTTCTCTGCTGTTGCCTGGACGCTAAACCAACAACAGCCTTCCCCGTCGTGAGTCAAGATGGGTGAGTCCATGAATGTTAAGTGACAGTGTGACGAAGATCTGTCAGGCTTTTTAAATCATAGTTTCACCATCTATTTTCTATCAGATGCTAATGCAGGAGATAGGTGTAGGAGACTATTTTCATGTTCAGCCTGCATGAAAAACTCAGAGTGACCGATTATAATCAGAAATAATAAGTAAAAAATGGTTTTTCAGTGAAGGACCTCTTTAAAACACAACCAGATGTTGTATTTTTCAGGTCGTTTGCAGCAGGTAAAGTGGTCTCACCTATCCTACTGCTGGCGCTGGCAAAGCTGTCGCACACTGGGCAGCACTCTCCCTCAGGGGTCACGACCTTCTCGCAGTTTGCCAAAGTTTCACACTGAATCTCATCACAGATAGCAACACCGTTGTCACAGACACACACGCGACACGGCGAAGGTTTCCAGATGTCGTTGTGTTGGTAGACTTCCCCATCAACTTCGCAGCTTTCACCTTTATCATCCACAGCTGGAACGCAGATTTCAGATTAATTAATAATAATACAACTATTTGTCAATTCAAGATAAATATATGTTTTGCCAATTAAAGGGTTTGTATTTAGAGGTGTCCTGACCAAAAACCAAACTTTCAATCCTAGCAGCACCTGGGGTCTTCTCTGGAATATACATGGAAAACCTCCAAAGGAGGAATCCCAATCACTTTTCTTCTTTTGACGAGGAGGAGCAGCAGCTCCTGTCCTTATCTCTGGTTAAACCTGCCTACCCTTTCGATTCCAGATAAGAACTATCCAATGTTTTACTTTTAACTTGGATTTCACTGACTACTTTTAGACTCTTGGCATTACATTTGATGAAGAACAACTTGACCAAAACTAAACATAATAAATGTATGTTGCTTGTATGTAAAAAAAATGTGTGCATGCCATCTTCTTTGCCACGACGTACGTTGGTTTTCCTGTTGGTTCCACTGTCCATATAAGTGTCCCCTATCCAAGCGGCAAGGAACGTACGTGCTCAACACAAGCTGGCTCCCGGCACACTTGTCAAATACCACTAGGACCACCATGAAAGCTCAAACATTGTGGATGTTCTGGAACAAAACCCCACTACCTTCACCACCCCAATGACAATGTTTGAGCTTTTACGATGACCTTGTGTACTTCCACATGAGTTGAGTACCAAACACCTTGTCCTCACTTGACTATCTCAATTGTAAAACAATGCTCACCTCTGTGTGTAAGTAGAAGTAAACGTACCTGTCTGTGGTTCTGTGCTTGGTGTAAGTGTAGAAGCTGCTCCTAGACACACGGGACAACATTCCCCCTCTGGGATCACCGTTTTCTGACAATCACCAAGGTCCTCACAGACAATGTCCTCACACACAATGGATCCCAAATCACACATGCACACCCGACATGGCTCCGGGTTCCACATGTCCTTGTTGGCGTAGACTTTCCCATTTTCTGTGCAGGTATCTTCATTAAAAAAACAAAATCAGTTATTCAGTTGAGTCGACTCAAGGTTTTCTTTAAAGAAATGTGTAAAATAAAATGGTATTGGCCTATATTTAGATGGTTCCTTCTAGAGTCCTAGAACCCCCCAAGGTGCTTTACAACACAACAGTCATTCACCCATTCATACACTGATGGTGATAAGCTATTGTAGCCACAGCTGCCCCGGGCCCAGCTGACAGAAGCGAGACTGCCCACCTCCGACCACCACCAGCAGAGAAGGAGAGTCAAGTACCACGCCCAGGGTCACAACGACTGTGACGGACTGAGCGTGGCGTGAACCTGCTATGGTTACGGGGCGGGCACATAACGCTTAACCCTGTAAAATATTCATCAAGTAGCTGGGGCAGAAAAATCTGACTAAAATCAGCAGATCACCATAAAAGCATCTCAGTGGGTTAAAATCACAACATAAGGAGGTTTAATAAAGGTACCATTAAATCTGAAGAGAAAATACAAAGGATGTCCAAATGATGTATCTGTATACAGCACTATGAAAAAGTATTTAACACATTTGAAATCATTTAAATGTGTTTCAAATCAACAATCTTCATTATGAGACACAGATAACCTGAGTGGATTCAAAATACAAACGTATAACTATTCTATAAAGAACAAATCTATCCAAACCAACCAGGTCCTGTGTGAAAATGTAACTGACCCCTACATTTAATACCTGGTTGTACTGCCTTGGTGGTAATGAGTCTCTCTCATGCCTGTGGAGGAGTTCTGTCCCAATCTTTATTAAATAATAGTTCAGACACATTAGAGGGTTTTCTTGAAAGAAATGACCTGTTTAAGGTCAAAGGTCAAACATTCTCCTTCTGAATGTTCTACTAGAGACCAGAATTCGTGGTTTCATCAGTTGCAGCAGGTGGTTCAGCTCCTGAAGCAACAAAGCAGCCCCAGACATCACACTTTTACTTTTCCACAAAGGACCAGGCTAGTTGGAGTAGCTTTGTTCCCTTGATGAATGAAACTTTAATTTTATCCTGTGACAAAAAAGAAAAATCAGATTAAATCTGCAACAGTTTTTGACAGTGCTGTTCATATGTTTTCAATCGTAACATGCCTGCAGATCTTTACAGATTTTTATTTAACATACAAGTGCCAACAAACATGCTGACAAAATGACATAAAACAGAAAAAGTAGGTGATTTTCAAAAGAATACACCTTATTGGGTTACACACACACACACACACACACACACGCACACACACACACACGTTGAGAAGTGAGTTTATACTCTAGAGAAGTATTCCCTTGCCAAAGAAAAACTCAAAGATTTGAGAAGCAGCAGGTGATGGTGGTGTGCACAAAAGGGCTTCAGGCTAGGATGAAGACAAAGAACCACCGCTGGACAACAACAGGATGCTGGGACTAACGTGCATGTTTACCAGTTTGTGTGTGAAGCTGCTGCTGTTCTGCAGCCAAACACACGGGCAGCACTTGCCCTCTGGGATCTCTGTGGTCTTGCAGTCATCTACAGTGTCACAAACACCATCCCAACATCCCATAAACACACCCGACAGGACTCTGGGTTCTGTATCTGATCGAGGGAGTGGACTTCTCCTCTCTCTGTGCAGAAAACTTTGTGAAGAGGGACAGCAGCTTGCATCAGTTTGTTAGCAAAAGATCTCATTTACCCAGAGACCAATTGAAAGTAGATGTTCACGATTAGCTTTTAAAGGCAATCCTATCCACCTTAATCCAGAAATGATGATGCAAGCAACATTGCATAGCTATTGGTTTGCATTGTGACATCTCGTTTCTCGCAGCAGTTCATTTGAACATTTCAAGAGGTTTTTCAAAATTATTTGCACTCGAAAATGTACTCGCACGGCTCTGTAACAAGTTGCGATGTTGGCGGTTTCACTAACAACCAGAGAAAGTTAAACTTTTGGCTACAGGAGCGATGTTTGGAGCATCATGCACAACAGACTGAAAGAGTGGCTGCATTCCACTTTCACTGTACATTAGTGCATGAGGACCCGGTCTTTCTCTGTCTGACTGCATTCTCAACCTGAAATATAAATAATTCATAAATATAAACACAGACTTTAGACCCTAAAAATAACTAAATTGAATTATGCTTTTAACAGGCAGACAAATGATTAAAATAGAGCTCAATGTTTAATATTATGCATTATCAATGCGTTGAAAATTATCATTAAACCTGTCGTAATACATGAACAACCTGCTGTAGAAACTAAAACCCAGGCTTGGTGATGAGGGATTTAAGGCTCTGACTCGGCTCTACGTCTGCTTTTAAGTAAATAAGGTTGTGTCCCACCTCTTTCAACTAAACACGACCAACCTTATACTAGGGATTGATAAGCCTTGGAGCTTTGAGGGTGTTCATTGCCTCGCTGTTGGACATGACAGAGTTAAGAATGTAGCTAAAATGCTACTGTATGTTAGCTTTGACTAGATTGTGACTTCTGGTGTTCCCACATAGTTTACGTCTCTAAAAAGACCATAAAAAGTGGATCTGTGTGAACAGATTACATTTTCAATCTATGGTCACAATGTAAACAAATGCTGGACAGGAAGTAGGTTGCATATTTAACTCAAAGGATCTTGGGAACTAGGAATAAGGTGGATTTGAATATACTAAAAATCTGTAGTTTGGTGTTGAGGTGTCTGAGAGTCATCTCAATTCTCTGAGTGCTCCTTACTCCACACCCTCTTTATTTTAAATATTAGTTTAAAACAGTATTCTGTCCTGTTTCCTGGAGAGCCACTATCCGGCATGTTATAGTTGTTTCCCTGCACACTTGATTCAATGGTTGAATAACCTGCTCAGCAGCCTGCAGAAGCCTGTTAATCACCTGCTGATTAAAATCAGGTGTGTTGAAGCAGAGAAGCCTCCATAAGGTGCAGAATGGTAGCCCTGGAGGACCAGGGTTGGACACCACACCACTGGTTTAAATTGTTGGAGACAACTCCGGATTAGTTTTTAAAAATTTCCTGAAAGTACTCACTCTGAACGTCTACAGCTAGTTAACTTTTGGAGTCAACCAAATTCAAGATGGCCACCGCAGCTCCATCAGCTTTACAGCTAAATTTTGGGACCATTGTAGCGGAGCATAAAATGTTGGAATCTACCATTTCTGCTAGCGAAAATTTTTATATTTTTAACACATCTTAAAAAGTAATCATCTGATGTGGAGTCATGGCCTAAAGGTTTTCAGAATGACCAAAATTTATTTTGACCCAAAAGATACAAGCTTTATTCTCAAACCTTTGGGCCACAAATGGATCAACTTTGAGTCAACCTGATCCAAGATGGCTGCCACAGCTAACCAACATCACTGACTTCTGTTTCCTAGTAGCTTGAGTTCACGCAGAATGTCCAAAATGGACATTCTGACTCTCACATTTCTAAAAACCTTCTGATTTTCAAAATTTTTGCAGTTTATTTGTAAAAAATAATGGAAATTTTTGAATATTTTATTAAAAACAGCATTAAAATCCCCTACAGAAGGGGTTTAATTCTTGTTTCTCTGCGGTAGGAAGTTCAGACCTCACTAGAGAGGAGCTGTGGCTGTTTGTTGTGTGAGTCGGTGCTGAAGCTGAGCACTCGGGGGAACACTCGCCCTTCACAAACAGCCACTCAGCAGGCTGTGAGCTCCTCACACACTATCACCCAGCTGTCACACACACACACTTTTGACACATCTCTGCCTTCCATATCTCATAGTTAGAGTAGACTTTTCCATTTTCTTGCAGTCAACACTTAAGCTGACAGCCTCGGGCCAGGCGTCATCATAAGGACATGATTACACCCATAAAAGTCCTAAAGCAACAGGCGAAAACATGAAAAACCTTTACAACAAACTACAGCACTCTGAACAAACACATAAAACCTGAAATGTGACTGAAACATTCCAGAAAAACTCCAGGAAATCTTTGTTTTCTCTTTTTGGCCACTAGATTGCACTACCTACCTTTTGTTAATATAGGAAGATTATTACTTGGTTTCTTTGGTGAAAAACAACATGAATGTTTATTTGGGAGGATGTATGCGCTGCTTAGGTGAAGCAACTTTCTTTACCTTTTGTAGAACAAATCTTAATACATTCTGACATTATGGGACCAGAGCATGTGTTGGATCTTGTTTAATATTTATGTCAAATGCTCTCATTTAGAAAGGAAGAACCAGCGCATATTTAGAATATTTAAATTTGGAATATGTCACATAAACCAAGTCCACCCGAGGGTAGAGGTGAGTGTTCCGTGGCCGTGTTTGCATTCAAAACCTAGCTTGTTTGCAGAATCGCTATAGCAGCTTTAAGTAATGACAACACTGCCAAATTATAGATAAAATACTAGTCTAATAAAACACACTGATATACCTAGAAATGCCCCTAGTGGCTGACTGCAGTATGGCTTCAGTTCCAACCATTCATGGATATAAATGGGACAACTTCCACAATAAAACAACAAAAAAAAAAACAATTTTTTCCCCCAAATCTTGACATTTTTTTTGGGCTCAGAAGCAGCTGCTTGACTTGCTGAGTCCACCATTTTCCACAGAGCCAGCCTCACTGCGCCGAGCGGACTGTTTAGCACCCCTTTTATTAAATTGTTCCATATTCAACCTTTAGGGCTATAATGAGTGTAATGTAAAACTGATTTATACATTAGTGTTTACACAAATATAGAAACCTGTTTGCTATGACTAGCCGTTAGCTCGTCTATCCAGTCAGAACTAATCTGTAGGTCTTCAAACTGAGGTTGATCGACCTGCAGTTTAAACAGAACCACATGTTTTTTTTAAATGAAAATAGAAGGATAAATTATAACAAAAAATCTTCTGAATGAGCAACCGTTAAACCATAATCTTACATTTTTTAGATATTTTGATCCAAAGCAGCGGAGGAACAGATGAAGAAGTGGTGAACTATAATTATAAACAATCCGTCCTCCCTGGCAGATGAAGCAAATTGCCCCAAACCTGCAGAACTTTTTCATCTGCCAGTCAGTGACTAGACTGTGGTCTTTAAATGTGTCTGCACACAATCATCTACATGATGAAGATTGTTGCTTTATGCAGGAACATCAATCACACCTCACAGCAAAACATCACTTTCATCAGTCCTTTATGGTTTGGTTTTGAAAATGAAAACAGAAATGTGTTAATCGCTGCTCAAATAACCCCAATTTTCATCCTCATGAAAAAAAACCAGAAACGTATCCCCAAACTTTTATAAAAGTGCAAACAAAAGAATAAAGCAACACAACCACCTGCCATAACGGCTTAAATCTGCTCATTTTTGAGATGCTGCTAACTGCTAATTATGTGGTTGAGCCTCTCCCCAAGAAAGGGGCTAGTTTTCAAAAGCTGCAGTTATTTCAGGGAAAACCACAGCAGCTGGATTATATGTTGGGTAAAAGCTGTGGTTTGGCGTCAGCGCGATGAAGATGCCACACCCGGAGAAACCTGCTGCAGGTCCAAGCAGAAACCCCTTTGTTGGCTGTTATTAACATCTAAAGACTCAACGGAGACTTTAAAACCTTAAATAATTTGGAAAAACGTTTTCTTCTGTTTGACAGTAGATCTGAGTTAATGTGGATTTGATTACAGTTTACAAATAGCAGAAGCAATTATCACGCCTTTCTGCTCAGCTGTCCACACACATCTGTTATATTCACCGTTTTATATTATATTATATTATATTATATTATTATATTATATTATATTATATTATATTATATTATATTATATTATATTATATTATATTATATTATATTATATTATATTATATTATATTATATTATGTCTTCTGAAAACTATATTTTTGTGTATTTCTGGTTATTCCAAAATGACTATGGAAACACAAATCATTCAACATGGGAAAAAAGTATAAAAATATGAGATTCTGGAACAGTCTTTGCTTATCATAAATCGCTTTTTACCTAAACGTTAGATTAAAAACTATGTACCAAAATTAAATTAAATTGGAAATGGCTCTTGATAGCCTGTTAGCTTAGCATAAAAAAATGAAACCAGCTGACTGATTCATTGTGGGTTATGAAGTTAACTACATGATGAAGTTGTTAGCGTGTTAGCCACAACAGTATTAATTTTTTTAAAAGGCAAACTAAAAGTGTGTTGTTCATTGCCTGTTAGCATACTGCATGATTTCATTTGATTTAATGTTTATTTGACAGGGACATTGCTGTCCAACATAGTACATGATGTAGCTGATGCTGGTTGGGTTTTCCTACACCTTAATATAGAACAATAATAAAACAATATAGAAAAACAGAATTAACAATAGAAGCTGTCCTATACAGTACTAAAAACAATATTAAAACAATATAAAAGACACATAATTTGAAGTAGAAGATGTCCTATACTAAACCAAAACCACCAAATTTGTACAAAACATTCCTACCCAGTATTAGTAACAATTTATAACAAAAGGCTACAGTAGTAAAAAATAACACCACAAAATAATTATCAATAGCTCGTTAGTTTCTTTAACGGGATTCAGTGGAGAAAATCAATGTTCCTCTCTGTCCTGGGTAAAATAACACATTCTGATAAAACTTTGTTTAATCAGAAAAAAAAACTTTAAACATGAAACATCAATGTTTTTGGTGACTGAAGATTAAATGTATTTAATTAGGGGTGGAACTTGATTAAAAAATTAATCTAATTAATTAAATTAATTAATTAATCTTGATTAATCGCATTTTAATCGTTCAAGAAAATGTGCCCCCCAAGCTTTTTTTTTTATTAAAAAAAATAAGGCAGAGGGTTAGGGTTAGGGCCATGAAGAGGGATTTCTCATTTGATTGTAGTTTTAGTTGAGTTTGGAGCACGTAAAAAAGGTTTGCATAGTCTTGTAGCCAAGGTTCTGAAGTTTTAAAGAGGTGCAGCTTGACGATACTTATTGATATTAGGGCATGTATTTGCTGCTAAATTTCAACATCCCCCAATTGAGGGACCCTTGGGCCCAAAGGGTTAAATGCATTAATTTTTCCTAATTAATTAATCATAATTAATGCATTAAATTCCCACCCTTAATTTTAATATATCTTGTTTTGTGTCATTTCCTGAAAACTAACTAAAGGCCCAAAAATAAGTAAATTTTAAACCTATTTAACCTGTAGTCCACATTCTCAGATAGTAGATATGCCTGCTTCTTGTTTCTACAGCTTTATATAAACAAAGGTAACACTTTACAATAAGGGTTCCTTTATTAATGTTACTTAGTGCATTATTAAGCATTAATAAACAAAGGATCCCTTTATTAACGTTACCGTTATTGTTAGGACAAAGGGCCAGGGGGGAGGGTGTCTGCTTAGTAATGCATATTAATATTAATACTTTATTTAATAGTTTATTAATGCTTAATAATGCACTAAGTGACATTAATAAAGGAATCATTATTGTAAAGTGTTACCAAGCAAATTAAATATGTGAAGAACACTCAGAAGCAGGTGTACACCTGGATAGCTCCAAGCACAAACATATGGTTGAGATGTTCCAAAGCACTATTATAACTGAGTACTTTATATTTTATGCTGTTATTAGTACAATCATATTAAATCCTAACAATTTTGGCAAGGATGTCACACAGTTGACAGGCCACAGCAGGAAAAGACAACTTAATGAATATCATGAATTCAGACCTAAAACATCTGGTGCCCAGGTCTATAAATGATGATTTTACTCTTCCTTTGCACCACGAACGCTCCAGTGGAGGTGAAGTTGGATAAAGGCAAACACAACATATTTCATATCCAGCATCCTCTCACTTTGGGTGTGTCTCGTCTGCCTCTGGCCCCAAGTTTGACCAAAATTAGTGGCCTGCTTTAGTCCATCGCGTCCACAAGGCCACATCATTATAGCTCTGGTGGGTCGAACCCCTTCATTCAGCCTCGACTCTGCACTGAAATAGACCCGCCAGCCGGGCACGCTCCTCAGTTAGCTGCAGCCTTTAAAGGAGGAACTATTTCTGAATTTTAAAAACCAAAACGTGAAACTTGATATTTTGAGCATCTTTTATTTTAGTTTTAGGGACTTATTTAACTAAACAACAAACAAATAGCTTAAGGTTGTTATTTATTTTAAAAGTAAAAGTTTTTTATTGACATATATTCTGACATCGCATAGGCTAATTGCCATTCATTTGGTTTTAGCAGCTAACTAGAAGATGGTGTAGAGTTAGAGCGTAATAACCCTCTCCAGTCCAACTTTACTTGTGATTTTAACTTTTAACAGCAGCAGCAAGTTTAACAGCAGAAAGGCTCGTATAAGTGTATTTACATTTATGAAGGCACAAAGGTGAATCTGTAAGCATAAATGTTTATGTGCAAAAGTTTCTTTCAAAATAAAAGCCCACAAAAGCAGATGTTCTTCCATGATCATAAATCAATGCAGAAACCCTTCTAGCGGACAGATTTAGGAGCCATGTTTCAGGATCTGTCACTCACCACTTTCGGTATCCTCTTGGCACGTCACAGCGATCACCTGAGCCAAGGTGAGAGCCAGGCACACAGTAATCCTAGAGCAAATAGAGGGGCCCATGTCTGCATGTCACGCGTCCCCACACAGACGAGAGAGTGCAGGAGAGTCCGGCCCTGAGCTACAGCATTCAGGCTGCAGGATCCAAATGTCCCTGAGTGCAACGGGCTCCTGGACGAGCGATTACTGCAGACTGAAACAGTCCCCTCGCCACAACGGGACCTCCCTGCTCCTTTCAGCCTTCCTCCCTCTCCCTCTCGTCTGCTCTCTCATCATTTCTGCTTTTACTTCAAGGCCGGCCTCCTCCTCAGGCTTCTGTAGTTGCCTTGAAAGATGGGACTAATTAAAGGCTGCATGAAATTTGCTCTGATGAAAAAAAAAATGAAGGGATGGATGATGCTTCTTTAAAATACCAATCTATTTTTTGCTTTTTTTACATGAGCATGGCATGCTTCTGAACCTTTGAAGTCAAAGAGCGGCTACATGACATCACTGCGTTCTGTTCTTCTTTGGTTTGCTATCAGACCCTGAGGTTCTGACGGAAAAACGGGAAAGCCAGATAAAAGGATTAAAGCGTTTTATTGGAACATTAAAGGAGTCAGTAGTGTTGATGAAATCTCACTTTGGTGATATTATCTTAGAATTTGATATATTTTCCACTGATTGGTTTACTGTGTTTCGTGTCTCAAAGGAGGGTTGAGATGTTCCAGAGGACGGAGAAGAGCATTGGTGGAGAGGGGGCAGGCAGGTGGAAATTCAGGTGAGCTGAAGTTGAGCAAAGGCAGGTTGTCCAGCTGTTTCTAGGAGGAGATGGACTGAAGCGTCGCAAGAATTTTGACAAAAGTTGGATCCCAATTTTTGATAGTCTGGAAATGTTTGCAAGATTTTTTTATTTCCTCAGGTGAGTTGCAGGGTCTCATTCTTGTATTGCTAAAGTTAAACATCACAAAATAGTCGCAGTCATTGTGGGCATCTGGAACCTATTGAACTGGGTTTTAGAGGGCTTGGAGACCAAATTTCAAATAGAATCAAGAGAATAATTTGAGACATAATTAAGAAACTTTGTGACTAAATGCAACAGCAAAATTTGCCCCGAGAGACCCAAACACACATAAAAACATTCTCTCATAAATCTTGGTGTAATTTATAGAAAATTTGCACAAAATTACACATAAATTTTGCACTATGTGCCTAAGTGACCTGAGTGGGCTGGGGTTCGTCCAAGTAGAGCCCTGAAGATGGAAAAAACTGTTTATACTGTGCAGCTCAGCAGTCTGGCTTCCCTGGCCCAAACACAGGATCAAACTAGTATTATCAAAGACACCAGGCTGTTTATAGGCCCAAGCACTGTTCAGTGTGTCTGAATGTCCATGGCACACAATTGTTGTTTATAATTTTCCTTTCTTTTGTTCAGTTTAGTATTCTGCCTTCATTTTATTAGCTACCTCAGGTGCACTCTCCATCTTCTAGCAGGATAATTCGAAACCTGCTGGGTTTTTTTCTTAGCCTCCCGCTGCTGCAACCTCCAAAATGCACGCTCCTGCAAGATTTGCATTGGGTCCTGCGGGACCCCGATCCCATTGCAGGGATCTATTTCCAAGAATGCATCTCCTGAATTTGGATACAGCCCTGATCTGTCTGGTAAATGGATGGACATGCTGCTAGAGTGCTTATGGACTTCTAAACATGCAATGTGCAATGTTAGGAAATCCTAACTGTTTCCTACTTTTGGGGTTTTGTTTAAACCGGAACCAACAGCAGGACTTCTAAACCTGGAAGAATTCAGCTTGCTGAGCTAAATCAGGTCCCTCCTCCTCCTTGAGGAGTTTACAGTGTGTCTCCAGCATCCATATGATGTGTTTTCCAGGACGAAGCTCAGGACATCAAGCGAGCTGTCGGTGACGTCCCGGAGGCAGTCAGCTAAACCACACAGGAAACCGTCCTCTTCATTATGGACGTCAGCTTCATCTGGGCCCTCAAATAGTTTTTAATGCAACTTTTCTCTCTGTGGTTGAGCTTAAATTAGTTTGTTTCCTTTGTTGAACTAGTCAGGAAGTCTTTCAGGTGCTTCAGGAACAGCCTGATTTCTCATTAGGGAACCAGAGACAGCCACCCAGGGATGGATGGGAAGACAGTTCCTGTCTTGGACAAGTACTCAGCTGTTTTACATTTGTTCTGTTCAGAAATGTAATGTTCTAGTGATCAGAGAACATGTCCTAAAGCTGGAACACCAACATGTGTTACATGAACAAGTTTGGTGAGAAAACTCATAGAAAACTGGCTAACAAAAGCTACAATACCTAAATGCTAAATGAAATGTTTAGATTAAAAATAAAAATATGTTCAACTAATTTATCTTTTAGAATCAAAACCCAACAATTTGGATATGAAACTAGAAATTAAAACACTAAATTCAAATATACATATAACTTGCACAGAGATATGCTAACTAACAAGCTAAATGAATGTTAGCATGGTTAATTAGGATTAGCTAATGTGTTTTAGGAATGACAGAAACACCCTGCTGAAGTTTTAATGTGTTTTTTTCAAATAATATTGATCACGTTCTGATGAAGCCAACAGGAACACATCATCTGCAAAAAGCAGAGACCTGATCCTTAGGCCACCAAAACAGATCATCTCAACTCCTTGGCTGCATCTAGAAATCCTGTTTATAAAAGTTATGAACAGAATCGATGATAAAGGGCAGACTTGGCGGAGTCCAACTCTACCGGAAATGAGCCCGTCAGCCCAGATCAAGGGGCCTGGTACCCCATACTCCCGAAGTACCCCCCACAGGGCCTCACAGGGCCACCCGAGGGACGCGGTCAAACTCCTTCTCCAAATCCACAAAACACATGTAGATTGGTTGGGTGAACTCCCACGCACCCTCCAGGACCCCCCTAAGGGTATAGAGCTGGTCCAGTGTTCCACAGCCAGGACGAAAACCACATTACTCCTCCTGGATCTGAGGTTGGACAATCTGATGGACCCTCCTCTCCAGAACCCCTTAATAGACCTTACCAGGGAGGCTCAGGAGTGTAATCACCTTGCTGGAACACACCCTGCAGTTAGCTTTATTAAATAGGGGGACCACCACTCTGGTCTGCCAATCCAGTGGAAACTGAGTCATTCACATCCCATAATCTGAAAGCTAGTAGATCACGTCTGAAATTTGTTAAATAATTTACCAAAGTCACCCCTGACTGTTTGTTAGGAAATATAAAAAATGGGTAAAACCAGTTGAATTCAACCACATAGAGTTGAATGTTTTTGCGTAAATAGCCCATATTTAATATGATGATTGGCTGGATGATCTGATTGGATCAAATGATCAGATTTTTCTTTGTTCTTCAGTTGTATTTTTGAGCTACCAGAGAACTAAAAAAAGTGTCTACATGTAAAACTTCCAACATAGAGTTTTAGGTTATTTCTGGCTGTTTAACCAGCAGTCAGAAAGGTGGCCTTAATCCAAATTAAACCACAGATGTTTCATGTGTCCAGTTATTATAAAACATGTTTACATGTAGATAAAATTATATATTATAGAAAGTCTAAGGATGGTCTTACAGCTCCTGACTTCACCTATGGTCATGTGACAGGAAGTAGGGGCCAGCAGGTGTAACACACACCTTGTTCCATATCCCCTTACACATCACCTGCATTATTTATGATTTCACGAGTGTGAAAGAACACTCCCGACTCATACTGCCTGTTGAGGAGATCACAGTTCAGCACATGAACTCAACATTGTTGCTTTAAGCTGTGTGAGATGTTTGTTGCAGCAACTAAAAACTTTGTGAAGCAGGTTGGAGACACGGGGAGGCTGATCCCGGTTCCCAGCCTGAGCGAGGCGGACCGCTACCAGCCCCTCAGCCTAGTGACCAGGAAGAGAAAGAGACATTTCTGGAAGAAGAACAAGTACGCCTCCACACCGTTCTCCCTGAAGGACATTCTTGTTGGAGAAAAAGAGATCACAGCAGGTAAAGGAAGGTCTGAAATATAAAAATCAAGCCTCAGCTATGACCAAATAATACTTTTATTGTCATTTAATATTGTAAGATTTAAAAATAATGTAATTATACTTTTTCTTTATTATTTTGTATAATATCTCAGTAAGTGCATTTTTTCATGAAGACACGTTTCAGACATTTTTCCAAAGCAACTAAACCCAAGCAAACACAAATTCTGACCTTGATGATTGTTCCTGCTCTGGATTTTTACTCTGCACTTATTACTTATTCTATGGAAACAAGTCCAAGTCATCTGATGTAAACTAAATCCCCAGTTGTTCCAAATAGATAGGGCCGTATTATGAATTGTCATTACCGCAAAACCAAACAGCAAACAGCATGCAAAACTACAAGAAGGGTATAAAATATGTAAAATAAATCAACAAACATAGCTGTGTTAATGCCACCAACACAACTACCACTTTACGCCAGCAAGAAAATAATTTTAGGCATTAATAGTAAAATCAGACATTACTTGTGTTTTTGTTTGATTCATTTGATTTTTAGGTCTATGAAAACTCCATCAGTAGTCTATTTTAGCGTGATACTGTTCTGTAGGTCTGTATGTGAGCATTAATGGGTACTTTTGACAATTGGTGTAGATTTCAAAACAGTGTAAACTGAGGATTTTTAAGTGCTTTATTAGCTTGTTAGCTGTTTTTTCAGCCATAAGGCAGAGGCTATGCTAAATTAGCATTTACTGCTATCTTAATGTTAGCTAGGAGTTAGCTGTGGGAAACAACTTCACCACATATCAGGAAGTCTTAGCTAGCTATCTCAATGATAGCTAGTTGTTAGTGTTGGATTTTAAAAGCAGTTTCATGTTTTAAATTTCAGGTTCAATCAAAAAATCCAATTATCTCTACTGAGTAGATTTATAAATTGTAAAAATAAGTTACAGTAAGTATGTAAATGCCGACATTTAGCTCGTACAAGAATCCACCAACCAGAAAGATTGCTGATACTGAAATCAGGCTGAATCAGAGAGCTCTCTAGCAAGAGATTTTACTATTTATTTCGTAGAGTTGTTGAATCTTAAAGCCTTCCGATTGGTCTACTCTTCCTGCAGGGGCATGGCCGTTAAATGCCTGGAACTTCTCCTCTGCTTGATTCAAAATTCGTCCAATAAACTTATGTGAAAAGGAACCTCCCTTCTTATAATTTCCTGTTTATCCTGGTGTCATCATCATTATTTCCCCTGTTGTCTCTGGCCCAGTCCCAATACCCACACTGCAGCCCAACGTCAGTGAGCATTGCGTCATCAACTACGACTTCCTAAATGAGGATGCTGGTCACTGTTTGGGCTACTTTACTGCTTGAAATAATATTAAAACAAGTGATTAAATTACTGGCATGTCATGTACAAAAACACACACCAGCACCATTATCAGTTAACAATATTTTTCAACAAACATGTAATGTATCTTTCCAACAAAAGAACAATTTATTGTAATTATATATGCACACAATAGCAAAATATTCAATTGTTTGATAATTGTATTTAAAAATACATATTTTTGGAAAGGGTACTTGAGCCTTTTTTCCATTCTTCTCAAAATTCCAACGCAGCAATGGATTCTGGGTAATACCCCTCGCCAAAGCCCGGTGCGGACCTTTGTGAAATGCGGATCAAGGGTGCAAAAGAGGCGTGGCCTATGTCCACTCTTGAGAATAGGGAGCCTAAGTCTCCTCCCTTCCGGTTGGCCCCTGAACAATGAAAAAATGAATGCAAGTTAACGGGGCTATAAAAGCTATTTTCTAATCTTCTTTGCCTTACGCCCTGAATCACAGATATGTTGTACTTCAATTTAAATGAAAAGTAATTATATGTGTTTTAGCTATATCTGTCGTTATTAGCTTTAAAAATTCGTAATTGGTCCGGAAGTACATGGGTGTTACTTAGGCTCCCTATCGGGACACCCTACACACTCGCACCCCTGGACACCAACGCGCAATTGAGGGACGCAAGTATGGAAGTGCAAGTATTGGGACAGCCTGTCTCCTGAAATATATTCTCTTCAAGAAAGTAAAATATTACTGATATATCACTACACTTTTTATAAGGGAGTGAAACAGTAAGGAGGCTTGTCCAGGATAAAAGAGACCAAGATTGTTGGAGATCAAAATTAGACAAAAAAATGTAACATAAACAACCTTTGACCTCCTCACTATTTGATGAAATAAGGGTAATATAATCATGAATCAATACTTTTCTTCTTTTCCAGGAGTGTCCTCTTATCAGCTCCTCAACTACGAAGACAAATCTGATGTATCTGTTAACGGTCGCCTAGGCAACCACATCATCAACGATGTGGGGTTCAACATCAGCGGGTCGGACTCTGTGGCCGTCAAGGCTTCCTTTGGCATTGTGACCAAACACGAGCTGGAGGTGCCCACGTTACTACGGGAACTAAACTCCAGGTATCTAAATGTACCACCATCATTAGCCTGAGCGGATAACTCTTTACAAGGTCTCAAGTTAAACGTCGTCTTTCATAAGTTGACGCCTGACTTTAGACATGTTGGGTATGGAGGCAATGTGAGACGAGAGATTCCCTGTAAGGATGAATAAATGATTATGTTATCCAATACTGGAGCTCATACCAATGCTTTATTACAAAAGCAGACAGGGAGGTGAAAAAATTATCCTGTAGAAGTTGTTTTGTTTGCTCTTTCCAGGAAAGTGGACCTGGACCACTGCTTGGTCCGACAGTCCAAGGAGAGCGGACGAACTGTCCTCTGTGTTGTTGTTGAGAGTATCAGAACCACACGCCAGTGCTCTCTCACCGTCCATGCCGGCATGCGAGGGACAACCATGAGGGTATTTCTACTATTATTACAACATAAATATTAGGAACCTGCATTTTCTCACCTAGAATGCACAAGAAGTTCTAAAATGAACATTTTACAAGGTATTTAAAATATTAGTGTTATACACTGATTTTGGTTGTTTCTGCCTTTTTAAAGTGTGTGTCAATGCAAAAGTGATAAATATTATTATTATATATCTGTTGTAGATCTTGAACAGCTCTAGGTTATAGAAATGTACATAACATTATATTATTATTTAATGTAAATATATAGTCTGGCCACGACCCATAGACAGAGCTCAGTCATGGGGCAAAATCTACGGTTGTCTTTTAAACTGTCTCTGTACGTAATTGGACAGCGCTAGGACCAATCAGAGCAATGAACAATGTGACGTATTCATTGCTACTGTAATCAGTCAACGGGGCAGCCCATCATACATTGTTGAAGAAGAAGAAGAAGCAAATACATCCTTTTTCGAAAATAAAGGACTTAAGTACCTCTATCTGCTCACGCATCAAAGAAAAGCTCAAGTCTAAATCGTCCAAAGTTGATGCCAAAGTCCTTTCAAACAAGCGCCGTTCCTGAGTTTACGCCGCCTGGTCCAACTACAGTTGGTCTAGATTTCTATGCTAGTAAACATCAACATCATCAGCAAAACATTGCACTTCCAGTGCGTCCTTCAGGATTTCCTAATATTTCTGCAAGAATAATTCAAAAATGGGAAATGGATGTAGATAAATAACGGTTTAGAAACACTGTCAGGTTTTTATTACATAGATGTTTTCACAGAAATTTTTTAAAATGTCCTTTTACTGCGTTTGATTTTCACGAGAGATCTCTTGGGTTGCAGTTTCAGATTGATGACGGCAGGAACCCCAAAGGTCGAGACAAAGCCATCGTCATTCCGGCCCACACTACCATAGCTTATGGGATCTGTGAGCTGTTCGTCCGACTGGATGGGCGACTCGGTAAGAGGAGCATTTAACAGGTTTAACTGTGAGGTGTAGCGAGCTCTGGCTTTTTATCGAGTCTCTTTAGGAATCTACTGTAAGAATGAATGAGTGTACCTCTAATTATCCATTTTATAGGCAACTGTTACATTAATCAACTGTTACACTTCAGATGAAGTCCAATTGAAGGCAGTGTTAAACTGGACCCATGTTCTCGGTTTTTAGATATCTGTGTAGCTCCAGAGTCTCCGGGTGGGTTTGAGCGGGAACAGATCCGGGAACAGTTGGGCGGCATTGTCGGCCGTTTCTCCATGGGTCGACTGCGCCGCTTCCTGTCTGGGATCATCTATGGAAATCCCTTCAGAGCTGGTAGCGTGACTCTAGATTTGAGAAGATCTGCCCTTTACAGTTGTTTCTTCGCTCATATGCAGCTCTTTTTGCAGATGAGCGAACGTTCGAGGAGCTGACCCACTCCGACACCTACACTGACGACGCGGTGACCGACTACTACGAGAAGGCGGCCAGCATGACGGATGTGTCCACCGCCTACCTGAGGGAGAGTTCCCACACGCGGGTCAACCTCCTCAAACACAACATCCCTAAAGGTCCATGCGCGCTGTGTGGCATGGGAACTCAGCGGCGGGAAACCGTCTACGGCTGCCTGGAATGTTCCACTGGAGGACAGAAGTACGTGCGGCTGCATGTGGTGCCTTGCTTTGACCTGTGGCACAAAACTCTGAGGTGAAAAAGAAAATTTTTTGGACATCTTCATTGCTCCACTGCCTCGGAAAAAGAATCCCAGCATCTCAGTTTAAAAATGTTGTTTAATGCTGTTGTCCCACTTGGTAGCCGTCCCAATCTGCACCATCACTGCCAGCAGGTGAATTAGTCATGTCACTTCAGAGAGGAAATTGGGAGAGATGGTGGTCCAGATGTGTCATTTCTGTTGTTTTTGTTTGTTTAATCTATGATGGTTATATTCATGCATTGAAGTGATTAAGATTTGTGTAAAAATTTAATTAAATATGGATAAATGGATGAGTCCCTCTAAAAAACACACCTGTTTTATGTTTGGAAAAGTTCTCAACTTGTTCCTGTTATTTGTTTGTTTACCTTTTTGACTTAAACCCATCTCCTGTTTTGTTGAATTCTTGTCTTTTAACATTCTTGACTAAAACTTCAGCCAAAGGTCAGACTAAATTTTGACCCTTCCTGGTCCTGTCCCAGAAATAACAACTATTCCTGTTAAAATGCACCAAAAAAAGCAAAACGTGGGGTAAATTAGATAAAAAGGAACACCAAAAGGGCCAAAATTGTTCCAGAAATTTAAAGTGTATGACACAACATTCAAAATGTATCAAACATTTTAGAAAAACACAAAAAATTCAAAATAATCAAAGATCAATCAATTAATGACAAACAAAGGACATTTCTAGGGTAAATTTGACACAGATTTTGTAAAAATCCAAGCTAAAAAGGCAATAAATTAATAAATAAATAAAAAAGGCTCAGATGGTCACACATAATGAATTTTATACTGTGATTTTTGCGGGAAATTCAAGTTAAAAAAAAAAGAAGAAGAAATGTATTATATAGCACTTTTCACAAAGTGCATCACAAATACAACAAGAACCCTCACTTCTCATTTGGAAGAAAATAATTTTTTTCCCAAGGAGTTGCAGAACATAAAATTTACAAATTGCAAGTAGAAAAATAATAACGGAGCTTCAGCTTCCATAAAACCTGATCTAGGCTGGTTTAATGGTTTTTCTTCTATCCAAAATTACCCAAATAAGACATAACTCGAACAAATGATGGCACAAAATACACAAAAGCTCTATAATAATAGAGACTGAATTAATTTTGTGTAAATTAAAAATTAAAATGTATACATTTGTCACGTTGTTGTGACTTCATTTGTCCAGACGGTGGCGCTGTGGGATCGTCAAGAACTCAAACCGGAAGTTACGTGTGTCAACAAGACGTACGCACGTGTGGAGGAAGAAGCAGCATGCGTAGCGTTAGCCATTTATTCAGCTTTTTATGAGCATGTATGATGATTTAAGAACATAATACATGAAAACAAACTGACGAGTAGTTAGTAAAATGAAGTTTGCTTATAGGGTAAGTACAGCGCAGTAATATGACGTCAAAAATGTCGCCTCGCTTTGATTTTCGAGTGTGTGAGAATGTCAAAACAAACCCTCCCATTAAAAAGTCTCATTTAAGATCATGTTGGATGTTTTTGCAATTATAGAAACGTCAAATACATTTAGTGCTTATCTAACCAACGTATAAGTTTATTACGGATAATTCGGCTTGTGTTTTACATATAAAACATAAACTTTGAGTCTGTATTTATCTAGAGAAAACGTCTTCTGTTATTGCACTGCTATTTGCTTTCTGTAGTTTTCCAACTTGCTCGGAGCAGTCTATCGTCAGGGAAACTTAAACTTCTCCAGAGATGGGAACGCTGTGATCAGTCCAGTTGGAAACAGAATCTCAATTTTCGACTTGAAGAAGTAAGAATTGAGTTACGTCTTTCCTTTAAAGTCTATTGTCTTTGAGCCAAAATGTGGCTCTATTTTCATCCAATAACAACTTAAAGCATTTATTTATAATCAGATAACAGACATGTGAGATGGTTAGTTTATTAATGTTGTAATGTTCTTATATTTTATAACAAAAAAGATCCTAAAGCCTCTGATTTTTCTTTTGCAGCAACACATCGGAGACATTACCTGTCTCCACTACAAAGAACATATCGTGTGTGGGCTTGTCTCCTGATGGGAACTTAGCGATTGTGGTGGATGAAGGTAAAATGTATAATTTGATAAAAATGAGTGGCTGCTTTAACGAGATGCAGCAACCTAACCGTTTACGTCTACCAGATGGCGCGGCGCTGCTGATCAGCCTCATTACCAGAGCTGCCCTCCATCACTTCCACTTTCACAAACCCGTCAGCAGCATCCGCTTCTCGCCTGATGGCAGGTAGCCGTGAGTTTTTCGTGTCTTTAACGTAACTGTGGACGTACAGATTGAATCATACGAGTCTTTATCTGCAGAAAGTTTGTTGTTACCAAGGAGAACGTAGCGCTGATGTATCACGCTCCTGGGAAGCAGCGGGAGTTTAACGCCTTCGTTTTGGACAAGAGCTACTACGGTCCGTACGATGAGACGACCTGCATTGACTGGACAGACGACTCCAAGTGAGTAAGACGTGGACAGAGAGACACCAGAGCTCATAGCAGAGTTATAACTAATGTTTCCTATTAGGTGTTTTGCTGTGGGAAGCAAAGACATGTCCACGTGGGTGTTTGGTGCCGAGCGCTGGGCCAACCTCATCTACTACTCCTTGGGTGGACACAAGGACGTCATCGTCGGCTGCTTCTTTGAGAAGGACAGTCTAGATGTGTGTAAACCTCTGTATGATTTATGATAACGGCTCTTCTACGCTCTTACTGAAACACACCTGGTTTGTGTTGGTCCAGCTGTACACTGTGAGTCAGGACGGGGCCCTGTGTGTCTGGGAGAGCGACACTGAGCCGGATGGACTCCTCCTGAAAAAGAGCCGGGACAATCCTAAACCGCTGAGACAGGAGGAGGAGGATGATGATAATGACGAAGGCAGGGTGGAGGGAGAGGAAGGAGAGGTGATCAGAGGAAAATCTGAAACTCCCAAAGAGAAAAACAAAATCAAAAATGTTCGATACAAGCAGAAGAGCAAGTAAGTTCTGATTTTAGATTCTATTAGAAACAGAAGAAGGTGCTTTTAAAAATCATCACAGTTATGCCTTTTTCAGTTGATCTAAAAACGATGGAAGCTGGAGAACTGTCCGTAGCCTCAGAGGGATTTTTAGGCCACTTTTTTATATTGATTATTTACTAACGTGATGTAACATGAGAAGGCTTCCTGGAAAATGAGATATTTTATGTGAATATTTGTCCTAAAAAAGTTATATTTCTATCCGTTTTCAGGCATTTCTTCAACAAGGAGGGGGATTTCAACAACCTGACCGCTGCTTCGTACCACAAACCGACTCACATCCTGGTCACGGGCTTTGCCTCCGGGATATTCCACCTGCACGAACTACCAGAGTTCAACCTGATTCACTCTCTCAGGTCAGGACTGGTTGGAATAATGCGTTAAACCTGAGCTGTGTGTGTGTCTCTCTGATGGATTTGTCCTTCAGCATTTCAGATCAGAGGATCGCCTCGGTGGCTCTCAACAGCTCCGGAGACTGGATCGCTTTAGGGTGCTCACGTAAGGATCGGCTTCCTTAGTTCTGAGCATTTTGATGTGATTGGGTGAAATTTAGGCATTAAAATGGTTTCCAGGGATGGGTCAGCTGCTGGTGTGGGAGTGGCAGAGCGAGTCGTACGTCTTCAAGCAGCAGGGACATTTCAACAACATGGCGTCGCTGGCGTACTCACCAGACGGGCAGCACATCGTCACGGGAGGAGACGACGGCAAAGTGGGTCCTCTTTCAGCTATTTTTTACTATTTGGAATTATTTAGAAAATTATTTAATTTTATTTAATAATAATCAAACAGTTTTTGCATTTTTTGTTTAAAAGCAAAATATCAATTTTTTTTAAATTGAGAATTTCCATGCAAACATTTACTGTATTTTTAAATTTGGTGCAGTTCATACTCTGACTGCTAGGGGGCAGCAGTTTTTACCGCCTTCATTCTGACGGAACAACCAGATCTCGTGAAATACAGGATGTGTCCTGGAAGCTTCTGATCCGAGTTTTCCAGTTAAATTCAGTCTTAAAAATTGAAAATATCGTTTTACTTTCACAATACATCGATGATTCGATGTATTGTGATTTATGTCGTATCACCAGATTCTTGCTAGTTAAAAACAGTAACGTTAGTATTAAGGTAATAATACATTTAATTGTTTTATTCCAACATCTTCACATTTTTTGGAATTGCTTTAGTTTAGTTGATTTTTTCCGTTATTGGGGAAAAAAACAAGATAAATGTGTGAAAAGTGCGATTTTTAAAGCGTGTGACTCATGTTTCTGTTCAGGTTAAAGTGTGGAACAGCAACAGCGGCCTCTGCTTCGTCACCTTCACCGAGCACACCAGCAGTGTCTCAAACGTCACCTTCACCTCCAGTGGCTTCGTCATCATCAGCGCGTCTCTGGACGGGACGGTCCGAGCGTTCGACCTGCACAGGTGAGCTCACAGCTGCAGGAAGGGGTGCTCACATATCAGAGATGGACAGGAAATGAAGTGGGATGTTTTTTTTTTGTAGATATCGAAACTTCAGGACGTTCACGTCTCCTCGTCCCGCTCAGTTCTCCTCCCTCGCTGTAGATGTCAGCGGAGAGCTGGTGAGCGCCGGAGCGCAGGACTCCTTTGAGATCTTCCTCTGGTCCATGCAGACGGGCCGCCTGCTGGAGGTGAGGACGTCTCCCAGCATCAGGTGGAGGAATCAAGCTTCTATAGTGTCTGACTCTGTGTGTGATTGGTCAGGTCCTCGGGGGACACGAGGGTCCGGTCAGCTGCCTGTGCTTCAGTCCGGTTCAGTCCATCCTGGCCAGCGTCTCATGGGACCGCACTGTCCGTCTGTGGGACATGTTGGACAGCTGGCAGGTCAAAGAAACGCTTTCCCTCACATCTGATGGTGATTATAAAAACTTTTATGTAAATATATTTATGAATGCTGCCACTAGAGGGCACCACATGGAGAAACTTATCATTTAATGTGCTGAAAAAATGAGACATTTGTTTTTTTTTATTCTATTTTTCCTGTTTGTCTTTTTGCAAACTAAACGTTTTTCCTTCAGGTTTGTGTGTGACGTATCGCCCTGACGGTCAGGAGTTGGCTGTAGCCACTCTGAATGGAGACATCTCCTTCTGGAACCCCCAAACAGCCTCTCAAACCGCTTCTGTAGCTGGACGTCACGACCTGGAGACCGGACGCAAAGAGACAGACAAAATCACCGCCAAGCAGTTGGCCAAGGCTAAGTGAGTGGACATGAGCTGGCTGGTTAGTTTCTGGTTTGTTCCAGGCTTTAACTCCACTTGTGCGTCATGCAGGTCCTTCACGGCGCTCTGCTACTCGGCGGATGGGGAGTCGGTGCTGGCGGGGGGACAGTCCAAGTTTGTCTGCATCTACAATGTGAAGGAGCAGATGCTCATGAAGAAGTTTGAGATCTCCTGCAACCTGTCGTTTGACGCCATGGAGGTACGGCCCCCGCCTTTACCTGGAACCAAATCAAATAAAAACATTCAGACCTGACCTCTGCACGTCTGTTTGTTCCTACAGGAGTTCCTGGACAGGAGGAAGATGACGGAGTTCGGCAGCTTGGCTCTGGTGGACGAAGGAGCCGGAGACGGAGACGAGGTCAACATCAGCCTGCCGGGAGTCAGGAAAGGTACCACTCCAGTTCCATCTGCTGTAGCTTTCTTCAGTTTCTGTAAGTTTGTGGTTTAATCTGATGATTGTTTTTTTAAAGGTGACATGAGTTCTCGTAACTTCAAGCCAGAGATCCGAGTCAGCTCGCTGCGGTTTTCTCCTACTGGTGGGTACCGATCAACTCACAGGGCCTTTTTTTGCTATTTTAACTCCAATTTAAAAACGATTGAACTGGTTTCCCCTGTCAGGTCGAAGCTGGGCCGCCACCACTACCGAGGGCCTGCTGGTCTACTCCCTGGACGGGTCTCTGGTCTTCGACCCGTACGATCTGGACCTGGATGTGACGCCGGCCAGCATCCGAAAACAGCTTCACCTAAAGGAGTGGATGGCGGCCATTATCCTGGCGTTCCGACTCAACGAGAAAGCCCTGAAGCAGGAAGTTCTGGAAACGGTGCCGCACGATCAGAGTAAGTGGGTTTAAAACCCGCCGGCCGGGAGAGTTTGGACTTCTGACGCCTGACTGAGTATGTGTTTCAGTCCCGGTGGTCTGCGGGTCTCTGCCTGATGTTTACGTGGAGAAGCTGCTGGGCTTCGTGGCCGATTGTCTGGAGAAGTCGGGTCACCTGCAGTTCTATATGACCTGGGCCCAGAACCTGCTGATGCTGCACGGACAGAAACTAAAGAACAGGTCAACATGGCTGCCTCGACCCAGATCATCATCAGTATTATTATTATTATTATCATTATCATGAGTGTCTGAACTGGATCTCCTGTTGTCTGCAGGTCCGGCTCGGTTCTGCCCACGCTGCAGGCGCTTCAGAAGAGCATCCAGAGACACTTTGACAACCTGTCCAAGCTGTACGTCTCAACATTGTTGCTCCATCAACCATAATATCTAAAATAACGCAAATGAAGCATTAGCTGCATTGAATAAATAATGATTTTTATGAATTTATTGTCCACAGCTGCAACTTCAACATGTATAACATCCGTTACGCCGTGGCGCTCTCAAAGCAGAGGGGTATAAAGAGGCCCGCGGATGAGGAGAAGGAGGAGGACGAGGAGGATGAAGGGTTGTCGGAGGAGTTGAGCGAAGCATCTTTAGAGGACTCCGAGATGATTTTGTAGTCTGATTACTGAAAATGTCTCAGATTAACAGCTGTTCAATTGTAAAAGTTCATTTTTCTATACTTTAAGATGGCCTGTTTTTAAATAAATCCACTAAAAGTGTCTTTGTTTCTTGTTTTTGACTTTTTTCTGGCTAATTTAATATTTTGTGAGGCAAAATATTTTTGGGGTAATTTCTTACTTATATTAGAGATTTACACCTAAATAAAAAAAGACTGAATTGCCATATGTGGTTAAAACTAGCTTTACTTACAGTATTAAACTTTTTTTGCTGTTGGGAGTATTTCTGGAAATATAAATGAACAAATTGAAAATATTTATTTTTAATTTAATATTAAACATCCCATGATTACTGTGTTAGACATTTAAATTGACAAATTTTAGAGCATCATGTTTTTCATCAAAGGAAAAAAATATTTAAGGAACTCAAAAAGATGGGATACTCTATTTTTTTAACCTCAGAGTCAATCTGAATCCTGGCAAAATGGAATTAAAAACAAACTCCCAAAAAGTAGGATTTCCTGAGCCTCGCCGTCAGTGACTAAATGTGGCCAGCAGGGGGCGACAAAGCGCCGTCCTAAAGTTCAGTCTGCCTTAAATCAGACAGAAGAAGGAACGGGAGGCGGGTTAGCCCATAGACATTGATAGACCCCTCGCAACCGCTATTGCCTATGGGCGCTGACGAGCGGTGGCGCCGCCATCTTGGATCGGTCGCGCCCCCCCTCCCTTTGCAGAGACATTGAAGTGTCAGCATGTTAAATCAACCATAACTCCTTGAATACTGACCCGATTTTGATGCGGTTTTTTTCTCTGTAAACTTCACACATGTAACTCTGATACAGGACACATGTTTGAGCGTTTTAATACATAATGGGTTTGCTGTGGGTACATATGGGATTCTTATCCACTGCCTAGTGACAAAACCTATAGAAAAAAGGATCAAACACATAAAAATCACAAACAATGACAATCAAAATAATTCAAAAAGGACTATATATCAGGTGTGAGATCTATGGTAGATATTTATAAAAACACATTTAATATATGAAAGAGAAGCAGAAAGTACTACTCAGCCATTTTAATAAACAATTAATATATACAATATAATTCTTATAGATAACAATTTAAATAAATGAGTGTTTCATATACATATAGTACCAATATAACTCAAAGAGAGGGTGAGAGAGACAACTAAAACAAAGTCTGAATGACAAGAAATCGACAAACCATCTGTCAGAACTGACTGCTTAGTGATATTCTGGTTCTGTTGTATTTTTGTGTGTAGCTGAATCTATAACGCTCCACCTGTGAGAATAAAACTGTAAGGCTTGTTTTCAATACTCAGACATAAATTCTGATTACTTTACAGCCGAACACCACACGGGGAGAAAGAGAGAGAAAAAAAGAACTAACTGTTTAAAGGAGTTAGTTTTATTTGTTTTGTCTTAATTTATCTCTTACTTATGTTGAGAATTTTTTAAAATAGTAATTGAAAGCTGTTATCTGGAGCTCCCCTTCTGCAGTTCAAGAGAGGTGAGTTTGGCCACGTGGTGCAGCCTTCTCTTCAGAACCACAGACTTAACCAATGAGATCAAGTCTGACAGCCGTGGCATCCAGCATGACAGCTACGCATCTGTGTTTAGTTTGGTTTTTCTGGCCCAGCCCAGCCTCATCATCCACCAATCACAGCCTCCTGTAAAGGAATAGAAACATATTTAATATATTTGCATCAGTAATTTCCAAAAGTTAAATTGGACAACATTAAGATTTGCTTTGTATTGTGTGTGGAGTGGGAGGGGCAAAAATAGAGTCTCTCTGAGGTACTTGTTTTTATATGCTGAAGTGAACAAATTTTAACTTTTAACCTGAAGCGTGTGGACATTTAAAGTTATCATGTTTACTGCTGCTGTTATGGTTCGTGTCTACCGGAAGCCCGACCGACCTAAGATGGCGGCCGCATTTCCTGCGCCCGAGCGGCCAATAGGGGGTCTATCAATTATTATGTCTATGGGTTAGCCCATAGATATCATATAAACACTAGATGCCTTAACTGGGAGTCGACAGCGTCCCTACACGGCGGCCATCTTACCTCGGACAGCTTACGTTCCGTTCTCAATGGTAGCAGATGGAAGGTGAGTGAACACCTTAAACAAAAACACTCTTAACTCGATTAAAAATGAACGGATTTACAAGCGGGTTGCATTATTACAAACCTTATAGCACATAGGCTTGATAGGACATACTTTAACATTTTTAAATTAACGGGCCAAATCCGTCATATTTTACAGCCACATCTCTGGCGTTTATAACAAACCTACCCGTTTGAAATTCGGTTGAAAATTGAGCAAGTTAGAGTTATTTAAATAGTACATTCACCATTGACACCAATGTTACGAAAGGGGGCAGCTGTCCGAGGTAAGATGGCCGCTGCGTAGGGACGTTCGTCCAATCGACGAACAGCGCGGGTAAGGCATCTAGTGTTTATATGATATCTATGGGTTAGCCTGCAGTGCTAAAATGAGAGACAACAAGAGCCTGTCTGAAGCGGGAAAAGAAATACCAGCCAAAAAACAAAAACTAAGCAGTGACGAGAACAGTAACCCCGACTTATCAGGAGACGAGAACGTAAGCGCTCTATAAACGTTTCTACAATCATAAACGAAAGTTTTAGCGGGTTAGCTCCGCGCTAAAGTAAGAAGCCGGAAAGCTAAAGCGCTTAGCTAGCTGGCATCTTTGTCCACCTGCAGCTGTGGTTCTGATGTTGACTCTAAACCAGTTCATATGATCCACAGAAGCATGAACTTTTATATTTAACCTCAAATAGTCTGGCTTGTTAGATTTTGCTTCACCAGGAGTGATTTAGAGGCTTATTTTTATTTGCAAATCCAGAAAGTAAATGTTCAAATTCCATTTATAATGTTAATTTTTCATTTTGAGGGTAAAATATATTCCAGGTAGTGTGTTTTTGTGCCTCAAACATTTCTTTTGCTTGTATTTTGAGCCAAATAAACCTCAGGTTTATTGGTACGTGTCCAGTAAAATGAATGTGGTCAGGTTGGGTGTTTTGTTTTTGACATCTTGTCCTTCAGTAACAGCATCTCTGGTTTACAGGATGATGCTGTCAGTGTTGAAAGTGGGACCAATGCTGAACGTCCAGACACCCCCACCAACACCGCCAATGCCCCGGGCAGGAAGAGCTGGGGCAAGGGCAAGTGGAAGTCCAAGAAGTGCAGATATTCTTTTAAATGTGTCAACAGCTTGAAAGTGAGAACGTCTGCTGTTCTGAATACATTTAAATATCATTTACAGGCTTGTATCTTACAGGTGAAGTATGAGTGAAACTTTGGGGATATTTTTCAGGAGGACCATGGCCAGCCGCTGTTTGGGGTCCAGTTTAACTGGAACAGTAAGGAAGGAGACCCACTGGTGTTCGCTACAGTTGGGAGTAACAGGGTAATCCCCGTAAAGCAGATTTTATTTGTCTTTTCACGGGTACTTTCATAAATTTTTCTTGTTCCAAATCAATTTTCAACTCATGAATTCTACATTTTGCATGATAGAAAGACGGTGAAGCATTTCATGCAATCAGACATCCTTTTGTGTCTGATAAGCTGCTTCAATTTTCCTTCATTTACTGATACAGATAACAGATTTAACTAATTTAAAAGAGCATTACTTATTATGGATTATGTTTTCAATAAAACTACACATTTCTAGATGTCAAAAACATTTAGTTTTACATAAACTGATATTTCTGTTTCCTCCAACAGGTAACTCTGTATGAATGCCACTCTCAGGGAGAAATCAGACTCCTGCAGTCGTACGTTGATGCAGATGTATCCTTCTACCTGCTTTAGCTCCAACTAAACTCCACAAAGATGAATCTAGATAAAGATCAGTAAATGAAAACAACTTTTCTTCATCAGCTATTTGAGAAAGACCCATCAGTTGATCGGTAGCTGCTAAAACAGACTTAGAATTGTCAGAAACATTTAGATTTCTGTGCTTTTCTTGACTGAACGTGTTCAAAGGCAGATGAGAACTTCTACACGTGTGCTTGGACCTACGACACAAACACCAGCCACCCGCTGTTGGCTGTAGCTGGGTCCCGTGGCATCATCCGGGTCATCAATCACATCACAATGCAGTGCATCAAGGTAGTCTACCTGTAGAGAACCTCTTTGAAAATGTGGCTTTGAGGCTCATTTAATGGTGATTTTGTTTCCCGTCCAGCACTATGTAGGTCACGGGAACGCCATCAACGAGCTCAAATTTCACCCTAGGGATCCGAATCTTCTCCTGTCTGTCAGCAAAGGTAAAACCTCTGATCAACTCTCCTCCAGATTAAGGGTGCACCGATTGCAGTTTTTTGGCTGATCACCGATCTTGAGAAAAACCTTACTTGCCGATACCAATTTTATCTCAACTAAAAGCAGATTACATCAATGTTTCAATTTCCTTTTATTGAGAAAACCAATATGAATACTCAAGAAACAATACCAGTTTCAACTGGACATGAGGTAATGTTCTCAAATATAAATGAACATACTTAGCATTGCTGTTTGAGCTACAAAATCATATTTGTTCCTTTAGACTTTCGTTTTTTCTCATTTTGAAAATAAAACTTTTGTACCTGTTTTGACACACTTGTCCAAAAAAATTATTCTATAGCAATGATTTGATTTAACATTAACTAGGGGTGCACCGATTGCAGTTTTTGGCTGATCACCGATCTTGAGAAAAACCTGAGATCAAGGTAGATAAGTCGGTTGGCCGATCGATCGGTGCACCCCTACTCCAGATGCTCCTGGACTGTTTCACTGACAGATTCAGAGTTTTTAGTCATACCCGCTAACTTGTTGCTTTGCAGCAAAAATAAAAAAAGTGGATCATATTGGTTATGTTTTAGTTGCTCTTTATAAAAATAAATTTTCTGAAAAAGGAGAGTTCATCTTGTTCATGAACTATCGTTGTTGCATGTCACGCTTCGTGATTTGACCAATCGCAGTCACAGAGAGTATGCTGAAAACATTTCAGATGCTATTCAACCCACTGTTGAATAGATCTGCAACATGCAATGATTTTAGCTGATTTTAGCTTTTTCACATCTTCTGAGTTTCCAGTATGTTTTAGTAAAAGCTGCTGACTCGTAAAAATGAATAAATCCTGATTTGTAACTGTTTTCTTTTCCTCAGATCATGCTCTTCGTCTGTGGAACATCCAGACAGATACGCTGGTGGCCATATTTGGAGGTGTGGAAGGCCATCGAGACGAAGTCCTGAGTGCTGTATGTGTTTAATTAAACCTAATTACAATTTAAAACATTGTCAGATTTTAATCAGAACAGCAATTTCAGTTTTCACTTTTTGTTGATGCTGATTTTTACTGTTTTGTATTCTCTCTTAAAGTAAAAAAAAAAACAATTTGGGGTTTTTTAGGGTTGAAAACTGAAAATGTTTTTTAGGTTTGTAACAAGAACCTCTCTTGTTTTCATGCATCAGGATTTTGATCTGCTGGGTGAGAAGATCATGTCCTGTGGGATGGACCACTCACTGAAGCTCTGGAGGATCAACTCCGAGCGGTTGCAGAAAGCGATTCGTGGCTCGTATGAGTACAACCCCACAAAGACCAACAGGTGAAGGAGCCCCTCCTGTGTTGTTGTTGGTTGTGTGTCATTAAAAATAGTCTTGTTCATTTAAAAAAATAAATCAAACCTCCTCTTCAGGCCGTTTGTCTCACAGAAAATTCACTTCCCCGACTTCTCGACGCGAGACATCCACAGGAACTACGTGGACTGTGTTCGGTGGCTCGGAGATCTGATTCTCTCGAAGGCAAGAGGAATTAATTTTTAAAGTCTGCCAATAACATCTGATGTAGACTCTGACGTTGGTTTTTGTTTCTGCAGTCGTGTGAAAACGCCATCGTCTGCTGGAAACCAGGAAAGATGGAGGATGACATCGACCACATCAAACCCAACGAGTCAAACGTGACGATTCTCGGGCGGTTCGACTACAGCCAGTGTGACATTTGGTACATGAGGTTCTCCATGGACTTCTGGCAGAAGGTGGAGGAGCTTTTCTTCTGCTGGTGTGTCTGGTTTTAATGGAGGTTGTTCTTACTGGATGACTGTGTGATCCCACAGATGCTGGCTCTGGGGAACCAGGTGGGGAAGCTTTACGTTTGGGACCTTGAGGTGGAAGATCCTCACAAAGCAAAGTAAGTGTGATTTTTTTCCGACACTTTCCTCTGTTCCCTCATCCTGAAGAGTTTTACTGACACTCTGGTGTTTGAGTTTGGATGAGCTTCAAGAGGTGGATGTTTTTCAGCTTTTAGAGTAACAAGAAGTTGAAGATGTGAGTGGTCTTGAGCCTTAAAAGTGTCTAAACTGTAATTAAACAAAGTTCTTAAAACATTTCAAAGTTTCTTTAATTCTTAAAAAGTGTAGTGACCCAATTATAAAAAATACACCCTCAAAATCACGTTGCACAGGGACAGTTATTACTGACGAACACCATGTTGATCCATGCGATGGAGGAAAGGGGAAAACAGAATTAGGTCATCACAATTGGAACGTCAGCAACCTGAAATGATCAGAATCCATAATCTCCTTTTTCTGACACGATCTTCTAAAATAAATGTGTTGTTGGAGTTAAAATATCGCAGCTGAGGAGGAACTGGGACCAGAGCCAAGAACAGACCAACAGTTTAGGGTTATTAAAGGACACGGCTGTTGTAATCAGGCAGATCAGACGTGGAGTTTCAGGTAATTCTCTCACTCGGCTCTACACGCTGTAAGAAGAGTCACAAACATCCTGGAGTCTCATACATTTAGAGGTATTTATGTTCATGGAACCATCTGGTTTGTTGCTCCTCAGGTGCACCACGCTGACTTTTCCTAAATGCACCTCGGCCATCAGGCAGACCAGTTTCAGCCGCGACAGCAGCATCCTCATCGCCGTGTGTGACGATGCATCCATCTGGCGTTGGGACCGGCAGCGCTGAGACTAACCAGCCAAGAGAAATGCGTTTCCTGTTGCTCCTGTTCCCTGACACATTGCAGGAAAAAAAAACATTTTGTCTTCTGTGTTATAAAAGATGCGCCAAAGAAAGTAGATTTTATCCAACAACAGTGGATATTATTAAATAAAAATTATTGTTATACATTTCCTTTGTGTGCCTTTTATATGTACTATAGATTTACAGGAAATAAAAAAAGTTGAGGAATACGATTTGAACTTAAGTTTTTCAAAGAAGCAAAGCTCATTTTTTTCTTGCAGTGTGTCCAACTTTATATTTTTTAAGTTTTTGTTTCTTGTATCTGTTTAACCGTCTCATCTGCTCTATTTTCCACACAAAACAAAACTGCTTAATTTTGAGTGTTTCTTCCCTGAGTTTTGTCAATAAAATAGTTTTTTGTAAATTTGTGCAGCATTCACTTTGTATGGAAGCTCATTCCTACCACTTAGATGAACAAAGTCACATAGCATCTCAAAAGATACATTTAAATTGAAACGTTTTGAATGAGTTTTAATCAGAGGCAAATCAGATTTACTAAAATATGAGACTCAGTTATATATACATAGATATATATACACATCTGTATATAAAGCGCTTTGGGCTGCAATTGCTGTATGAAAAGTGCTTTATAAATAAATATTTGTATATATATATATTAGTACAGGCCAAAAGTTTGGACACACCTCATTTAATGTGTGTTCTTTATTTTCATGACCATTTACATTGGTATATTCTCACTGAAGGCATCAAAACTATGAATGAACACGTGGAGTTATGTACTTAACAAAAAAAGGTGAAAAAACTGAAAACATCTTATATATTTTATTTTCTTCAAAATAGCCACCCTTTGCTCTGATTATTGCTTTGCACACTATGCATTCTCTCCATGAGCTTCAAGAGGTAGTCACCTGAAACGGTTTTCCAACAGTCTTTAAGGAGTTCCCAGAGGTGTTTAGCACTTGTTGGCCCCTTTGCCTTCACTCTGCGGGCCAGCTCACCCCAAACCATCTCCATTGAGTTCAGGTCCGGTGACTGTGGAGGCCAGGTCATCTGCCGCAGCACTCCATCACTCTCCTTCTTGGTCAAATAGCCCTTATGCATTCAGTTAGCATCTACCAATGTAAATGGTCATGAAAATAATGAATACACATTGAATGAGAAGGAGTGTCCAAACTTTTGGCCTGTACTGTATGTATATATGCACACACACACTGCCTGGCCAAAAAAAAGGGTCACTAATATTTTGTTGGACCACCTTTAGCTTTGATTACAGCACACATTTGCTGTAGCATTTTTTCAATAAGCTTCTGCAATGTCACCAGATTTATTTCCATCCAGTGTTGCATTAATGTTTCACCAAGCTCTTGCATTGATGATGGTAGAGTCTGACCGCTGCACAAAGCCTTCTCCAGCACATCCCAAAGATTCTCAATGGGGTTAAGGTCTGGACTCTGTGGTGGCCAATCCATGTGTGAAGATGATGTCTCATGCTCCCTGAACCACTCTTTCACTATTTGAGCCCAATGAATCCTGGCATTGTCATCTTGGAATATGGCCGTGCCATCAGGGAAGAACACATCCATTGATGGAATAACCTGGTCATTCAGGTAGTCAGCTGACCTCATTCTTGGAGCACATCCTGTTGCTGAACCTAGACCTGACCAACTGCAGCAAACCCAGACCATAGCACTGCCCCCACAGGCTTGTACAGTAGGCACTAGGCATGATGGGTGCATCACTTCATCTGCCTCTCTTCTTACCCTGATGCACCCATCACTCTGGAACAGGGTCCTTCTGGACTCATCAGACCAGTTTTTAATAATGCGTTGGACAGTTCTGAACCCAATTTTAGTCGTTTCTGCAATCTCCTTAGATGTTTTCTCTGCTTGATGCATGCCGATGATGTGACCCTTCTCAAACAGACTAACATCTTTTCCACGACCACCAGACGTGTCTTTCCACATAGTTGTTTAAGAAATGAGAAGCAACTCATTGCACCAGTTGTAATTAAGTGGTTGCCAGCTGAAAGCAGTAATTATCCAATAGGAGGCTCGTATTTGCTGAGTTTAATCCAGGTGGCAACTGGAACACATGCACAAATGGCAACAAGATGGAAATAAATATTGGTATTATCGACACAGTTTTGTTTATCTGACTGATACCAATATGTTAAAAAAAGGACTAATTTCGGTCGATACCGTTATCACTGTCAATACATCATGCATCCCCCATCATGATGCTTTAAACTACTTTTTTCATTTTACAGCACATTGGAACTCAACTTCCTTTAAAGCCCTTCATAGAAAGTGACACATATGAACCAATCTAATAATAGTTGAAGGTTATTGAAATGACTAGCAGTGTCTTTTCTGAATAGAATAAAATAGACTTTATTAATTCCACAGTGGGGAAATTCACTCGTTAAAGCAGCACATACACTTAGAGAAAAGAAGAAAGATAATAAAGTACAGTTAAACACACATGAGCAGTAAGCTATTATTGTAACCTTCAAACCACTAAAACAACAAATAAAAATAGAAAACTGGGTTACCAAGAATATGCAGCATAAGGGACACAGACATACTAATGTACATCCGGTATTGAACACATACTGAATATAGCACTGATGTTAGCGTGTAACAGGATAATACCAGTAAGAGATAAACTGTGTAGTTCTACATTACTGCAGTGAAAATGAATGACCTATGGTAGCGTTGTGTTTTACATCTAGGATGTCTCAGTCTGCAACTAAAGGAGCTGTCCATGGTCTCTACAGTGGAATAGAGTAGGTGGGAGGGGTTTTCCAAAATGGACGTCAGCTTCACCAGCATCCTCCTTTCACATGTCCTCAACTGTATTTAGTGGGCAGCCCAGAACCGAGCTAGCTTTCTTATAGCCCCAGTGTGTAATATTTTTACCTGTTTACTACCAAATTCTGTGCATCCAGTGCACAAACTTGTCCTTTTTCATTAATATTTCTCAACATCAATTCTAAATATTCCTCTCAGCTTCAAATTTTACATTTTTAATACATAAATTGTGGTCGACGCTCCATGGTCATCCTCCATCTTGAAATACGGTAGCTATTTAGGGACATACGAGCTCTGAGTTACGCATTTGCACTATGACTGTAACCTGAAAGAAACAGCAGAGGGCAGCAGTGCGCCGTGGAAGCATGGCGTCTGACAATGCAACTAAGAAGAGACGAGACTAGCTGCTACAAGTTGTTGTAACTTTGTTAGTTTGAATAACAAACAATGAAATCAAAAGACACATCAAATATGTCAGGTCTTATTGATTTCCAACACTCAGCAGCTGCATATGATGAGAACCCCGCCCGCAACAGCTAGACACCAGCCTTCAAGTGTGGTTTATGACTCACCTCAGCTGATGTTTTCTTTTCTTCATAATAAAGCTCCCAATCCGGTCCCAACGTATCAGTTCCAAAGTCCTTCTTCAAGAAAGTTCCTTCTATTAAAGTCTCCTCTCTTACCGCAGCCTGCCGTGTCTGTCCCAACACGCTTCAGCGGTCGTCCGCTAGCCGGTGGCTACATTAGCATTAGTTACTTTATTTCCACAGCGTGTCCCCGGCTCCAGCCAAACCTCATCGGCTATCCGATCGCTAAACAGCCAGTGGTTGATGTTAGCTCCATCTTGATCTTCACTGCAGCGCACACAGTGTGCCACGATCAGCTGATGGCTAACCGGCAGAAGCTTGTTTACTCCGCTGCTCTGATCCACATGACACCGGACGCCACAGCTGATGCCACCCCTCCTTCATGTGTGAATCGGTGACAGGCAGCTATGCTAGCTTCCTTCAGGACTGGTAGGTTGATATAACAGCTAACAGCAGTGTTTCCCCTAGAAATGTTTACAGCCGTGATGCTTGTTGACCGCGGGGGGTGGCGGATCGCGCCGCCTCGTTTTGGGGGGGGGGGTTGGGTGCGCATGCCGTCTCGTCGGGGGATGAGGGGGGAGGGTACGCCTGGCATTATGCATTAAGACTGAAAAGTCATTAAAAATGTTTTTTAACTGGTGGAGTAGTTATGTGCTTTGTGTGGGTTAGGCTACAGAGACTGGAAATAAATCAATCAAATGCTTTTTATAAAAAAACGAACCAGATGGCTGGAGTGAACGCTGGAGTTGTTGCCTTTTTGAGTGGGCCACCGTAGCTGCTATACTTACTCTGAACTGCATGGCGCTAAATAGTCGCAATTTTTAACCATGATTTCTATGAATATCCCACATAGCACCTTTAACTAGCTTGTTCAGTCTCTTCCTGTCTCGGTCAGAGCTGCCTACACCCTAACAGACCACATCATAATGAATAACAGAGCCAACAATAGGTGAACACCCAGGTATTTAAAGGTGTCCACCACCTCAATGTCTGCTACCTGGATGTTTACTGGTGAGTGAGGAGGAGTGTTTCTCTGGAAGTCAGTCACCATTTCCTTTGCCTTGCTGGTGTTTAAGCGACGATGGTTACTGACCTGTACTCCAGATCATTCCCCTCAAACACACAGCCAATAATAGCTGAGTCATCTGAGAACTTCTGGAAAACTTCTGCTTGTTAAAATGCAAAACTGACATAATGCTGGGTGCATCGTGTCTTCATCCTGCAGAATATCAGCCTGTGATTGGTGCATCTTGCTCATTTATAATATAAATTTAATCACAATAATCAATGTACAACATTTATCATTTCATCAATTTGCCACAGCAGCCAGCCACCTGGGGGCAACAGTGGTTCAGGGTTTAGGAGTTCACCCTGTAACCGGTGGTTTGCTGGTTCAAACCCAGGCTCTGTCCCGGTTAGTTGTTGTGTCCTTGGGCAAGACGCATTACCCTTCTTGCCAATTGGTGGTGGTCGGAGGGACCAGTGGCACCTGTGTACAGCAGCCTCTCTTCTGTCAGTGTGCCCCAGGGCAGCTGTGGCTACATTGCAGCTCATCACCATCAGTGTGTGAATGGATGAATGATTCACTGCACTGAAAAAAGTAAACCTGCATGTCATTCATTTAATGTGTTATTTTTAAATTCCATTAGTTAAAAAATATTAGTTTGCTATTTAAAACTAATTTATGCCTATGAGTAAATTATTTATTTTACATTACTCTAATGTTATTGACAGCAGGGCTCCAAAGTGAATATTTTTAATTTGAGCAAAGCACTTTTATTAGGTTGAGTGTGTGACAATATGACCCCACCCACTGTGGGAACTGCGAGGTGCATTGTGGGTAGTCATGTTCTTAGTCATTTTGTTCTATTTTGGGGTGTTTATGCATGTTTATTGTATGTGTGTGTGTGTGTGTGTGGGGTGGGGGGGTGTTCTTAGTTATTACTTCGTTCACTGTTGCAAATGTGGTGTTACTTGTTGTGTCATGTTGGCACCATAAGTGAGGAGGCTGGTCACAGGAAGGGGACTGCTGTGCCGTTCCACTGTCACAGTAAAAAAGTGGTGCATGGTTCACACTAAATGCTCAGGATTCTGCTCTCACTGGCCGTTTACAGTCACGTGGTATATGAGGCAGAAGTTACAGTGTTGCAGCTACCTGTTAGCTTCCTGCTCCACCCATCACCTGTCTGACAACTATAATTATTTATTTGTGACAACTTAAAAAAGTTAAATTTGCTCAAACATTCAAAAACATCAACTTAAAATTTTCAGGTTAAAAAAAAATCCAACTTAATTTCTTTGATTTGGAACAACCTGTAATAATTGAATTGCTTCAACTACAAACACTAGTTTACATGAAGTTAAGAAATTTAAATTACACTAAATAGTTTTTTTACATCAAGTCAATGCTAAAATATTAGGTGTGACAGTTTACTTCAATTTTTTTAAGTTGAGGCAGTGCTATATTTATTTCAGTGTGTAGTGTAAAGCGCTTTGGAGTCCTCTGACTCAGGAAGGTGCTATACAAGTGCAGTGCAGGCCATATAACATGTTCCATAGTTATGAAAGATGTTAAGTAATTTTTTTCCTTTTTCTATCTAAAGGAGCAGCGTACTCCATCCTGGATGAGGAGGAATAGGAAACAGCCAGCCTGCTGGTGATAGACGGTGAGTTCATAAATGAACAGCTGTGTGGCTTTAGTGCCATATTTGGAAAAATAAAATGTTAATGTGTAAATCTATAGTAAACACATACAGGAATATCTGAGATGTTTTGATATTCTCCAGTAAGGAAAAAGGTCCCATTAGATTACGTGGAGGGGGCGGGGCTTAACATTTGTACTGAAGCCAGCCACTAGAGGGCAAATATTTAAATCATGGTCTGCAACCTGTGATTCTGGAGCCATGTGTGGCTCTTTGGCCTCTCTGAAGTGGCTCCTTGTAGGCTTGACCAGAAATAATGGGAACCTGAAGTAACAGGATTTTCTAAAAATTTATTTAAAAAATTGTTACAATATGTTTAGCCAACAGCTGTGAGTTGCTTGTGATTTCATTTTATGCCAGTTTCTGACATGCAGCTGTGCAGGTTATCGCCAAATTCACCTGAAAAAAAAAAATTCAACCTATTTAAGTTGAATTGCTGTAAGTTTAGCAACATTTCAGGATATACTTGATTTTCAGGCATCATAATTTGAAGATTTAATCAAATATAGGAAGTTATTATTAAAAAGTCTGTAAAATGTTCTTGTTTGGCTAAAAGAAAATGTCACAATTCATGGTAAAACCATGGAAAACAGGCCTAATGATGTGAAACTAAATGGTGATATCATCTTTATCAGGATTTAGTACATTTTTTTCTCCTCACATGTTTGATTTTGAAGGAGATCTGACAAAAAAGCGACTATCACGGACTGCTATCTACTAACACTCTTTTCCAAAATAAGACAAAAGTGATTATAAATCAGTGGAATAAATGTTATTGGATCAGTTTATTTGGGAAATAGCAGCAGCAGCTTAAATCTGAAACCCTAAAAATCTGCAGCTCAGATTTTATTTTTCAAAGATCAACAACTCAAAGTAAAGCTGTCAGTGAGTGTTTGTCTCCAGGGTTATAAATAATAAATGAGTCGTTGCTGGGATTTTTTTACTTTTTGTAAAAAAAAATCTTCTAAGATTCAAACCTCGGTCTGCAAAGAAACCTTTCTTTGAGAATTTTAAACAAAGCTTCAGTTAGTAAAAAATAGAGGTGAAGGAGGAGAGCGGTGCAGGCTTTTTAAATATTTTTTTCTAAGTGTATTTCTAGACATGCCAGGAATAATTAATGGAACTCATTAATCAAGTAGCCTCACACATGGATTCTATAGTTAAACTAAAAAAATGAGCTCATTCACAAGCTGGTAGACTGGATTATAATTATGAATCTTGTCTCCTATTCAGACTTATAATAGGCTGCTTTTACAACAGCAGCTTTGCTAGTGAGCAGGAGGACATGTCAGGTTGTTACTGATTAAAAACGCACAAAAAAGGCTATTCTGACTCAAATATATTGTATGAAGAAGACAAATACTTCTAAATGAATTTTTCAGCACTATAACATAAATAAGAGCTGTTTTGGTTAGCTACTTATATTTTATGATAAAATATACAGTACATATTTTGGTTCAACCTTTCTATTTCATTTTCAATGTTTAAAGTGACAATGTGTAGTTTTTACATTTAATATCTGGAAATATCCATCGAAATGTTGTTGAATTAAATGATGCCCAGTTGTTGAACAATATTGGCAGCTTCATAACATACAACCGTAAAAATCGGGTATAAAATACATCGGCACGGGTCAAGTCTCTGGGCGATGCCATATTAGATGCCATGTTACCTTCTACGTGAGCCCGTGAGGACCAAACGCATTTATAGTTTTGTAACAAGCGGTTACGAAACCTTCGCCATTCATAAACGTTGTTTTAAACATTTACCTCTTCGCTTGTTACCAGTGATGAAAGGGAGTCTGATGTTCTTGTCATTTTGCTGGAGGCTGAACGATCTGACGATGTACTTATTCTAAAATTGCGCTCCCAGGGTCTTTTGACCCTAATGGCCATCCGTTGCTAGCGTCTTACTCAAACACAAAAATACTGCTTGCCTGCAATGATTTAGGTATGTACTGCCCCCTATTGCCAGGGAAAATACACACAGTCACTTTAAATATAAATTGATAAATGTAAAGGTTTGATTCTAAATATTTATTTTAACTTTCATATTTACATATAAATGATAAATGGCCCGCACTTGTATAGTGCCTTTCATAGTCAGAGGACTTCAAAGCACTTTACACTACAGTCATTCCACCCAGTCACACGCGGATGGTGATGAACTACATTGTAGCCACAGCTGCCTTGGGGTGCACTGACAGAGGTGAGGCTGCAGTGCACAGGCGCCACTGGAACCTCTGACCACCACCAGCAGGCAAGAAGGGTGAAGTGTCTTGCCCAAGGACACAACAGCAGAGCTTTCTGCAGGGAGCTGGGATCGATCCTATAACCCTCTGATTACTGGACAACCCGCTGTACCTCCTGATCTACTGCTGCTGCTAACATGTTGAAGTCTAAATAAATATGGTCAAAAGTCACTAAAATTTCTCACTAGTTTTATTAAGAGAAGCTGTTACCAAGTTTAGCTATAAAAATGTTAAATGTGGCTAAATGTAATTATTAGGGTGGTAAATGTAATCAATAGTAAATGTGACTCATTGCAAATATTAGAATACTAAATGTGACTAAATGTAATTACTAGAATTCTAAATGTAAATAAATGTATAATTAGAATTCTAAATGTGACTAAATGTAATTATTAGAATTCTAAATGTAACTAAATGTAATTATTAGAATTCTAAATGTGACTAAATGTAATGATTAGAATTCGAAATGTAATTAAATGTAATGATTAGAATTCTAAATGTAATTAAATGTAATTATTAGAATTCTAAATGTGACTAAATGTAATATTAGAATTGTAAATGTAACTAAATGTAATATTAGAATTCTAAATGTGACTAAATGTAATTATTAAAATTCTAAATGTAATGATTAGAATTCTAAATGTAACTAAATGTAATTATTAGAATTCTATATGAATACATGTAGAATTCTAAATGTGACTAAATGTAATTACTAGAATTCTAAATGTAACTAAATGTAATATTAGAATTCTAAATGTACTAAATGTAATATTAGAATTCTAAATGTAACTAAATGTAATTATTAGAATTCTAAATGTAACTAAATGTAATTTTAGAATTCTAAATGTAACTAAATGTAATTTTAGAATTCTAAATGTAATATTAGAATTCTAAATGTAACTAAATGTAATTATTAGAATTCTAAATGTAACTAAATGTAATTTTAGAATTCTAAATGTAACTATAATGTATATATTACAATTATACATGTCACTAAATGTTATTATTATGATGCTAAATGTGACTCAGTGCAAATATCAGGCATCATGGTGTCTAGTACCAGGGAGAGACGGCTGTAATCAGTGGAACAGTGAAACTAACATGAGGAGCTGGACACTGAAATTCTAAATATGTAAATAGTTTGCTGCTTTTTGTGTTCTTATTATGTTTTACATATGTAGCTTATATGAGAAGTATGGAACTTGTTCTGACTTGACCACCTGAAGCTACTAACTCTGTTGTGTGTGTGGGTGGGGGCGCACGAATGATGAAGTGTCTGCCTGGCTGAGATCTGCGCTCGGGTGTGGTCGTGGCGTTTGTGTGGTGCAGGAGTGTGGAGACGAGTGAGAAGCGACATAAGAACAAGGACCACAAGCTATGGCTCTATCTGTCATTCATTCATAGTCTGGATATTCCCAGTACATCCTGGAATGTGAGTGGTACTCCAACATTCTTCTTTGTTTTCCACTCGTTCAAAAAGAGCATCAGCAACTCGTAATAGAAATAGTTCAGCTATAACATTAACAGTAGCTCAGCCTAACGTTGTTCTGCGGTTAGCATTACCGCAGCCAGAGTTTATATATTGCTGACACTAAAGTGGGTTGGGACATGCAGTAAAGAGGTGTGGTTTGCTTATTATGTAATAAATCAGATTTTTTCATAAGAACCTCACAATTTAAAGATGACTAATTTACATAGAAAGCAGGTCAGACATAGCTCTGACTTTTTGGTAGAGTACACACCAAACTGTCTATTTTCAACAACAACAAAATGATTAATATGGTGTTTAAACTAAAGGGTTAAAAACGGTGTTATCCACCGAGGCTATTTACTGTAATGTATTGGAGATGAAAGCTGTTCTATTTCGTATGGCTTCCGCCCTTTAAGCCACGCCTATTGGATTACGTCATCGTACCTTATCCTATCACTGAAGAGTTTTCATGTACGCCCGCCTACCAGGCGGGTCCCACCGTCCTTATATTAGGGACTGAGACCCCTCAATCGCCTCCTTTTTCATCTTCACCTTTAGCTATCACAAGAATTCAATAAATCCAATATGTCTACTCCGGTTCAACCATGTGACGCCTGCTCAAAGGCACACATTCTCCCGGACGACCTGCACTCTAAGTGTTTCCGCTGCCTGGGACCGGTTCACGCGGGGTGGATCTGAACTCCAGAACCATGAGAGCCCGCTTATCCCAACCCAGGATTGCGGACCTAACCGCAATGCTCAGCCGTGTGCGTCCCTGACGCGTCGTTACCGCTCTCACGGTTATGAGACTTTTAGGAATGATGGCGGTGGGTCATGTTGTCGTCCCGTTGGGCCTACTTCACATGAGGCATATTCAACGCTGGTTCCGACATCTCAGGATTCACCCAGTCTGCCACAGGCACCGACTGTTGCTGGTTCTCCCGTCTGTGCGTCTGGATCTCCGGTTTTGGGGGACCCCCAGAAACCTGGAGTGCGGAGTCCCACTCGGCTGCGCGCCCCCCCATGTCTCAGTATTTACAGACACGTCTCTGTCAGGCTGGGGGGGTACATGTTTGTCCCAATCGGTGGGCGGTCGGTGGCCCCCGACCACCAACATGCACATAAATGTGTTGGAACTTCTGACTGTCCAGAAAGTGCTGATGCATTTTTCACATCTGCTCTTGAACCGCCATGTTGTTGTCCACACAGACAACCAGGTCGCCGCGGCTTACAAAAATCGCCATGACGGAGTTCAATCGGCCGCACTCTTAAGTGTAGCCAGATCCCTTTTGTGTTGGGCCCAGACACACCTCCTGTCTGTACGGGCGGTTTACATTCCGGGCATTCTGAATGTTGGAGCGGACATCATGTCCAGAGGGGGGCCGGGCCGCATTACTCAGAGTGGCGCCTCCACCTAGATCTCGTGTCCCAGATCTGGGTCAGGTTCGGGGAAGCATCTGTGGACCTGTTTGCATCCCGTCAGAACGCACAATGCCCTCTGTGGTTCTCCCTGAGCACAGTCCCTGGCCCAACTTCCAGCTTTACGCCTTCCCTCCAGTTCCACTGGTTCCCTGTCTGCTGGAACGAGTGAGATCGGAACGACTTCTGGTCATATTAGTGGCTCCTCGTCGCTGCTCGGCACCATGGTTCCCGGACCTGCAGATGCTAGTGTCAGGGTGCCCGTGGCCCCTGCCGTGGAGGCTCAGATCTGCCTCTGTTCCTCTTGTCCCTCAGTGGGACTTGGCTGTGGTCTTACGTGGACTGTCACAGGCCCCATTTGAGCCTATGGATCAGTCCTCACTTAAGTGTCTGTCTCTCAAGACTGCGCTAGTGCTAGCTGTCACTTCTTTTAAGAGAGTCAGTGACCTGTCTGCTCTTTCTGTTTCCCCGTCCTGTCTCAGGATCAGGGATGATGGGGGATCTGCTGTTTTGTGTCCTAACCCAGCCTTTAACCCCAAGAACATATCCAGCTCTTTCAGATCTAGGACAATCTCATTGGAGGGTTTTTTCCACCTCCTCATGAGTCAGAGGAGGATGCTGCTTCCCATCTATTGTGCCCGGTCCGTGCACTTAGATGTTATGTGTCTCGCACTGCTCAGCTGCGCAAAACTCAGTGTCTGTTTGTACATTTCAGGGAAAGTTCCCTTGGTCAGCCGTTGTCATCCCAACGGCTGTCACATTGGCTGTGTGATGCCATTTCTACGGCCTATGTTGCTGCTGGCCTGCAGCCCCCAACTGCATTGAGAGCTCATTCCACACATGCAGTTTCTTCATCTGTGGCTCTGCATGCAGGTATGTCCATGCTGGACATCTGTACTGCGGCATCATGGTCCTCTCCGTCTCCTTTTGTCCGTTTCTACCTCTGGGACATGTCTGCGAGCCTTTCAGCCAATCTGGTACTGGCTCACTGTTCAACTTGAACTGTAGCTTGTTTTTGTATGGTGTTTACATGATTGTTTACCATAATTATGGTCTGGATGTTCATATGGCATGGTTCAGCCATTTTTTGTGACCATATGTTGTGGTTTTTGCGTTGACAGTCTTTCCCGATCCTGCCTGTTGGCAGCACTCGGATGTGTGTTTATATCTGTCCGCTATGTTATGATATTGTTCTGTTCCTCCGGCTGTTTACATGTTTCACATTTTCACGCCCGCCGGCAGCTGTTGAGGTTATTTTCTTTCTTATTCTTGGCTGGTTTTTTTTAGAACCAGTGTGGCATTGACCATATCAGGCTCCGCCTTTAATCCAATAGGCATGGCTTAAAGGGCGGAAGCCATACGAAATAGAATGTTGGTTACGTATTGTAACCCCAGATTCTATGAGTATGGCGTAGCCCTTTAAGCGCAAGGGCCCCACTGGTTCTGGGGGCTCTCTTGAGCCTTATGGAGGCGATTGAGGGGTCTCAGTCCCTAATATAGGGACGGTGGGACCCGCCTGGTAGGCGGGCGTACATGAAAACTCTTCAGTGATAGGATAAGGTACGATGACGTAACCCAATAGGCGTGGCTTAAAGGGCTACGCCATACTCATAGAATCTGGGGTTACAATACGTAACCAACTTTGTTCATGATAGATTTTCTCTTTTCCAGCATCCTGCTCTCGCCCACTGCTTCTATAGAGTTCATAATACAGTTCAAGGGTCGGAAAGAAAAGCCTTTTTAACTTTCTTTTTCCATGGAAAGACTCTTGAGTGAAATCCATCCATCCATCCATTTTCTCCCGCTTATCCGGAGTCGGGTCGCGGGGGCAGCAGCTTAAGGAGGGAAGCCCAGACCTCCCTCTCCCCAGCCACTTGGGCCAGCTCCTCCGGGGGAATCCCAAGGCGTTCCCAGGCCAGCCGAGAGACATAATCTCTCCAGCGTGTCCTGGGTCTTCCTTTGGGTCTCCTCCCGGTTGGACGTGCCCGGAAAACCTCACCAGGGAGGCGTCCAGGAGGCATCCTAATCAGATGCCCGAGCCACCTCAACTGGCTCCTCTCGATGTGGAGGAGCAGCGGGTCTACTCCGAGCCCCTCCCGGATGACCGAGCTCCTCACCCTATCTCTAAGGGAGAGCCCAGCCACCCTGCGAAGAAAACTCATTTCGGCCGCTTGTATCCGCGATCTCGTTCTTTCGGTCACTACCCAAAGCTCGTGACCATAGGTGAGGGTAGGAACGTAGATCGACCGGTAAATTGAGAGCTTCGCCTTTCGACTCAGCTCTCTCTTCACCACGACAGACCGGTACAGCGCCCCCATCACTGCAGATGCAGCACCAATCCGCCTGTCGATCTCATGCTCCACCCTTCCCTCACTCGTGAACAAGACCCCGAGATACTTAAACTCCTCCACTTTGGGCAGGACCTCATCCCTGACCTGGAGAAGGCATTCTACCCTTCTTGAGTGAAATGACCCGAAAATATCTAAGTAGAAACCGTGAAAGAGTTGGTCTCTAACGGTAAAATCAATGTCAAAAGCAGCATCAAAGTTTCCTTTTTCATTGTAGAAAACAGCTGAAGCACCAACATCCTTTTTCATAAAAGGAAAGAAAATTATTATTTTTCTGTATATTTTCCCAGAGCTTTTCTTTAGTTTAAAGAGTGTCCAGTTATTTTTCTTTTTAGCAGTTGTTTTCTTGTTTGAGGTATTTTTTGTTTGTTTGTTTTTATCAGCATGTGTTTATTAGGTCTTGATGCTGATTATTTCTGCTGTTTCAGCTGTATTTTCTTGTTTCTGAAGTTTTCTGACATTTCGATGATTTTGCATTTTTTTCATTTGAACTGAACTTCCTCCGATTTACCTGAAGGTTAACACATTTCACATCATTTCACCTGACATTGGAGAGTATAAAGAGGATCTCCTTAATCCTCTCAAATAAAAGAGGCTCAGTGACCTCAAATTATCCAGCTAATTATTAATGTTCACATGATGTTCACCGGAGCCTCCGGGACTTTTAATGTGGAATTTAATTATGATGGCGAGGGCAGGTCAGGTTGACTTTAGGAACTACAAGTTCAGAGTTATATTGACTTTTAGAATTTTGTACCTATATGAGGTGCTTGTTCTGGCTGAAGTGTTTAATGATTTGCTTATTTTTAAGATGTAAGAATAGATGAATCATGTAATTAAACATCCCATCAATGAATACTGTAAGTTAGCTGCCCTGCTCAATGCCTCATTAGATTTATGAACTCCAGCCACTGGTGGGAAGAAGTTATTCCAGGATGGTGAGACACGGACTAATATTCCACCTCGTCCAGGTCTTTGCAGCTGGAGATAAATGACCTCCAAATTTAACGCAGTAGAACCAGGAGGAATAAATAACCATGAGGGATGTGAAGAGGTTGTGATGATAAAAAAAAATCTTTTATTCCATCAAGCATCCATCAACCCACTGATACTGGGACTTTGTAATTTTAGATAGAAGAAAGTGGAAGAGAAATGAATAAATCGTGATAAGAGAGAGAGACAGGAAAGACACCATGTTGGGAAATTATTATAGGAAACCTACAATAAACAAACTATAAACATTACAGATGAAACCCATAAATTTCCATTTTTACATTGGTTGCTGTTGGGATTCTTTTCTATTGAGTGAAAACGAGAAAATGGTCTTTGTTCCATAACAAATAGCAAATAGTTCTGAATACAACTGAAGTGGATTCAGGACTCATTGGTTTATTTCTTACTTAATTTTCTGCTAATGAGGCAGAGATTTAAAATTCAAATTATTTTTCCCACACAAATGTCGTTACAAACAAACAAAAAAACTCGGAGTGAGTTAGAGTTCCTATGGAGGCAGAAAGATGAAAGTGAAAGACGTTTTTAAGTCTGTAGGAAAAAGTAAATTAATATTGCCATGTTGTTTTTCAACTTCAGTAAGCATGTTTTTGTAAGTTTATGTCATTAAAAGCTGATTTTAATTCATAATTAACACAAACCTTTTAAATTATGGGACACATTAAGAGAAAAATGGACTGTTTTAACACTTGTAGCTTCTGGTGAGGCTAAAAATGTGAATCCAAATTTGTCATTATGGATATATAAATGAAAATGAATCTTTCAGAAATTGTGGCATCAAATATTGGTGTTACTCTTTCATCAGTTTGCAGAAACCAAGTTTATCTGATAAAAACCACCAGCTGTTACAGGATAATGTAGCCTAGAAATCTAGAAAAATCATTGTAGTAGCAAAAGATTTTGCTCTGCAGATTGGTCTATCCAAGCTATCCTCAGCAGGTCTGATTAGTTTTGTGTCTCGCCAATCACAGTGCGCTACGTTTGGCGAGTTTAACACTAGAGCTGTGATGGAGTAAAACTTCAAAGATGGCATCGGCTCAGGAACGGGGCTCATTTTAAATGACTTTGGCATCAACTATGGAATATTTAGACTTGTGCTTTTCTTTGAGACATGAGCACAGAGGTACTTAAGTCATTGATTTCGAAAAAGGATGTATTTTCTTCTTCTTTGATTGTGTATGGCGAACTGCTCCATTGGCTGATATCCATAGTGTTGAGTACATAATGTTGCTTGTTGCTGTGATGGATCCTAGCACTGTCCAATTACGTGCGGAGACAGTTTAAAAGATTACCATGGATTCCGCCTCACTATTGGGTTGTTTCAATGGCTTGTGGCCAGACTATATATTTACATAGGATGGCTTGCCAGGCTAGGTATTGTGGTTTTTGATGCTCTAGATTAGTGAAAAATGGTATACAGTAAATGGCTTGTATTTATATAGTGCTTTGCGGGAGTCCTAAACCCCCCCAAGGTACTTTTTCAACACTACAGTCATTCACCCACACATGAACACATTGCCACGCTGGTGGTGATGGGCAACAATGAGCCACAGCTGCCTTGGGGCACACTGACAGAGGTGGGACTGCAGGTTACCTTTGTCCACCACCAGCAGGCAAGGTGCCACAATAACCACAAATCCTTCAATAAGTTGAGAAAAGTGGTTAAAACAAAAGAAAGTTTTTATTAAATTAAATTTATATTGGAACTGCATGGTGGTACAGTTGGTAGTGCTGTTGCCTCGCGGCGTAAAAAGTCATGGTTAAGTAAAATAAATCAAAAATCAAATTGCAATAAAAGTGTGGAACACTAAAAAACAATTTTTTAATGATTATTTCTGATTATAGTAGGTCACTCTGAGGTTTTCATGCAGGCTGAACATGAAAATAGTCTCCTACACCTATCTCTTGCATTAGCTTCTGATAGAAAATAGACTCTAGGATTTGAAAAGCCTGACAGATCTACGTCACACTGTCACTTAACATACATGGACTCACCCATCTTGAGTCGCGACTGGGAAGGCTGTTGTTGGTTTAGCGTCCAGGAAACAGCAGAGAATGTCTCGGATAGTGGAAGCTAACCATTAGCATTAGCAACTCCACCACACAGCAGAACTCCTTCAGGCTTGTGTTATTTGTGGAGATAAAACATAAGAGATAAAACAGAAAATAAGACTCCAAATTCTGCTGCGTTCTGCCACACTCTCCTCCAGCTGACTCCTCCGTGCTCCTGGGCTTTTTTCCCCCCGAGTACTACAAGGCATTCATTTCTACTAGAGACCACTGCAAATGTATTGATTAAACCAGTGTTCAGCACTTTCAAAGTCAGTTTGTTCATATTAATGATGTGTCTTTAGTTAGTAATGGTGTTCCACAGGGTCCTGTGCTTGGTGCATTATTGTTTTCCCTATTCTCCCTTTAGGCAACATTAATTGCTGCAATAGCAAATTTGGAAAACAATTATTATTTACAATTATATAAATATGTAATATAATTATTATTTCTTTCATGCCTCTTAACATTCTAACATAGTATAGCTATAAATATATTGTGGAGAAAAAATAAAAAATACTGAAAAATTATCTAAAAACCTCTGCCAATAACATCTTTTGGACCAAAAGCAACTATTGGACCAAAACATCAACATTGCAGAGCAAACGGAGTCCACAGTAGAGTTGCATTGCTGTTAGCCAATTTGAGAAAAGCTGTCAGAATATCAGGACTCCAAATCCTGCTGTTTTCTGTTCCCCTCTGCTCTGGCTCACTTCTACATCCTGAAACAGGAGCACCACTGCACCAGAGCTTTCAATACTAGAGACCACAGCAAATGTATTGAAAAAAACAAAACAAGTGAACTTGGTCTTTAAACTCACTGTGTGTCCAGTTTTCATTGAACTGGAATGTGCTTTACCCAAAAACCAGCTGAAATTTGGTCTAGCAATCCTCACCAACAAAAACTGTTGAAGTCAAACCACATCCTAAAGGTTTTTTGGTTGGTGTTTCATCTGAAAGCATAAATTATAAAATATATGAAATCTAGCAAGATGGTTTATTTCAAAAGTGGCATAAATTTAAGGTTTTCTATTACATGAATGTTTTTTTTTCTCAAAGTGACAATTTTTTTCCCTTCCAAAGCAGAACAATAAGTGTGACATTTAATTTCTGACTCCACCTCAAATATGAGTTATCAGAGGGTTTCACTGCTCCTGCATCTTTTTACTCAAACGTTCTACGGCAGGGATTATTAAAACAGGTGTCTCTCTTTAATTTCAGACATAAAAAATTGGCACTAGTTATTTGTGATTTTGAAGCATCCTTTTGTTGCAGCATTCATCACTGCAGAGCTTCCTATATGCTGTACTCCATCAGTATTCCAAGGTGCACGCTCGTTCGTACTTTCCCAGACTCTAAAACACGCTGCTGGCCGTGTCGCAGTCCTTGCTGATGTGGGACGTGCTGGGCAGGGACTTCAGGTACTCCATGTGCCTCCTGGCATCCTCCTGGTTGTGTTTGATGTAGTAGACAATGTAAGCGGTCACCATGAAGAACCAGCAGAACATGGCGACAAACATGGCCACGTCCGTAGTTCTGTGATGGAAGTTGCAAAAGTTGATCCCTGAATCCAAGACCTGGATTACGGGCTGGCCCGTGTACTCCTCCTGCACCGACGTGTGGCAGCTAAACTCGCTTACTGTTTCAGGGTCGAGTCTTAGCTCCCTCAAAACCTCCTGCATTGAGCAGTCACAGTGCCAGGGATTATGGGAGAGGCGGACACGGGCATGGAGCTTGGTGAAGGTGTCCTTTGGGAGGCTGCTGAGTTGGTTGTTTGAAAGATCCAAGGTCCGTAGGCTGTCCGAGACTCCCTGAAAGGCGCCGATCTCCACACTCTCCAGAGAGTTGTGGGACATGTCTAGCTCTCTGAGGCGGTGAAGCTCAGCAAAGGCCTCCTTCGGGATGTGTCTGATCCGGTTTGATGAGAGCAGGAGAACCACGGTGTCCTTAGGGAGGTTGGTGGGGATGCTCTCCAGGTTGAGGGAGGTGCACTGCACCACCATTCCGTTTCTCTCCGAGCAGTGGCACATTTTAGGGCAAGCATGGACCATGATGGAGGACAAGAGCACAAACAATCCAAATAGGAAAACAGAACTTCCGGAAGGATGTTCTATAGATGCTCCGCATCTTGGAGAAGCCCCCATTAGCGGGCTTTGGACTCCGGGAACGTCAAAGTTTCAATCTCCCGACTGTCCCGGACATTCTTGATCATTCCTTAACTGAACATTCGTGGGACAAATGAGTCCTGAGATAACTTCAAAAAGTGCACAAGTCCAAAAGTTTGCATTCTTTATAAAAGAAAGGTCAAAGATCAAGTTGGCAGGAGGAAAAAGTGGAAAAGAATGGTGAAATTTTTTAGGGTTGGAGGTTGAATCTGGAAAATTAAAGAGACAAAAGGTGAAGGTGATATTTCAAAAGTTGATCATATCTCGTCAGTTCCTGGTAAAATGTTTTGTTTAATCCTGCGGAGGGGGGTAGTAAAGTTCAGTATTATCATAATAATGACATGTTTCTGTAGCAAACACCCACAAACTCACATTTCATCTTGCCTTTGGAGGAAAATGACAAAACACGGCGCTGATTCATCAATATGCAGCAGATGAACTTTGAAAACACAGATTTGTGTCTAAATCAAAGGTTGTGTGTGATCTAATGGGCATTTGTGGAAAGACAAGACAAATCACTCCAAGACAGTTAAATCAAGCTGAAAACAGCTAAATCAGGACACGTTTCAAAGAAAAAAAATTTTTTGGGAGAGCTAAATGGATGAAAGTGAAGAGATTTAATGAAAATTATATGGAATTCTTCTTTTAATGAGGAAAAGTTGTAAAAACCAACAAGTTAAAAGCTAAGTTTAGTTTATATAAAGCCAAAAATACAATCTAATTCAAAGTTTAATGCAAAAGTCAGTATTTATTGGCTCATCTGGCTTTTTTCAAATTTAATTTAATATTCACATGTTTAATAGATTTAGATTTTTACATGTAAGACTAAAATATAAAAGAATCTTGAAATGAATCAATCTAATATAATGTTTTCAAAAATATCTTAATTTAGTTTAACAATCAGACTCATAAAGCAGCAGTTTTGTTTAAAAAGTGCGTTACTTACCTGAAATCTTTACTCGGTTCGGTCCGGATCATCCTCTCTGCTACCATCCAGCAGAATGAACGTCCTCCTCTCGGAGCCCTCCTCCGGTGCCGCTGCCGGTACCGGTCCTCAGCAGGAGCTGCAGCCTCTCCGGGAGTCGGGAGTCCAGCTGTTTGACCTCCTGTCGGAAAATCTTTGCAGCAGCGGTGCGTCTCTGATTGTGCGTGCGCGCGCGCGTGCATATAATAAATGTGTGTGTTTGCCCAGAGATTGGTCCCATCTCTTTCTTTCTTACTGTCCGCTAATAAAATCTGCTGCATCTGCAAGCCTTTGACTTTGACAAAGACAGAAACTTTTATTTCTACAGATCAGAACCAGAAAACACGGATTTATCTTCACATAATTTGTTTTTTCTCTCTTTCTGCTGAAAAGTGAAGCTAAAGTTAAAACTCCAGCTTTCTACTAAAAAAGGTTTTCAGCCATTTTTCAGAGCATTTGTGTAAAAAATTTTTAATAAATCCTAGATAGCTTCCTGAACAGCCTCAGTTAGGAGAAACAGGGTGTATGTCCTAGGTCATCAGCCCTGAATCACATAAACACCATTTCTCCAAACCAAGGCTTTTCTGGAAGCTTTGCACCACAGATGAGACATAAATATTTCTACGTTTTACACAGAAACACATAAAAAAAACAAAGTTTATACGATTTGAGGCCAAGTTCTTTTACTATTTAGACTTTTTCCACATATCATTTTTTTGTTTATATGAGTCTTAAAGGGATAGTGCACATGATTTAAAACTGCAATACAGAGTTTTTCCCTTTCAGGAATTATGTAGGATTTTCTTTGTTAAGTTCGTCCTGTGTTGCTTTTTCAATTCCATATTTTAGTTCTTATGTGCACACAGAGTAGTAAAAGCTTTGTTTTTACCTTTTGAGCTGTCCATTTTGGATTCCAATTCTGTCGCCTTCGTCAGAGCGTCACAGGTGTTGTTTGTTGATAAACAGCGATGGAACAACACCTGTGATGCTCTGATGAAGGCGACAGAATTGGAAGCTGAAACAGTCAGCTCAAAAAGTAAAAGCAAAGCTTTTACTACTTTGCGTACACATAAGAACAAAAAAATGGATTTATGTATGATTATTTTTAGAAATCCATAAAAATGATTGTCGTATGTACTGTGATATAATGTAGGCAATACATCTTTTTTTTTTTTTTTGCTAAGCCCACCCCCTGTCCCTTAGAACTCCATGCAATATGAACTAAGCACCGGTCAGCATTAAAGGTGGAATATGGAACATTTTAATAAAAAGGTATATATTTTTTAAAATAATACCTCCATGGGGCGTGTAGAGGTGTGCAGAATGAATGTACAGTTTTTCCTATTTAAAAAAATAATAATAATCAAAATTTTATTTTGAGGGGCACGACACAGGGTTCATGTTTACATCTACCAGCCACAAGAGGGCACTGTTACGGTAAAAAGTCCACTCAGCAAGGTGAGGCTGGGACTGTGTAAAATGGCAGACTTGACAAGTCAAGCAGCTGATTCTGAGCCCAGAAGATGTTCCAACGGTAAATACTGTTGTAAAATAAACTTATTAGTAGAAATTAGTCCTTACCCTGTATGATTTGTCACTGAACATGTTGCTGGCTGGTCACTTAATGTGTCAGCAGTGAACCAGTATTCCGACGGTTGGAAAATTAGTTCTGTTGTTGCGATACCACCACTGAACACTAGAGTTCGCCAGAGTGTTTGCCTGAGTGTCCGTGTTCAATAGCGTTAGACTACTGCTTACGTATAGATGTCAATCATAGAGCGAGAGCATGCTCGAGCGTTTGAGGACGTACCTCGGCTGATGCAGAGTTGGAGACCTTTCTCATGGACAAGTAACTCTTTAAAATATACATATATGAAAACACAACATAACATGAGCATAATAATTATAAAAGCTTTAGCTGTTTGTCAGCTAGAGGAGCGTGTTCATGAATGAGAGTGAATTAAATCAAAAACAAATATCAAGATTTGTTTGCAGTTATATCATTTGCCCCAATTCAGTGTAAACTGAAACTAAATGTGTGTATTATTTTAAACACTTTTGTGTCTCTGGTGAGTTGCAAACATTCTTGGCCAAGTGACATTCAAACTTTACTCAACCAACATATACTAAATTCCATCCAAAATGCTAACCGCTAGCATTACAGCTAACAGCCATAAAGCAGGTAAAGAGCTCCCCCTATAGGGCACCTACCCGCTCCATAAAACTATCAAGTGCAGTTTTTGGTCAGCAGAGGGCTGCAGAGTGGTCAAGTTTCAAACTCAAAAATCACTGAGATCAAATGTTAGCTCTAGCTTAAAGTTTAAAATACTATTTATTGTTACTTTAATGAACCGGGACTTTTCCGCCACTTTTTTGTTTTTTATTTAGTTCAAAAATTTCTTTCTGTCTCTGCTTTTATTTGAAGCAAACTGAAAGAAATGTGCTTATTGAGACCATAACCACAAGCTTTGTGTGTGATTGAAGGGCAGAATAAACGTAAGAGCCCTTTATCCACCCTCTCTTGAGTGAAACTGTTGCCGTATTGTTTTGTTTCATGACGGATTGTTTGGCCTGGCTGTCACCCTCTGTCACTCTTCATAAACATTGATTACCACTGTTCTGCTTCAATACTCTACCTGTCAAAGCCGCCGTGACAAAAGACCTTTGCAGGTGAAGCACAGACCACCTGAAAGGAGCTAGCGCTCTGCTAAGCATCTGTGTGATTAAATGGCAGTCGTGTGCAGAGTTCAACCCCTGTCAATTTTCCTGAAAGCCTGAATCATTGATTGCATTGACCAGTAAAGATATTCGAATGGGTTTAGTTCACTGTGGCAACTTCCGAAATGAAAATCTGAAGCGATCCGACATTCTCAACACAGCTTCTTGTCACTGCTGCCTAATAAGGCTGATAGATTTACTCTGCATTCACTGAGCTCTGTGGAACATGAGGGGGTTTGTCTAACATGCATCTTCATCTTGTCGGACTCCTGGCTAAGTTCCATCCCATCCTAAATAATAACCCCCCCATGCAAGGATATGGATTCTAGCCAAAGCTGCTGAGTCTCTGTCAGCAAACTAATATCTGTGATTCATGACGAAGCGTTTCCCTGCACGAGCGGCAAAATGCAACAGATTGCATTATTTCCTCTGGATGGCAAGGCTATTTTCACATCAGCTCAGTTGACTTTGCGCGGTCACTTTAGTGAAAGCTGCTGCCCTACAGTGAATATCGACCTCTCGACGAAGCTGCGCCCGTTTTTAAAAACAGACAAGACTAACTGACATTGGATTATGCTCACTCGGCTTGAACACGCTCTCACCCGAGAGGGAGGACGCCGAGTGTTTCATCGCTGTGACCCTGCTGTTGAAACTCCGGGTGGAGAAGGTCAGAAGAAGAGACCGGTCTTTCCACACTTCCCCCTTGCATTATAAAGAATGTTGTCTATAAGCAGTTTGCAGCTCTACTGAGTGATCTCATGGAGCTGCTCCAGCTCGCTCACCGAGCCAACGCAGGGGCAGCCATTAAGTTCAGCACGATCCTCGTCAAACAAACCTTCATCGAAGGAAAACTGACAAAACAGACAAATGTCTCACACAACTAATAGCTAAATGAAGGCTTAGATGTTTGCGGAATGAGTCGTGCATGACTTTGACCATGAAAGCTGCAACTGAATTAATTTTAATCATAATTGTATGAATGTCAGTTTTATCCCTAGAAGGCGCCATATAAATACAGGCCATTTACCATATGTACATTTTTGCTTGTGTGTATATAATTAGCACCTCTGGCTGTCTGCATAAGGATTGACTACTGTATACGTCATTTGCTTTTATGTTGTGAAATTATTTGTACTGCAGTTATTTAAAATTTAAAAACGCCACATTTATTAAGAGTTCCCCAAACTTATTTTTCCCATGTGAGGAAATTAATTTGAGTATATAGATACCTAAAGCTGGTTGCATTAGAGATTATTAGTCCCGCCTACTTCATAGTAACAAATGGGATATTTTCCTAATTTAAAAGAGTAAAACCTCATTGGATTATTTTTTACAGGTGCTGATTTCTGCAGCAGTAGCTCAGGAGGTAGAGCGGGTTGTGCAGCAATCAGAGGGTAGTAGGATCGATTATGGCTCCCAGCAGAGATTTTTGCTGTTTTGTTGCCTGCTGCTGGTGGTGGTCGGAGGGACAGGTGGCGCCTGTGCTCGGCAGCCTTGCCTCTGTCAGTGCGCCCCAGGGCAGCTGTGGCTACATTGTATCTCAACAATGTGTGCGTGAATAGGTGAATGACTGTGTTGTAAAGTGCCTTGGGGGGTTCTAGGACTCTAGAAGGCACTTTATCAAATACAGGCCATTTACAGGTCATTCTGTTCAGACTTTGGTTCCAGTCCTGTTTTAACCTGAAATAAAATTTCCAAAAAAAAAACAAAAAAAACAACAGCCTCCTTGTTAGTTGCTCATGTTTCTAAAGTACCAGCCTGACCATTTATTTCTTAAGTTGGTGCTTCTCTTGAATGCATCATAGGTTTTCCCTCATGGGTCCTCCATCCTCCTTCCCAAGCCGCTGAAATGTTTTCTGTCTCCTTCGCAGCAGTTGCTCCCCTCTTGACACCAGTTCGCAGGGAAAATGAGAAACATTGGCCTCAATTTGCGACACATCACTACCTGTGTGTCAGTGGGTTATTTTACTGAACCTCTGACTTGAATGTTAAACAAAGAAACAGGGTTTTGTCTTTGTCAGAGAAAGAGTGTGTGTAGACTTATTAGGCAACTACACACTTTCATCTGATGAAAAGAAAATGACAAAAAAAATGTGATAATAGAATAAGGGCAAAACATTGTAAAGCCAAAATAAGCAACATGATATATGCAAGAATGTAAATTAACAAATTACATTCACTCACTTTGTTGTGTTTTCGCTTATTTTTACTTTTCAAAGTAGTTTTTAACATCTGTACTTCTACAAGTTTTTTTTCCAACAATTTAATTAAATTTAAAATCACATTTTTCATAAAAATACGGTGCCCGACTGGTGACATTGAGAGGAAAAAAACAATAAGTCGTGGCCACAAGTTAGTAATGCGTGAAGGGTGTGTTCCAGAGCTTGACTTTCCTGAAGGGCTCTCCCCGTAAGAGCCCAAAAATAGTTACCTTTTAGGTAACATTAGGTTTTATCATAAGGTTACAGATATTTCGTTTAAAGAATACTACCTAATTGTTTTATTTAATTGATTAAATCGTGTATGTGGGTGTGCCAGTAGGTGGCGACATTGTTAAAGTTTAAAGGCATTTTTCTACTAGTTTAAAGCATATTAATGTGCAAAATTTAGAAGTAATTACTATCTTACTTGTTACAAATGACTTTCAGAATGTCCTCCGTTTGAACTTACAGGACTGATGAGCTAACAGCTAGTTTGAGTCCTGGGCATGCCCGAACCTCCCCGGTAGGCGTCCTGACCAAATACCTAACAGATCTCAGCTGCTCCTCTCGATGTGGTGGAGCAGCACCTATACTCTGACTCTCCTCACCCAGACTTGCTTGATTTTTTTATGCCCGTCGAATGCTATGGAGAGAGCAAACCTGTGATTGGTCAGAACACAGCTTCATTTAAATTAGTCAACAGCACCACCATTAAAAAACAAAACAAAACAACAAAGTACTGAATATATATAGCAGCAGGCATGGAGCAGATCAAAGAACGTCTTGCAGCAGAAGCCCGACGATATGAACATTTATACAAGGAGTACAAAGATGCACAGCAGATTTTTTTTCGTTGAAGGAAGTTGTGGGAAACGTTAGTTTGGAGGTGGCCAACTGGAGGTGGAGGAGAATGAGGGACAAATTTGTCTCTCAGAAATACACAATACACATACAATAACACAAAAACATGTCATCCGGAACTAATTAGATGAACAGACAAGTTGAAGGTCAGAATGCTTTCTCGGGTAGTGTGTGTGAATAATAACTGATGGTCTATTAAAGGCTCAGACTTTGGGACGGTTTCTATATAGTGAAGCATTGAAGTTATAAAAAGAAAAATATGGTAGAAAAGATCCTAAAACCTTTTCCTGACACTCCTTTTATTTTTTCAGTGTAATTATCATCCATACTTCATAATGTACTCCTGAATTATGTACAACACCACTGTTATGAAGCATTTAGAGAGGTAGACCATTAAAATACACTCTACAAAGCTATGCTGGACCTCAGACAGCAATAATAACTCTCTTACAAATAAACTTCTCAAACAGCTTTTTGGCTTCAACCAGAAAAAAATCTTAATATACCCTTGAATCCACCCCAACTCCTAAAAACATTATCTGCTTTGCCAGAACTGAGTTCTAAAAAACTTAAATTTCCTGACATTGTCCGGTGCTTGAAGCCTTCATCTTTCACTAAAGATAAACTCTAGCTGTGATACTTAAACACCATAAATCATAAGTTTATGCCAGTTTTCTCTTTGTCTTTGAACAAATGCAGACTTATTTTACTTATATTAGTGAGATATTATTAATGATGCCAGTGCAAGAACACTGATGCACCCTTATTGTTATTCTGTTTGTGATTCTGTTAGGATTTTTGTTTGTTATCATTTTCTCCAGCTTCCAAAACATGCAAATTATTCATCAAAATGCATTGTTCAATCAGGGGTGCTGTGCTAGGATTTTTCTGTTGCAGTGAAACATAGAATGTTTAAAGGTGTGGAACACTCATTAAATCAATACATTTGCAGTGGTTTCTAGTAGGAATGAATGCCTTGTAAGTCGTACCCTGGGGAAAAAAAGCCCCGGTGCACCTGTTTCAGGAACTAGAGAATTGCCACACCAGAGTTGAGCTTCAGACGGCAGGATTTGGAGTCTTACTTCCTGAAATTTGGACATCTCACCTCTGATTGGATAACAGCAACACGACTCTACCTCTGATTGGATAACAGCAACACGACTCTACCTCTGATTGGATAGCAGCAACACGACTCTACCACTGACTCTGTTTGCTTTGCAACATTGAATTTTTATAACACACGCCTAAAGGAGTTCTGCTGTGTGGTGGAGTTGCTAATGCTAACGGTTAGCTTCTACTAGTTGAGACGTTCTCTGCTGTTTCCTGGATGCTAAATCATTAACAACCTTCCCCGTTGTGAGTCAAGATGGGTGAATCCATGAAGGTAGATCTGTCAGGCTTTTCAAATCCTATCATTTCACCGTCTATTTTCTATCAGAAGCTAATGCAGGAGATAGGTGTAGGAGACTATTTTTATGTTCAGCCTGCATGAAAAACTCAGAGTGACCCATTATAATCAGAAATAATTAAAAAATGTTTTTTCAGTGTTCCACACCTAATATTTAATTTACCAGATGATGGGTGTCAGTCATTCAACAGCATTTGCTGTGCCCTGGTAAAAAATAAACAAACACCGGGCTGGGATGTGTTATTCTTGATGTATACCCAAATGAATAATAAACCCAGCTTTTATTAATGAAAAGAACAAAAAATTATAAACCACATGTACATGAAGGAAAGACTAAAGCAGGGCTGTGCACCTGCAATGTTTCACTACTGAGAGAGGGCCTGAAGTCTCGTTAACACCAAAGTGTGCTTCTGCATAGATAAAAAAAATTACTGAGTCCAATCAAAGCAGTGGCTGTGGTGCGTTGTGTTGCAGAACCAGATGCAAAGCTCCAGAATGTTTCCACATGGAGTCTGTTTTTTCTGGATGCCGCATGCGGATTGTCATGAAGTTAAAGAAATTGCATGAGCCAGACAGGAAATAATATGTGGTTCAGCGTTAGGGAGTTAACAAGATTTAATAAAAAGATTTTCATTTAATAATCAGTTGTACGTTCTACTTTTGGAGAGTCATCAACACATTTGACTTGCGTGTGTGAGTGTATCTGCTTTGTCTTCTCAAACCTCCAGTGAGTCGTGGTGAATGGCTGCTCATACTGAGCCAGGATCTTCTGGAGGTTCCTTCCTGTTTAAATGGAGTTTTCCTCTCCACTGTCGCTACATGCTTGCTTAAGCCTGCCGCACACAAGAGCAAACAGCTGAGTCATTCGTGTCCGTTTGCTCAGCAGATTTCTTGTTGTGTGCGCCTAATTTTCACTGAGTTTTCTGCCTCACGAGACGCTGAGGTGAAAACCAAACTGGTTTGATATTTTTTGCCTCACAAGGGGCAGAAACTCGCCATGTGCACGCTACGCGAGCTGTCTTCAAGTGGCCAATCAAAGCGCATTCTCCCCTCACATAATTCCAAGATGGCAGCCTCCTGTCTGCATGTCAGAAAAATAAACGAAACGGAGACGGAGCTGGATGTGGAGGGACTGCTTCTACTTGTTTTGCTGATGAGGCGTCGCCGCCACCGTCGTTTGAAGGTTAGGAAAGTATGGGTACGGTCATGGCTGCAAAGAAGGGCCAGGCAAGGAGTTTATGACGATGAATGCATTAAATAAATTAGACCTAATCTTGTTAATTAGAACTATTCCTCATTGTGCTGTGGATCTCTAAAGTCTTAATTATCATTTAATTGTTCTTTTTAATCAGATTTTTGTGCAACAATCTTTAACTAAACTGTAACGTCTAATTGAGATTCCCATTTAAATTCCATCCAATTATAACGATGTTCCAAAATTTATTATTAGTGGTATTCATTAACTAAGGATCAAACCTGACACAAAGCAATTTAGTTTGAGATGTTTTAGCTTAATCTTGAATAAATTTGTGAAACAACACCAACACATTGGGGAAATCAAGTCACAGAAAGAAAAATTGAAACTTTATTTGAAGTTTATTCTTACCAACACTTTAAATTAAAACCTATGTAATTACTCACAACTAATATAGATCTGCACATAGCAAATAAATCAATCAAAAATAGATACAAATTTCTATCGCATGTCCCTCAAAAACTTCAACACACAAATAAAAACCGAAAAATAAACAAAAATAACAGTTTTTCTTTTTTTCCTGCTGCTGCCACTTGGAAGTAGTTAAAATAAGAACAAAGCTTTTTTCACACAGCTCTCCTGTAGCTAATAAGGAAAAAACTGAATAAATAATTGCACATTGCACCCTATTATTGCATTAGTTGCAGTTTGTTTCAAAATTGAAGCATACTCAGGCATATACACAAATGTAAATACAGTTTTCAAACACCGAGTAATACATGAATATTGATGTTATTGAAATGACACCTCCACTTCTTACAACTCAATATTCCTGCTTTGCAATTAATTTTATAATATTCTACAAAATCTAATTAAATACTAAAATCTGATAGAAATGAGGAGTCATCACTTTTATTTTCTCGCACTGATAGTATAAAAGCCACGCTTCTCTCGAGGGTTTCTCTGCTGTTACAGTGTACGGGTAATTCAGAAAGAATGCCTTTCTCAGTTTTAGCAAACAGTTCCAAAAACGTAAGTTCAGCTAATTAATATTAACAAACATTCCCAATGAAATACACGCAAGTAAATTCAAATAAAAACAAACAAATCTATTATTTCAGTGCTAGCACGACTACTTTTTATACATCAAAACAATAAGAATTATTGCAGAATAATCATTGACCATGAATCTCTCAGTAGAATGAAACAGCATTTGGTCCACTTACATAATCACAATAATGTCATCAGAAAACTTGGACATTTTGGCAAATATTTGGACGACACTTCTGCTAGCAACTAGCTAACGTAGCTTAGCATAAAGACTGGAAATAAAAAACAAAACAAAACTATAATTTCATATTAACCAGCAACGTCAGATTTCTAAAAAAAAATTGTAAATATATATTTTAAGTTATGCGTGTTAGAGCTCTTAATTGAAATATTTTTAAATAAGTAATAAAACAGATGTAGTTAAATATTACATTAAACTTTTTAGTTAATAGTTTAGATCCTCAGATTTTAGCGCTACACAACCAGATATACACCAAGAAGTTAAAAACATAAAAGTTTTCTAAAGAAAACTATCCTAAAACATCAAATTCTTACTTGAATGAATCAAAATTATGATTTCTTTTGTTCTTTCTTTGTATTTTGCAATAAAAGATAGCCTATCCTTATTTAGCCTAGTTAAAGATGATAAACAAGACCTTGTTTAGCTTAAAATGAGTATAATGAGCCATTGTTAAACAAACATTTATCTCTAAAACAATAATTTTAGGTGCCAGTTGGCTTAGCTAGCCTTTTCTTCCTGTATTCAGTGTTTATGCTAAGATATGGCACATTCACATCTGGGTTGGCCAGGCCTAGGTTAATTGTGTTCACATCTGGGTAATCTGTGCGATATCCGTGCTCAGCCAACTGGTTTTTTCAGACCTGCTCACCGGCGGTCAACTTTGTGTGGAGCCGACCCAACACACCCACTACTGACTGATTGGCTGAAGTTCACGCCTATAGTGGGAGCCTCTGATTGGCGGATAAAGTCAACCAGCGACGGCTTCCCACAATCACGATTCATTATCAGTCTAGATGCAGTGGAGTAAACATCTTCTGATTGCAGCGCGAGGACAGACTGCTGTGCTCAGTGAGACAGTAGGAAGCAGTGTGCTTCATGTCAGAGTATTCAAAAGCAACACTGTTCACAGCCGCTTTGTTTACTAACATAAGGAGGACACCACAGACTTCTCAACGCGTATTTTGCCTCGCCCACATGCTCAGAGACATTTGCGTTCTTGAGAAGACTGGGAACCACAGACATCATGGTGTGAACAAAACCAGGCCACGCGGGGGCAGGCTGATGCAACCGGACCGGACCAGGCCAGGCCAGATGTGAAAACGCCATTAGAGAGCTAGCATTTGTCTATGTTTTACCATCCAAATACAAAAGTCATACTAACCTTTTGTCTAAGAATGGTGAATATACCAAATGTTGGGCTTTTTTCTTGAAGCTAATCACAGAAATATTCATATTTTAAGCTACTTGAAATGTAGTTTGGAGGAACCGACCCTCTGGTATACTCAGAATGTTTTTGTGTTATGTGATTCGACAATAACATTCAACAGCTGTGTGTATGTATCAACATTAAACTTAGCTCAGCTGATGCTCGTGAAGAAGCTGTTTCAATGTTTCAGTTTAAATATTTAAAGTTGACCAAATATTAATGACGCCTCCATCTCATAGTAGGTACAATACAGCAAAACTAACTTCGCTTAAGTTTCATAATCAGTCAACAAAAAGAACATGTGCATCACAACACCGTAGATAAATACATCCTGGCTTTACGAAAAGAAACCAGCAAAGAAGAAAGTGTCATCCAACTTGTCTGTTTAACAGAAAACAAAACAAAACAATGGCGTTGCTGACAATGTAGACATTCAAAACTAAAGCCTCAAATCAACTGTATGACAATGAAAACAACTTGACAAGATAAACAATCGTGAAAAAGAGACTGAGTGGTCACGTCCCGCCCAGGCCCTGTGGGTTCCCCCCAATGAACCCCTGAACATTCCTTGGCCCCCAAAACACCATTTGGCTTTGTCCAAACATTTAGGTCTTTGAGGCCAAAAGGTTTGAACACAACACCTGGCTTTTAAGTCCAACTAATCCTCCCACTTAAGAGGCAGTCCAGAGTAAAGTGTTGAATAGTCTATTGCATGAGCGCCGCGTAGTTGACTAATGTGTTAAGTCACAGTAGTCCTTGTACAAAACAAATAACTAATAAGATAGTAAACAATCATTTAAAATTTCAGTCAGTGTCTTAGCCACTGATTTTCGCTAATTCCCATTCATGCATCTATATACTAATGATTGGTTTTAATAAAAGGAGGCTAAGCTGGAAAGTTTTTCATCTGGGCAGGGTGTAGGACTAGACGTGAATGACCAAAAACGTTGAAAAAATTAAAACAAAAATTTGCGGAAAAGAACAGGACCACAAAGATAAAATGGCAACATTTGGAGGAGAGCATAAATCGAGCAGGTTTCTTCATATACACAACAATACAACACTGAAGACATGCAATATAAGCAACAATGTAAATAGAGGAAATTAACATAAGATGGGAGGCTCAAGGAGTGATACCATTGGCTTAAAAGGGTCATGTGATGCAGCAAAGACTCATGGGCTGAGATTAGACATAGATGCAAATTAGGACAAAAGCAGAACAGTCCAAATGTTTTTGACGTTTCAAAATATTTTATCAAAATTGATTAAATTGGCTACATCCCACCACACACTCTGCCGATAGCATCACTGAGCAGCTGTTTTGTAATATGCAAATAACTACGTTCTACAAAAAAACTTCAGTCTTTTACTAGTACTTTTTTAATACCTTTAAATGTTCTATGACGCAGCACTGACACATGATAGAGAAAGCAATAGATAAAGAGAAAAAGAAGTAACACAAGTATTTCCTAAAACATTCAACATGCTTTTAACAGTTTTCTAAAAAAAACTAATTGACAGAGAGTTTCTTTTTTTTTTGTAAATCTTTTTAAATTTAGGTTTAATTTGGCTCTCTGAAATAAAAGCGAGCGCCAAACCGTCCCTGATGTGCTTTGAACCAGGGTGGTGAGGTGGTCAGGGTTTTCGGAGAGCCAGAGCCAAAGTCCAAAAGGGCTTCATCAGGGTTGTCTGCGGTGGTCAGTCGTTAGAAAGGGCCATACGGAGGAGCCAGTCAGGGATCTCAGGACGTGGTCATGGAAGATGGGTCGTTCCACATGGCTGCCACGTCTCTGAACCTAAAAGGTTGAGAGAAATGGTACTACCCTCTAAAAAGCTGGGTGCATTTTAGCTTCTTTACCGAACCAAAAAAAAAGCTGTTGAGCTCTCTAACCTTGCATTAATGAGGTACTGAGCCAGGCTGATGTTGGCGGGGGTCCCTGTAATGGTGATCTGGCGCTCCGATGACCCTTCCATGGCGTTAGCAATTTTGATCTGCGCCCCAGACATCTGACGGATCTCGTTGATTTTGGTTCCCTGGCGTCCGATTATGCAGCCTATTAGCTGGGAAGAAAATGGGGGCGGGAGTTAGGATGGCTGGAGCAAGAAAAGGAAATGTCCATTGTGATACATGAGATTGCTGATGAAGCTGAGAATCACAAATGAAAACTATAATGTTGACAAACGTGAAGGCAATAAATGTGTTTAACGTTTCAGATTGCTGTCATAGAGATGACTAAGAGAGGATGATGAGGATGATTTTTTTTTCAGAGATCCAGATTGCATACCTGAAATTTCGATTGTTCATTACAGTTGTTAAAGCTACAATAGCAAATCTGGACAACAAGCTAGCTTAAAACTGTTTTTCATGCCTCTTAACAACGTTCTAACTTAGTATAGATATGTTGTGGAGAAAAAAAAATGAAAAAAAAAAAATTGGTTTTCTCGCATTTGTCTAAAAACCTCCACCAATAACACGGGTCGGGCCGAAAGCAACCATTGGACCATGCGGTTGTTGGTTTCGCCAAACTTCCACACTTCCCTGGGTTCTCCATTCATTACACACTCAAGTATTTAGCAACAGAACACACTTGGTGTGAGAGGTTCTCTGCTCAATAATATCAGAGGAGAAACAGCCGGCTGCTACCACTTCAACTTAACAAGAAAAACTTCATTTGAAGTCACGGAAAACAAAAGACGTTTTGATGTAGAAAAATGCTCTCTCGTTTCCTCTGGCAATGCCTGTTTCTGGTTCCGGCAGAACTAGCTCAGGAATGATAGCCGTGGGAGGGGTGAGTGTTCCGTGATTGTGTTTGCGTTTAAAAGCTAGCTTGTTTTGTAGATTGCCTATTAGAGCTTTAATCCCTGACTTCCTTGTTTAATTGATTTACATTTGTAATTCTCAACTTGAACAACATCAGTCAGTCGTTTTATTGGGTCCATCAAGATATTTTATGGTGTTATAGCTCCTGACAAGGGTCACGCTTTGTTTGAGGTTCATCTAACCACAAGAAGAATTCTCAGTTTAATTTCGGACTGAAGCAATCTTAAATTTGACCTTTAAAACTCAGAAGAGAAGTCAGTAAATGCGATGGCAATGTCACACTGACCATTATAGATTTTTGAAAAGGTTTGACGCAACGTTTCTTGATGGAAACTCTCAAGAGTAGCATTGTAGTTATTGGTAATGGGGTGGAAAAAAAGAGTTGCTGCTGAATAAAACTGCTGAGTATGTGGGACTGGCAATCATTGAAGTATTTCTGTAGCTGTTTCAACTGTCTTGTTGCTGAAGGAAACTCATTTGCTATGTTATGAAAAGTCTTATTTTAATTCATTGTTGTTTGCAAGTACTGGTAAACTGTGATAGAGGAAAACATCACTGACAGTAGACAAATGAAAATGCACTGATGCACATTTTTGCACATTATGATAAATTTACTCACATCATTGGGAATGGTGAGTTCATGAGTACTGGCCTGGTTACTGGCATCCAGACCTGCTGCTGACCACAGGAAGCAGAAAGACGAGAGGGAAGCAAAAGGACAGGAAATAGTTTGGCATGTTGACGGAACGATCCAGAAACTTTGCTGATTATTAAAAGTATTTGCATACTTAGAACTATGGCTCATGCATATGCAGAGCCTAAATACATAAAGCATTTCCTGAGGACTCTGATACAGTTTGGTATATCGAATACAAAGCTCAATCTGTTGTTATCTGCATTGCATTAAAGAAGAAACCAAGGGAAAACCAGACATCAAAAGAAACCTCAACATAAACAAGAGCAGACCACCAGCAGGCCATGTCAATTGCAGTGCACCACAGAGACCATTAGGAAAAGAACGACAAGAAGAAGAAAAAGAGAAAGGACAGAGACAGGAAAAGAAGAGAGAGAGATAAAAGGAGGAAGAGAAAGTGTTTTTCTCTACAGGTAAAAACGAGAGAAGGATCTTTGGTGAAGAGGGTCATTGTGTAGGTGGGTACGTACCGGGGAAGGCAGGGGTGGTCTGTCCGAGGGGGGTAAAGGGGGTTTGCTGCATAGCCAACTGGTGGAGCTTGCTCAACTGCTGAGGGGGGGAGGAGGAGGACAGCAGAGCTATGAGGTCATCGTTGAAAACACACTCTGGCTCACACACTCGCTCATAGACAAACACACATACATAGATATAGATATAAAGAGAGAGGTCTGTTGGAAATGGTACAAAAGTAAAGAGAGGATCTGAGGAGCAGTAAGTTCACATACAGGTGAAGGACGAAAATCAGTAGAGAAAGAGGGCAGCAAGTTGGAAAGTTCATAAAAGACTTGGCCTGACTGGAGTAGTGTAGTGTTAGATCCATAAGCTCCACCCCCTTTAGTTTCTGTTCAGTCTAGAATATTTACTGTGTCTAAATTCAGGGGCTGCACCCTTCAAAGGACCCGGCCTACCTGGTCGACGTTAGCTAGGTCTTTCTACGACAGAGAAGACCAGAAGTGAGCAAACAGCTGTAAAATTGGAAGGTCTAGCCTTGAGATAAATCTGAGACCATGGTCTTGAGTCAGAAAAAGTTAGAATGCCTTCTCCAGGTCAGGGACAAGGTCCTGCCCCAAGTGGAAGAGTTTAAGTATCTCAGGGTCTTGTTCACGAGTGAGGGAAAGATGGATCGGGAGATCAATAGGCGGATTGGTGCTGCGTCTGCAGTGATGTGAGCGTTGTACCGGTCTGTTGTGGTGAAGGGATTTACCGTTCGATCTACGTCCCAACCCTCACCTATGGTCACGAGCTTTAGGTAGTGACAGAAAGAATGAGATCACGGATATGAAATGAAATTAGTTTTCTACGCATGGTGTCTGGGCTCTCCCTTAGAGATAGGGTGAGAAGCTCAGTCATCCGGGAGGGGCTCGGTATAGATTCGCTGCTCCTCCACATCGAGAGGAGCCAGTTGAGGTGGCTCGGGCATCTGGTCAGGATGCCTCCTGGACGCCTCCCTGGTAAGGTTTTCTGGGCACGTCCAACCGGGAGGAGACCTAAAGGAAGACCCAGGACACGCTGGAGGGACTATGTCTCTTGGCTGGCCAGGGAACGCCTTGGGATTCCCCCAGAGGAACTGGTCCAAGTGGCTGGAGAAAGGGAAGTCTGGGCCTCTCTGCTTAGGCTGCTGCCCCCGCGACCCGACCCTGGATAAGCGGACGATAATGGATGAATGGATAGCCTTGAGATTTATTCCCGCCCTTACCTCAGTGTATGTCCTATCACCTAGCAACTGTGATGGCGTGATGACAAAAACCTAAGAACACAACCTGTTTCACTTTTGTTCCCCCAGATTTTAATGTACTTACATTTAGAATGGTAATCCTTCCCTGCTTCGTTCACCATTATTACAATAACAAAAATCTGTGGTTTGGTCCACAAAGAACCTTGGGATATGGTTGGCCATGAAAGACCAGACCTGTCCTTCAAATCCATGGAAAAGGAGATGTTTTTTGGGCCACATTTGGAGGAGGCTTCAAATTTGGACAACTTTATTTGCTTCACTGTGATGTAAACAGCCTTTTAATGCAGCGTTTTAAGAATGCAGCCCCTGAATTCTGACTCAGCCATAGTAGTGCTGTTTAGCTCATAAGCCCCATCCCTTATTGATACTACCATAATTGGTATAGAACATTGTGGTCCTGCCCCATGTAGTTTCTGTTATGTCTGTCCCAGATTCTTTGTTAGAGACCATCACCTCTTCTAGTACTCAAGTTAAGATGATGGTAGTTAGCCCCACCCCTTTTAGTTACTGTTTGCTATCTTGACCATTGCATTGGTTCTGTAAGGCATTGCCTGTAATTTTTAATGTTTTGTCAAATACACAACCAACATGTCATCCCACTTTGCCTTTTAAAGCTCAGTGATATTTTTCTGTTAACCATTTGTTTCCTCAAAATCTATTGATAAGCTCCAGTTAATCTGATTTACTGAACTTTTCAAACCAAACTAATTACATTTTTATTTGTCTAAAATATACCCTCGTTTATATTTATACCTGAATTTTTCCAGTTAAATGTTTCAGGCCAAGCCCCCATGAGATTTAATGCCAGAAAGAAGGCAGGTAACCAAGAAGCTATAAAGTCGAGACAGAGGAAACACACATAAAAAGAGCTGTATTAATATTATCAGTTAATATTAATAAAGGTGGTAACAGAGAGAGGTTTTGATGCTGCGAGTGTGATTGATGGAGATTGCAGTGTTGGCTGCCTCGTGGGATTAGCACTCACATCTGGATGAGGGATGGCGTACTGTCCTTGAATGGTGTAAGCCTGTAAACACGAGGACAAGAGCTCGTTGTTACCACAACACTTTAACTGAATACGATTCACGTGATCACAGAGAAGCTAAACTTATTAACTCGTACAAGAAAATGACTAGCATTTCTACAGCTCAAGCACTACATTTACTGTTTAATTAATTATGCTGTTTCTCAGTCATATTACAAATAAATCATGCACTGTAGACTCCTATCAGGTTCTCCTTCTGTTCATCAATCAGATCCAGTTGAACTAAATCAATAAGGGACAGCTCACACAGCAGGGTGGTGACTGGGAGAGAGTGGATAAAACCAGAGGAGCAACCCTGAGAGGAGTGATGGGACTTATCCTGCTGTGGGGTGTTGGTGCCACAAAGGTCAGAACTGAGCTAAATCTTACTAAATTTTTCAAAATGGTTTGATTTCTATGTATTGCTGTTCCTGGAATACACATTTTTATATGCTCTGACTCCCTTATTGGTCCTTCAGGCTGACGTAGCAGCTTTTCTCTGCTTTTACAGCAACACTAGCTGGTGCTAGCTTCCTGTCAACATTTTTTTTATTTTCCTTTTTCTTGTCATGTGACTGATTGATAAAATTTGCTTTAATTAGCTGTTCGGTCAATATTACAGTCAATATTAGCTCCTAGCTCCGGCTTAGCTTTGAGGGTTAGCTTAGTTGAGCTAGTAGCGACATTGGTTCATTAGCTCCCACCCTCACTCCCATTTTTGGATTGTCTGGGCGTGACAAGATGTTTGACACGGCCAAGATGGCGGTGATGGGAACAGCCTAGATTTGGACTCATTTAGAGAAATGAGAGAAATGGGTGGTCCTACGTCCAGTATATATGTCTATGGACAAAACACATTACGTTCATGGGACCTGGAATTTTAAGGGGTTCACCACTAAATGCCTCAACTCTGCCATCCATCTGCTGGTATTAATTTGTTCCTGCAGTACCATTACTTAATTGGTTCATGTGATAATTGTCATTCATGTGCTTTGGACTATGTAAGAGTAAAATTGCATGATTCATAGGTTAAAATATTAATTTTACCTTTCATAGTTCCAAGTTATCCAGCCCTAATCTGAAACGAGCAGTTTTAGCTGCCTTCTCTTTAAGAAAAGCCTGCTTTTGTCTAATTGGCCGGTTTCTGGGCATCAGTAAGTACCCCATTGGTTTGTGTCTAGTTTGAAATCCCATTTGACATCATCAGCATGAAAACTAATTCCTACTTACAGGCTGACTTTTTAACTTTTTGGTTCTCATGGTTCTTGTGTTTGTGCACCAAATTTGTTTTCTACAACAAAAAATATAAACATTTGTAAATTACTGTCAAAAACAAACTACCATCAGTTGTTTTTATGTTTTTTTTAATAGAATTTAAAGTTAAACTGATTGACGTTTAAATAAATGTTGGTGAAAGTATCTCAGAAAGCTTCTGGATCTCCTCAGAGCAATGCGATTCATTTAGATTTTTCTCAGTTCTGGCTCAAGTGGCTCCAGGAGAAGGTTGACAGTCAACAGCAGTGATGGTCTCATGCTAGTCAGGACAGGTGAAAGGGGGTGAGGACGGGGGAGGAAGAGTGAGTAAAACCTGGTGCGACACTAACAGGCAGTGGCTGGTGCTGCAGTAAGAGGCTGAGGTTGGCTGTGGACGCCCCCAGTGGGTCTGCTCTTACCTGGCCACCTGAAAAAATGACAGGGGTGGAGGCAGGCTTTGGGCGGTAGGGGATGGTGGCACCTTTCGGTGGGGACTGAGGAGAGCAAAGGAGGAGAGAGTGAGGGGAGGAAGAGGGGGTGAGACGTGGAGAGAGTGTTAGAGCAGAAAGAAAGAGAGAAAGAAGTTGCATAAAGTGAGACCAGAAGGGACGGTGCCTTAGGGGAGACGACCTGTGACACACAAAAGTGCTCTTCACTGTGCGTTCATGCTGACGTAAAATGTTCAGATTGTGGACTTGGTGAACAACTAAACTTGGATTTACCTGGAACATCACTTTCAACTGGATAATGATGACTCAACAAACTGCATTTTTAAATACCGTTTTCAGTCCGAACTCTGGAGACTTACAGTCATGTGACAAATGTCCTAGCATCCATGGCTGGTGCCATCATGAAGGCCCAACGGAGAACCGGCTGTGCAGATAGTTAAAATTAATGGTGTGACAATTAGAAAAACACCGAAATAGTGTGTGGCCCTATGATCCAACACAGTAATCACAACAGATCTGTAAGGGAATATGCACCGTGCATTATAGTAAGTCAGTATCTCACTAGACTACACCTGCTGGAGAGCTGTGGAACACTCAAATTAGAAAATTTAGCATTGGAATTACTCTGAAATACTACGTGCTAAATTTCAGTTGTTATAAGAATTAACACATTGTGAAATTCCTCAATATCTCACCTCAATTTAGTCCCAAGGAGTTGCATTTATATAGTAATTTGTTCGCAGCTTATTTTAATTTTGTTCATAGTTTGATCATCAACCTCTCCCAAAATTGTCTTGCATTTCTCGTGATTTTAAACCCATGAAAACTAGATTGTAAAGACTTTTCAGAAACCTACGAAGACTCGTTATTTTGAAAGAAAACTTATTGCAGGAAATTGAGAATCTTCGCAATTATGCTGGTGAAGGTTCTCAGTCATCCAGGTCATGGTAAGGGGTTTGAATGAAGGCAACTGGACTGCTTTAGTTTCTTGAAGACGTTTCTCTTCTCATCTGGGCGATGGTGGCAGAGGAGTTAAGTGGCCGCCTTGCAATCGGAAGGTCGCAGGTTCGCGCCCCACTCAGTCTGTCGCAGTCGTTGTGTCCTTGGGCAAGACACTTAACCCGCCTTACCTGCTGGTGGTGGTCGGAGGGACCGATGGCGCCAGTGTACGGCAGGCCCCACCTCTGTCAGTGCACCCCAGGGCAGCTGTAGCTACAATGTAGCTCATCCCCACCAGCGTGTGAATGTGTGTGTGAATGGGTGGATGACTGATTGTGTTGTGAAGCACCTTGGGGGGTTGTAGAACCCTAAGAAGGCGCTATACAAATACAGGCCATTTATCCTTTGAGGAGCTTTGTCAGTTCTGACTGGAATGTGAGAGGGTCAAGCTTATAAGCTGTAGCTGTCTATTGTTGCAGAAACTACCTATGAATACCCCTCCTCCCTATGAGTCGTTAGCCTCTATTGTCTGGGAGTCGTATTGATTAGATGCAGGAGGGTGTGACCTAGACTGAAACTGTTTGGGAATAAGATTCAGAGTTGCATTATAGGTGCTGGAAATGTGAAACCTGAGGCCTCCTCCCCCGTTTAATGTAGGTTTTTCCCATTTGACATAGATAGCTTCCTTCACTCCTCTCTCAAACCACCTATCTTCTCTGTCCAGAATGTGGACTTTGTCATCTTCAAAAGAGTGTCCCTTCACAAACAATCTTCACAAACATCGGAAACTCAAACATTAATGCTGATCGCAATTTGTCGCTAATTAGTCTAGTGAGATACTGGCTTTTATGATAGTTGGTGATAGTCATAATGTTGAGAATAACACATTCTTTTCATCATATGGTCATTGCTTTAATACTTATTTTCACATCCTGTCCAAAGAAAATCAGCTTTCTCTCCTGTCTCTTTAAGATCCTCCTTCACATAATGTTTCATATGTTTTAGCTACTTCTGTTGATTAAAAAAGGCTTAATGTAGTAACAAGTACATGACCCAGGATATATTGTTGTGATCATTCCTAACACATATTTCCCAAAAGTAATACTGATACAAAGCAAATTTGGGCTTTACCTGAAGGAAATTTCTTGTGTATTGTGGGTCATTTTTGTGAATGAAGTTCAACAGTGCAAAAATATATCCATAGATACATGTTGTTTTTTTCTTTTGCTTTTAACCCTCTGAGACCTTCTATCCTCAAATAAAAATGGTTCCTTGAACTAAAATGTTTCATTTCGTTTAACTTGTACTTGTTGTTATTCACAGCAACTTCTCTTTAGTTTTACTTTTCTATTTTATATAAATATTCAATTTAAAAACATTCTTTTTTTAATTCATTTTTAAAAATATTAAATAGTTTTCTTGTTAATGAGACCCTAATAGAGGAAATGAAACAAAAGCTCAGATCTGAGGAAGTTAGAAAACAAATTTCTTGTTCATTCCACATCTTGCCTTTCTGAAAAAATATCTGCATGAACATATTTCTATATTTTTGTGTAACCCCACCCCCATCCCTTCCCCACTGTACCTCCAGCATCACCACACATATCTGTTTGACACACTGGATGATGGCTTCTGGGGCCCCGGAGATGGTCACGGCTCTCTCAGTGGAGTTGGGCAGCATGTCACCCGCCACCTGGACCTGAGCTCCCGTGGACTGAAGGTAAACATGAAACCACTCAGTGACTCATCCTTTACTGACCCTGACTCCTCTTTAAACAGGGAGTGAAATCTAATTATCTGGGAATAAAAGGTGCTTTAAACGTCACTCTCGGGATTACCCAGAAGGGGAAGGTTAAATTGAAATTAAATGATTCATAAATATGAAATCTACATGGAAATTTTATGGGTTTTTAATGATATTCGAGTAGTGCTCCCTACCTCTCTCATCTCCTTGATTTTTGATCCTCCTTTGCCAATGAGAGAGCCACACTGGCTGGCAGGAACAACCAGTCTCAGGGTTACTGGTGGTTTACTGGTGGCTGGACTGTTGCTCATGGAGTTGATTATGTCCTAAAGAGGAAAGAACAGGCTTGTGTTTTATCCAAAGTGAAGCCAACGCGGAAGTGATAAAAGATGCAGTTCCCCCCTGATCCACTAGGTGCTGGCTCCAGAAAGGAGCAAGTTCCCATTGATTCCCATGTTAAAAATGTCAACTTCACAGCATGAATAAAGATGTTTACAGCCTGGTTCAAAAAAACATTTTAGGTTTAACAGGTCTAGTTTACTGTCATGACAACTATGAGTGGGATGAATTTTTTTTGTAACTCATTTGTTTAGATGTAGTTAAAGCTTGAAATTATGAATACTTATGGGCGTGTCCATTTGATTGACAGGTGTCAGATGAGCCAGCAGCACTAGCGCTAGCAGCTTGGCCCCCTGCTGGCTGGAAGGAAGGCCTCAGCCTCTGTCTCACGTTAAAAGTGTTACAGCCTAGAAGAACCGAAGCCCTTTTAATAAGATACACCATTCCGGCAAATCAGCGTAATATTGCCGCAACGGTGTGTCTTATGAACGCACTGTAGCAACATGACGATGCAGGAATTTTGCGGCATTCATGCCGCCACGCTTGGTAGTAATATTATCGGCTTGGCGCAACAGAGGGTGGTGTCATGATCACGTGATGAATTAATGCAGAGCTTCGGCAGGAAACTATATTGAAGTTAACACGGGCATAAGTTTAGCTTTTTTAAACAGAATCAGCTGACATGATATACTGGAGCGATGCAGAGCTCCAGGAGCTTCTCTCCGTTAGAGCTGGAGCTCAGATCATCTGACAATTCACGGGGACTGTGGAGGACAGATAATTTTAGGAGCTGCTTGTGAAAAAAATTTAACGAGCGCGGCTTTGATCACAAAAATCAAGTTATAAAAAGCAAGTTATGTTCAAGCTAAACAGAAGTCCGTGACAGCGCAGAGACCGCCCCCATACCCCCTTTATATCCCCATCATGTAATGTTTTATAAAAAGGACACGATTGCGCCACATTACCGCCACAGTCTGTGCTCATAAACAAGCTTATGCTCCTAGATGCCACCTCAGCATTGCGGCAAATTAGCGCCATTGTTTTATAAAAGAGGCTAGAGAGTAGCAGAGTCACTCAGTCACGGTTTTCTGGCTAAAAGCGGCAACCTCCGTTAGCTTCGTTTAACTTGTAGCTTCATCGGCTCAGAGTTTGTTGGGTGTCAGTCATCTGCCCCCACCCTCACAGCCCCGCTCTCAGCTCCATTTTTGTATTTTCTGGCAGTGACGAGACAAGATGGCGGTGATGGGCTTCAGCTCTTCAGAAACCTACAGGTGACAGTTTGAAGGGTTTGTCCATTATAGAAACATCCAATGGTTTTATCATGTCCAGCTATTTTATAATGAATACAAACACCTTAGATCAGTGGTTCCCAACCTTTATTCCTTGAGGACCTCCTTGCTAGTGTCCCACCTCCTACCCACATTCATACATTAAAAGTGGTTAATTACCAACTTTATAAAGTTATACAGCGTTATAACTTTCATACAGAGTTTTGATTGTACTATCGGGTTTGTTATTGGGATTTCATGAGTGTACATTTTACATATGCATTCTTGGGAACCTCATAACTTCACCACTGACAAAATTGTGAGGACCCACTTGAGAGGTCGCTGATCTCAGGTTGGGAACCACGGCCCTAGACAAATGAGGTGCACATAAAGTCAGTGATTGAGGTACTCAAGTAATTTCGTCTGATGTAGAAGAGACTGGCTTTTTCTGACTTGCTCCTTTTTTCCATCTATTTCCTTTCTGTGGTAAATGCAGGAGATGGTAAGAAAATGTTCACATTCAGCATGCATGTGAAACTCACAGTAACTGATCTTATTTAAAAACTAACAGGTATGACACTGTTTCTCAGTGAATGAAGCCTGTTTTGAAAGTGTCTATTCTCCACCAAATGAAAGTGAAGCCTTGCTCAACAAAACTAAAACAAATCACTAGTACTTATGTTTATGCTTTTTGCAGATGCTTTATTCAAAGTGACTTACACAGAGGTGAGGCAGCCAGTAGGGTTAAGTGTCTCAGCCAAGAACACAATGGTAGAATGAGTAGTGGTGACCTGGATTTGAACTGCCAACCCTCTTAATACTGGATGACCCGCTCTACCTCCTGAGCCACTGTTTCAAAGTACTTCACGTCAAACCCACCCACAGGTAGGATTGCTCTGTATGTGCAATTAATGATGATTTAACAATCACACATAATATAAAGGTCTGTAAAATAGTGTTTGCATGAACTGCGATAAAATCACCATTATCTGTCGTTACTACCAGCTGGGTATAGTTACCGGCTATGGAGGAAGCAGGTTTACCTGTCTCCTGTGTGTGTTTTTTTAGAAGAAAAGGTCTGGAATCCATTTGGATTTCTGTTGTATTTTTCTTATTTACGGTAACAGTAGGTGCACAAGCAGCACTCTTGGATTTAGTTTGAGTTTCATGCCATGAACTCTCGGAGTGTTTTACTGTCCCATATACTGTACATCAGTGGGAACTAAAGTTTTATTTTAGGTAATCTGTAACTAAAAGTTACTGGAATTCCGACAGTTAAGATTTATCGAACATATACTGCTCGTTTTCTGTGACTTACTTCCTGTCTCTTGAAAATTATAGATGGATTTTGCTCAGCTTGAAAAAATCTGTTGGCGGATCGGTGAATGTTTGGTGTTGTTGAGAGACGCAACTCGGTCCAAACCAAAACAGCATACTGGCCCACTTTCAGAGAGTGCTGCAAGGTTAGATCAGCACATTTTTGTCCTACATAACATGGCCAAGTCTGCTTTGTCTTTCACCTGGAAATGAGCCAGCGAAGGCACTGAACGGGTCTGTTTCCATTGGTGCTGTCCGCTTACACTTTCAGAGTAATTGGCAGTTTGGTATTAATTGTGTATTTAGGTGCAGGTACGGACATTTTTAGACAATTTCATAAACAAACAAACACCCCATGGAGTTAGTTTCTTTCTCCTTAAGGAGAAAAACGGAAAAAACAACATTTTACCCATAATAATAATAATAATAATCATAAAAATAAAAACATGATAAAAATGTAACAATATGTAGCCCATCACAAAAATAAATATTTAAAAGATCAAATCACAGAAAACAAAACATAAAAACTACAATTAAAAAATTAAAACTACAAAATTACATCAACACAACCTGAAACACCACAAAATGTTTTGTTTTGTTTTTTTATAGCTTATTAGTTATTTTACACTTCGGGGCTGATTTGTAAATTTATTTTTTGAAAATATTTTATATATGATATTTAAAACATTGAAATTTATCTAATTAAAGCTAATTTTTACACAAAACAATTTCTGAAATACTCAGTGAGAAATTTCACTTGTTACCTTAATGAAAAATAATTCTACAAAGTATGATGTCTGAAATTATTTTTACATCTCTAAACAATTACATAAAAGTACTAAAACAGATTTTTTGTGAAATTATTTTGTCATACTCTGTTTTGCAAGCATGCTGCTATTTTGTCATGCCTTGTAAATGAGATGCTCTTCCTCCGCCCTGTTGTAATGTCTGTGGTAGAACGAGGGCAAAACAAACTGACAAATTTGAAACACAAACAAAAAAGGCCCAATCTCTGGTGCAACAGTATTTTTCCATATTCTTCTATTTCCAAGCATCAACAGTGCTGAGAAACAATTTCCTTTAGGACACTGAACCTTTTTGAACCTCTAGGCTGCCGTAGCAGGTTTACTCCTTATATTAGCAGCTCTGTCATATTATGCACACGCAAAATATTAAAAAGTAAATAGGTTTGATTTTAGTCATTTTATGGTAATCTATAGGGATTCTAATGTGATAAAATTAGTTTTAAACTATCACCCCTAAACAGCTCAACTCTGCCACCTGCTGGTAGAAATCTACCAACGGCCTTCAAAAAGTGTGAAGTCTGGATAGTTTTCAATAACTTTTATTTAAATAGTGAAAAAAATAATAACAGTTATAATTTCTTCTGTAATTGAGCAGCCCTGGTTTGTGTTTTACCTCCTCAAACTTGTAGGCTATCATGGCGAAGGCCTTGAAAATGGCGTCTGTTGGTCCGGTGATAGTGACTATTCGCTCGGGGCAGTTCCCCTCCGAGATGTTGATTCGAGCGCCACTCTAATAAAACAGAAAACCCAAGAATTAATACATAAAATAAAAAAACAAGGGAAAATAACTATTATAGGTCACAAAGTTTCTTCTTACATCTTCACGCATTTTCTTCACGGTCTCTCCTTTCTGGAAACAAAGAAATGAAAAATTTTCTGCACATTTCATCATAGAAAACTATTTTTAGTGTTTGTGTGGTAAAAAGTACCTTTCCAATGATGCTTCCCACCTCCTGCAGGAACAAAAGCCTAAAGTTTTACATCCATTTGCACCACAGGAGATTTCTTTTAACAGATTTTAGACAGAAAATTGAAAACCAGAAGATGTTTGGGATGTTTGTACCTTTCCGTGCATCAGCAGCCTGATGGTGAGGGTCACGTTCAGTCCTCCTTCTGACTGGACCTTGATGGGCTCCATGTTGGGATTGGATGTGAAGGAAAGGGGCGTGGTAACGTGAGAGAGGAGATTGAGGGCCAACGCGAGTGTGATGTTGGGTCAGCCAACCGGTCACCTGCAAAGAAGAGATCAGACTTTAAAAATCTGATAAATACAACCTGATTCTTTCTACAAAAAACAAAATTGCATAGAGTGGGAAAACTACTTGCTTAAAATAAAATCACAAATGGATTGTTGAAGTATTATCTTTGAAGTTTTTGCAGCATAAAAAAAATAGAGCTAATTGAGACATTTTTAGATGACGTTTAGAAAATTAACAATGCAGAAAATTTATTCTAAAGCAGATTTGTGTCGAATTGTGTGTGAAAACTACAGTTTAAAATAAGGTTTTGTGATTTTATAAGATGAATTTCTCAACATATTCAAAAAGCAGTGTGAGAAACAAGACTTTACTAATGTAAATCATTTTTTTATTCATACAAAGCAAAAAAAAAAACAGATTTATTTATTTCTCTATAAAACCACTTGTTTCAATGAAAACAATGAGCATTGTTTGATTAAAAAACAAAAAGTTAAAATGAGGGTCAGTTTATTTTTACCATGCCTATTTCTATTTCTGTCCCCTAATTCCTCCCTTAGGTGATGTAATGACTCAACCTGCCCTTGCAGTAATCATATCACACACTAGATGGCACCCCAGACCAAAATCGGAACATTTTAATTTTGGCTGGGAACATCACAAGAGGTGAACTGCAGGGTTTTAATCTGCAGCTGGATGCAGCAATCAGAAACATGTAGACTGATGGATCAACTTTTATTAGATCATTTAGATTATTGGATGATCGGCATCAAACTTCAGCTTTAAACAAAAAATATTTATATATTTTTCATTTAAAGGAGACAAATTGAAGCTATAAATGATGCTCAGCAGAGATAATAGAAATGTTATTTTTTAAATGTAAGAAAATTACGATTATTCCTGCTATCGGTTGCTGTCTAGATAAAGAATAAACAGAGAAGCTCCTGGAGCAGCTGACCTTGACGGAACAGACAGATAAAGTCGCCGTCTGCCAATCACAGCTGCTGTTGCTACGTGGAAACAGAACTATATTTATATATTTCCCGCCTGGCTTCCTGTGTGATTACTAATTATTACCTGATGCCCATTTGAAGCTGTAAAATTATAATTTTGAGCTGGGTCTGTTTAGACGGATGAGTTTTCATCACAAATCTGAACATTAAGGAAATGAAGATTATTCAAACAATATTACTATAATACGGGCAGCATTTTTCTTATTAATCTACCTGATGTCATCTTCACTTCATTTATTTGTTCAAATCTTTGTTTAGACTGAAGAAAAACACAAAAATCTGAATGAAACTATGAGAAATTCACCTACAAATGAAAGCAAGAAGCAGTTTCTCTCTTTAATGTCTGCAGACAAACTGATTTACTGATTTAAACAAACAAATTTACTTGTAAATAATTTATTTACATGGAAGGTCATCTTCCAGCCACAAAATCATTTCAGTTTTATAAAACATTTAAGCAACAATTAGAGAAATATAGTTATGTTTGTAGATTGTAACATTCTCCAAAATGTCTCGAAACTTTTTCAAAAGTTCTCAGTTTCCTTCTGAGTCACATTTCCCTGCTGTTGTGTCACAAGACAGTTTTGCATGTTCTGAAAATCTGAGAGCTAAATTACCTCCCAGAAAAGAGAGTCTTTGTTAATTCTAGTCAAAATGTGTGAGAAATGTGAGACAATTTCGGGAGGAATTGGAGAACTACAAAACTAAGTTGTGACTAATTGGAGACAAGAAAACACAAGGATTTGATATTCTGAGTGTTAAAATTGCAAATGAATTCAGGGTAAATTGCAAACAAATTAAGGGATAAATAGTATTGTTTGTGGCTAAATTGCGACAAGAAAAGTGAGCTTGACATTCACAGGAATGTCATATTTTATTTAAAAATAATCACAATTTTTTATGAAGTTCATATGGATTATGGAAACAATTTAGACATATAATCACTGTTTCTTGTGTCAAAACTCCAAATAAATGGACATTTGTGTGACAGATTTTTCTTGTTGCAATTTGGTCCCAAAATTTCTCAAAATCTTATTCTTTTGTTTGTTTTTGCATCTCCAATCAACCACAACATGCCTTCAATCATCTGAAAACCCTCTCAAAGTTGTCTCCAATTTCTTGCACTTAGACTCATGGAAATTAAATTAAGATTGTTCCAAACACATGATGACTTTGTCGCTTTTTAGAAAGGAATATTCTTTTGATGTCTTTTTTTTTTTACATATTTAAAATTCCTGCAAAATGAGAGCAAAGTTTTGCAACTCATGCAAAGTTAATTTATAACTCTCGCAAATGTTTCGAGACATTTTGGAAACTTCCTTATACCGTTTGCTATTTGTTACCAACAATCCCAGCCCTGTTATATACTGGTTTAATTATTAAGAATTTATTTTTCTTAATCAAAAAACAGAGAGAAATTTAAAACAAAAAATTCTGGAAGGAGTTGAAGTCAAAATTGAAAATAAATGGAGACATTTTGTGGCAAAATTGCACCAAGAAATGTTTTATCATATTGGTGTGAAACAAAATAGATTTGCAGTGCTGAAATAGGCAAAAGTACGGAAACACAAAGCTGCCACACACACACAAACACAAAAAAATAGAAGGATATCACATTATAGCATGATAATTTAAAATTCTTACAAAATAATTTTCACATTTTTACAATATACTAACATGTTTTACGATAAAAGTTTTGTGTTTGAACAATACAATATCTTGTTCTAACAATGTACATATGTATAATAATATTGTAGAAATGTGATATATATACTGTAAAAATGTGATATTATATTGCAACAATATAAAATTTTATTGTAAGAAGGTGAAAATTGTTAAAAAAATAAAATTATCACATTATAACGTGATTTTGCTCTAATTTTATTTTCTGACGTTTCTGTACAAAAGTATCAAACCAACAGATGTTTTTTTGTTTATTTTGTCTCCAATCTATCAGTGAGATAAAAACTTTAGTTAACATAGCTAAGAAATTATTGTTCATTCTGTATAAAAAGTTTTAAAATAGTGACGGAAAAACACTCTTTAGGTGTGGAGTGACACTATCAAACACCAAAAACTAACATTTTTGTTTGTTTTATTCAACGTAAACTCAAAATTCTTTGGAAATTTTCTAATTTTTGCAGCTCCAGAGATTTCCCGAGCAGAAAAGATGAGTCATTTAAATGGAACTGGACCCTTTTGTTACCTTTATTTGTCCTTTAGAGGTACTTACGGTACATACTTTTGTTTTATTTATGATTCCTGTCTGCATTGGAATTTCTGTCCAGGGCAAAATTCAGTGAATTTAAACCAAGAGATGCATTCTAGTCAAGCATCCTAGCCACGTGTTTTAGGTTCCCTGCTGTCTTAGCATATGGATCCTATAGTTTCCAGAACTCCCTGACATTTACTGATTTTTAATACAGAGTTCTGGCTGTAGATTGAACCTGAGGCGGCTCTAATCTGAGCTGGATGCTGCTGGTTTCGAGGCCAGCGTAGTTTGGAGAGATGAGGGATTCTGCTGCCAGCTGTCCCTCAAATCTCCCAAAGGAGACCAGATTACATAAAAAGCCTTAATCCGGGTTTAAGACCCAAGCCAGTGGTGCAGGTCCGCTGTAGGGGCAAGGGAGGTGGGAGGGACTCGAAGATTGACGTTTGGATCTCTAAAATCTGATCTTTGAGTCATTGTTTTTCGTTTTTTACAAACTTCAAGTAATTGGGCTATTATTGTAAATATATGTTACTACATTTAGCTTAAAACAATGTTGAAAACAAACATTTAAAATGAAATCTAAACATATTGTTTCAAATCTAATTGTTGAAATCTTATCACTGTTATGACCACCTGCATTTTCCTTTGTTTTCAGCATTTCTTTCTTTTGGTGGCACACTCATGTCTCTCGATTGACTGGCACTACTCTTTCGTGATCGACATATTACCAATGCCTGATTTTAACAGTGTTACATATTTTAATGCAACCTAATATTTCTTGACTTGATTCCAAACATTTAAATGTAACTTTATAGATTCAGACTAGATTAAATTAAGATGTAACTTTATTATTCTAAATATTTAAATGTAAATTTAAAAATTTAAAACAGATTTTAAAAATTAAGATGCAACTTAATATAATTGGAATTGATTCAAAATAATTAAATGTAACATATATTTAGAAAAAAATTCTAAATATTTAAACTCTAAAGAGAAACTCATAGTCAGGTACACATAAAAAGCACAAAAGACACATGAAATATTTGAATATTTATAGATTTGATTATAAATATTTAAATTTATTTTTATAGATTTTAACTTGATTTTGAATATTTCAAAATAATTTTATTTACATTTTTTATCCAAGTATTTATTTGAAACATTATTATCCAGCTTTATATATAGATATTTAAACATAGGTGTCTTATTAGATAAATATATGTGGTTAAATGAGACAAAATGTTGCTGTTGTATTGTTTTACAGTTGGCGCTCCATACCGGAGTCTGTGATTAGGACTCCTGTCTCGATTCAGGTCGACCAAAATGAGTCTCGTCTCTGAAAGAGGAACCAGGTCAGCGTTTCACTAACTGTATTCTGCTCATGAGTTCTAATAGAATCAGGTCAAGGGCCTGTGAATCATCAGTGCCCAAGGGCCAAAAACTTCCATATTTTACTAATTTAGTCCGTTTTTCTAATTCACTCTAAATAAATCCTGATAAAATTTTCAGACAGAAGTGCTGCTGTCTGATGACTGTTGTTGCTGTCTCTGAGTGGTTCAGGCAGGAAGTTGGGAACGCACAGAGGGATGGCAGGGAATTTTTCATGACATCTGATGGGGAAAGTGGGTCATGCTGCAGTGCTGCTAGCTTCCTCTTTTATGGCGGCTATTGAATTAATCACGCTTTATGCTCGGCTGGACAGTGCAGCGCACAAAATGGCTCCCCCCTCCTCCTCCTCTTCCAGCTTCTTTCGCCTCCTGTCTCAGCCTCCTCGCCTCAGCGTTGCACTTGAAGAACTTGAATCTTTTTGATCCCTTGACCCCCCTCCAACACACACACACACACACACACACACACACACACACACACACACACACACACTTGTTCTGTTTGCAGAAGCATCGGATTGGAAATGATGCTTTTATGAAGGGAAAGCTTATTGATCTGAAAGAAAAAGTCACTTTTTTAGGGAGGACTTGTGTTTGTGTTTAAATACATGTTTTCTGAGCCTTTTTTGGCTCTTTTAACTCCTTTACAACAAACCTAAACTCTCTATCAAATCATAAGTCCAGATGTGGAGAGAAACTTTACATGGGAAGAAAACTAAAACAGGCCACTGTAGATAAATAGATGAATAAACTGAACTGGATGGGGATTCTGACAAAAACACTACACAAATCAAGATTTATGTCAAATATTTAGATAGGAAAAAAAATGATATTCTCCAAGATTGCAGAGGTTAAGTTAAATTTATTGAATTGAAGACTATATTTACAATATTATAAATTCAAAACATTGCAAGAAGAAAGACATGAATTCAGGATTAACATCTTAAATGTTTATGTAACCCACTAGAAATCTTTTCTTTTTTTTCAACTCCGTTTTACTTTTAAAGAAGCTGTTGCTGATTTAGCTTAGTTGCTAGTAGAAAAAAATTAAAAATTTCGTTTCTTTCTTTCATTTGCAAAAACAAACTTTGCACACAAAACTTGTAAAAATTAGTTATAATGTTAGAGAAGAAATCAGCATATTCTCAAAGGCGTAAACGTGGTACATTTTAGATTTTACAAATACATTTATAGAAGAAAATGTCCAAATTTTAAGGATTAAAGTTTTCAATCCATGAGAAAAAGCTTTTTACATCCAAAATTCAAAGGGCACTGATTTATGAGATATATCAAATTTTTTTAGAATTAACTATGTCTATAATGTATAGCCTGTAAATTTGCATGAAATGGAATTTATTGAAAACCAACATTTTTTCAGTTTTTGCATATCTTCTAATAAAAAATTTACAGGAAAACCCCCAAATATTTTTTACGCAAATTTATGACAATAATCTGATATATTTAGAGTTTCCCCCTCCCCCAACAACTGAACATGATAGATAGATAGATGGATGGATGGATGGATAATGGTCCTAATGTACCTCCATAGGAATGACTCATATTTGATATATTTGGTTATAATGTCGTTTTTCAAAATTTGTTCTCAGTTTGTGCAGGTTTCATAGGTGTCTCCTTTGGATTCAAACATCACATCACATTACAAACAAACTAAAACAAAATCTGAAATCTGACTGTTTTACCCACCCTGTTAAGGAAAAAGTGTCCGTCACTGAATGGACTAGCAGATGAAGCTATCGCCTCAACAGAAACAGACGTGAAATCCTGTAAAGGAAATCATTAAATGGACGTCCGGTTAATCTAGGCCAAAGCCTCCGTCATCTGCTCTGTCCTAATCCAGATATGTCATTATCATACAACAAGCCTTCTGCTCTAGAACACGACTGGTCGGCAGTGGAATAAAAATAAAGTCTGTAAGGGTAGAGGTAGATTTTACGTCTGCATCCTGTGACTTTCACTTTGACTTTGAAAATCAGGAGATGGTTGTTTTTTTTAACTAAGCATCTCTCTGATGAATTTATGAAGCATATATAAAATGTCTTGTTTTATTCTATTTATGTCATAATTTTTTATCCTAAATGATTAAACTGCTCTCCAACAGATGTTAAAATAATCCTTCAAAATAAAACGCCTGTTAGTTGTATCCAGTGATTCTGTCCATCTTTGGATGCCAATTAAAGGACAACAAAAGGAAAAACCATTTAGGAGAGCAGGGGGGTTGTGTTTTGTGTTAAAGGGGCTTCTCACTTCCTGAGAGATAAAACTGTCTGGGACAAAGTTTGAAGGTGACAGAAAAGAGAGGAGTTTGTTTCCTGGTATATGAGCATCTCTCGTCTCGTCTGGCTTTTGTTGTATGCGGCGAAGTGGGGGGCGGGGTGGGGGGTGCGTCCGCCCAGCCGGCCTTCCAGTGCTCCGCTATGACAGTCGTCTCCAGAGCTGTCAGCCCACATCATGGCACCACGTCCTGATCCCTCAGCCCAGATCACAATCAAAGCCGTACCGCAGCATCCTCACCGAGACCAGTTCGGTAAAACAGGACCATCGTGTAGACCTGAAACGCTACGCCTAATGGAGTCCAGCACCATGTTGGGCTGCGAACGCGACGCTAAGAGCTCGGCGCTAAGTCGGCCATTTTAGATTTGCCACAATTTGTAATGTGAGATCACTGCTTGTCAGAAAGTCATGGCTTCCATACGCCGAGTTTCCCTCCAGCAATCGGGCACGACGGCTCCAGAACACCCCCCTTTCTTTTGCTTTTTTTTGTTTTAGCTTTTCAGCTCCATCACCTCACATATATCTGAGCATCTCACTGCTAAAAAAGCTTTTCCTCCAATCTGATTAAACGTCGAGGTAAAAGTGTTTTTCTGTTTGACCAGCCAAGAATACAGCGCTAACATCAGCGAGATGATAATTGAATTAATGATCTGCTGGACTATCAACCCCATTGTTTTTCCTACTGTGGAAAAAGGTCATTGCAGCTTTGTTTAAACAGCCGCTAAACCTACTTTTTCAGGCTAATTCTGAAACAATGAAACAACTCAGACCTGATTTAAAGACGACGATGGACAAAAGCAAAATCGTTTGACCAAAAAATTATCTATTCTTCATCATAATGGAGCTCGATGGGGAGGACTTCCCTCCAAAAAACTCCAAATTACCGCACAAGCCAATGCCTTGCTAAGTAAGCGGGTTAATTCATTATTAATGACTCGACACGAACCTGAAATTCAAGTTTACAGCAGTTTGAAGTCTTGGAAATGGTAAATTCTCTAACACATTTAGAATAAATGAGATTTAAATATAATTTAATTTCAGTAAAAAAAGCTGAAATTCTCCTTTAGTTCACACAAGAGCTGTAAAATCATCGTTTACCTTTATGTCGTGCGGGACGCAGCAGCTGACGACCACTTTCGCCGTTGGAGGAATAAATTCGCAGATGAAAAATTTTTTTTGCCCTCTTCCTTTGGCTTTGATCAGAAAAAAAGTGGCGCCCTATTGGTCCGCACCAGCGGGCCACGTGAACGACACGTGACGTGACTCAGATATATATGACGAAAGTGACTTCCTCTGCGAGCGCATTTTATGTCTCTGATGTTTTGGGGTTGTTGGTAAATAAGGTGACCCTGTTTGCCCCACCCCCCCTTCTCTCCCTATCAGCTACAACAAAAAGGGGGACAGTGAGGCATTGTGGGGGCATGTTTGGGAAGGACGGGGTGGTCTGAATCAGAACTGTAGCCTCGGGGTCCTTCAGCGACCAGAAGGAGGGCCGAAGACCCTGAAATCCTCAAATCTGTGATGATGGAGATGACAATTGACACAAAAATAATAAAACCAGACAGTATGTTGAGGTTTTTGCTCTATAACTTCTAAACCTTCCTGTATTATCTCTTCTCCTGCTGCCTTTTAATCTGCTTCCATCCAGATTTTTCAATCCAGCCCAAATCCACCCCTCATGTCAGATGGACAGTTGTGCAGAGCTTAATCTAACATTATTAGGGTTGGACGGCAGCAGCCGAATGTTTAAGGGAGCTGCCAGCAGAGCTGGATTAGGGGCGATGCAAACAATAACGAACATGTTTCACCTCATTGTTGATTGTTCTTGCTGCCGAATCCACTGATAATAAAATAACCAGACAGTAATTTAGGGCTTTCATTTGTCTACCTATACTAATCAAGCCTTTACCTCTCCACCCGAGTGTAAAACAGCCCATGGGATAAACTACAAATAGAGCATTAAATGTGTTCCACATTGAATCATAAGAGGAGTGCCGCGTCACACAAAATCTGCTCTATATTCCAACAACGCCGCTGGCTTGTCACCAGATTCCCAGAAATATTGGTGGAAGCCATGGTAACAAGGACTATTTTACGTAACGTTCTTATGAAGCGATCTATTCTTTGCTGAAGTCAAATATTCTCAATTCATGGTTCGTTGACAAATTGACACATAATTTGCTAGAATCTGAACAGTGATGGACTCAGAAGCTGAGAGGCCATGTTCGATCTATTAGAACATCTTTTGTTGTTACGTTTCAGACATTGGAGGACAGAATGTGGCCCTCAGTCCAACTCAAATAAATAAATAACCCAATGAAAAATGTAAACATCTAAAATCATGGTGCTGAGGACAGCTTAATGGTCAAAGAGCTGATCCTTAGTCTTGTTCTCCGGGCTGCTCAACCCCCCACCTGAGGGAAGAAGGGTAAATGTGTGTGTGCTACTGTGTACGCAGTACATATACACCTGTGCCTTTCCTATGCTTTCACGTCAAAATGTCTGCTGTTAAATGTTGTTTCTATGAAGGTATAAACATATCTACCTCCCTCCCAAACATAAACTCATCATCATTGGAAATCCAACCAACTACAGCAATATCATCTGCAAACATCTTAATAGAATTACCAGTAAAGTGTTTAAAATGGGAGTACTGTGCACAGGAATGGGCCCGGGACACGTTCTTGTGGAGCACCACAGTTGAACACTGGTTGGTCTGCACATTGATGGTTTCAGTCTAGCAACAGCAGTTTATTGACTAGTGCTAGTGGAATGATTGTGGTAAATTATCTGGTCATCATCTCAATAACTGAATGTCTTACCTCCAGAAAATACCAAATATCCAATTTAGTCTACTCTTGTGATAGCTAATAATGATTTTAAATAAAAATAAAACAAAAGAAGCAGTCCATCTGATTCAAACTGAAAACACTGAGGACTATGAGAAATATTTAACATAATTCTACGTGAATCTTGGTGCAATAATAAAAGAAACACTCATTTTCACAACACAATACCCCAGAAATCATCAGAAAACTAATCCCATCTAGTCCATAGAAAGTTATTATTTTAAGGAACTTTTAAGCTTTCTACTAACTCTGCAATTCAAAGTCCAAATAGCTTACCCGTTAAAGCCACAATCTGGAGTTTGTTTGTTTTTTTTTTTTGACGGCACCATCTAGAGGCTGACAAATGAACACCTTAATGCGGCTGTCTGGAGTATTTCTTTTATCTGATGGCACCATCTAGTGGCTGACAAGCATATCACACCAAGAGTTGTTTGATTCGGTTTTTTAAGATGGCAACTGCGTGTTTCTTGTTTGTGAATGTGCTTCTGTAACCGACAAACAGAGCTAAAACACGTTGTTTTACAATTATTATTCTCATGTCATGTTGTGTTTTCATATATTTATATTTTAAAGACTTACTTGTCCGTGAAAACTTAATTAATTCTGCATCAGCCGAGGTGCTTCCTTAACTCTGGAGAAGGTAAGCGGTAGTCTAACACTATTGGTTAGTTCTGACTGGCGCTCAGTTTCCTATTGCACGGAGCTCTACGAGGCAGGGGGCGGGCTTAACAACAACAAAAAAAGACATATCACAGCACACGATAAGACAATCGCTTTTACGGATTTCTCAAAAATCATACATTCCTGAAAGGGGAAAACTCCGGATAGCCGCTTTAAGCTTTTGTCACCACTTCCGTATTTACGACTGAAAGCAACACCCCTCCTTCATGAAATCGCACCTTTAGCAGGGCAACAGAGCTAAAACACATTGTTTTATACTATTGTTATTTTCATAACATGTTGTTTTTTCATATAATATATATTTGAAAGACTTACTCGCATGTACGTCGCCAAATCTGCATCTAACTAGGTACATTCTCAAACACTCGCGTACGCTTTGTGATCTGTACCAACGCAATTGGCTAATGCTGAATGGTGGTCAACTCAAATTGCATAGAACTCTATGGGGCGGGCTTAGCAAAAAAAAATGCCATATTGCCTACATTATATGCCAGTACAGGGTCAGACTATCACTTTTACAATTTCCAAAAAAATAATACATAATTACTGTAAGGGGGTAAACTGCTGCTTTAATTTGTAGGGATGTTTCTGGTCAGAGAAATTAGGTGCATTTGGGAAGTTTAGGACCAAGATGGCAGACTGGGGGCACACTGAGTGATGGGGCAGCTTCAGTGGAATAAGTTAACTGACACCCCCCCACCACCACCATCCGAATCTATCTATATGGCCTCCAGCAAGGTGATGAACCCAGGCTGGTCACTTTCAACACAACTTTACACACAATTCCCATCAGACTAGCAGGGTCCTAATGAGACCAGATGGGCGTGAAGGAGAAACAGAAGGATGGTCGATTTCTGATTGGTTGTGAACTCCAATGAATGCAACATGAGGAAATTAATTTCACGTTAATTTCATGTGTAGGGCAGATCTGGTGCTATAGAGAAGTGTTGCCTAAAAATTAGGGTCAAAACCTCAAAGTTGACAATGAGATCTCGGGTTGGGATCTTGACATCTTGCCAATTTCTAATTTAGTCTTAACAATTTGCAAAGGAATAAAGACCATGGCTTTAAAAAAATAAAAATAATGTTAAGTTGATTTTTTAGCTGTGTTTGTAGACTTTAATGAGTAATAGTTGGGGTCTCAAATTTGAATTTGTTGGTCAAAAGGCGAAAAGTTGGAGAACCACATATTTGAAGGTTAAATAAACAGAAACTTTGCACAACAGCAGTTATGGATTAATTTTAAGTTTGAGCTCATTAAAGAAAATCCAGACAGAAGCAATCTATCTACAAGTGTAATCATTGGTAATTTGATTAGAGGGTCTTGGGAAAAGTAATTTAAAGAGTAATTCACCCTCAAATCAGCTTTGTTTGCTGATAAACTGTATAAATGAGTGTTTAATAGAGCTGGAGACGTGTAGTCATTATTTTGGCATTTTAGTGCATTTTATTTTTAAAAAAAAATTCAGCATAAAACTGTCGGTGTGGCGCCCTCTTCAGGTTCAAAATCTGCACAATATTTGAATTTGAATCAGCCATTGCTATTGGCTAAGCGGTTGGCCATTATTTCTGACATGGCTGCACTGCACTGCAGCCAAGCCGCGGACACGCCTCCGACTGCTTCAGCACTGGTTGACTTGGCTCAGCTCAGGGCCACTCAGCTCCTCCAGTCACTGCCGCAGCGTCACCCTCTCAGTCCACCAGGCAACGCCTCCTTTTGCCGCATTTTTCAAACACAAAGTGTGACTCTGGCGGGGGGGGTTTGCTCTTTTTTTGCATGACTGGTGGAGCGTTACAGATTCAGCTATAATGTCCCGCCTGAAATTAAAACTTTATTAAAACTGCTTTTGGTTATTTTTAATCCGAATGGACACAGAGATGGAAAAGAAAGCATGAGAAAGGGAGCAAAAGAAAGGAAGCAAGGCCGGGGGAAAAAGTTTATAAAATGAAACAAATACAAGAGATACAAAAATCCACTCCTAGGGGCACACACAAAAATACAACAGAAATAAGATATCACAGAACCAAACAACATATAGATATATAACAATAACGATGTTTAGTGAAAAGCATATAACAATAATAAATCATTCATGGTGCATTTAGTGCCAACCACAGCCCAAGGTAGGCCTAATGTGTCAAAAACACCTGAGTCCATACTTGTGTGAGAACATGTTAGGAGTACCTGTGTGTACACAAGCTTATGTATATAACGTTTCTCCATAGGAGTGTCCAATAGTGAGTGTGAGAGCTGTAAGTTTAAAGCTTCATTATGTGGCTCAGTACGCTGGCCCAGAAGATTAATCGCTTAGCATTTGCCTTTAGGTGGCAGCTGATAAATACAACTAGTCTGATGTAAACAAGGAGACTAACGAGGTAATGCTATGGTAGTTTTTTCTGTAATCAATGTTGGATTTCCATCAGTGAACATGTGATCAACCAGAGTAGAGCGATGTTTGGTTAACTTTCTTAGTCAAAAAACACCAAATGAGTCTGACACTTCTGCCTAAATTTGGTCAGGATTATAAGAATCTACACATTTCCATTGGAATCAGGAGGAGTAATGATTGTTTTAATACTGTAATAATTTGGTGGATTGAACAGGCCAACATTGTAAACAAACACATCTGGAAAAATATTTTATTTAAAAAATGTAAAATATAGAGTTGTCATCATCTCAAATAGGATAAAACATATTGAAAAGCCTCAGATAGTTCCTGTTAAACTCGTTTTTCTCTTATTTATGGTCTGTAGCTCTAACCGGGTCACTCCTGTGTCTCTGGAACAATAAACCTCTCTTAAAAGTGCCTCCTCTAAAAGCCTCTAACTCTGAAACTGCTGCACACAAAACAACTCTGTGTCCCTAATGGAAAATATGGCCTGATGCTTTCTGTTCCTATGGTCAATGCAGTCAGTAATGGGAACATGTTGCCTCCTGGCCAAAACCAATGATGAATAGACTTCTGCTGGGTGAGGAACTTTGACCGTGGCTCCTCTGGGCTCAGACTTTGTCCCTTTGTTAGCACACAAAAGCAAGAGTAACATGGATCTACCAGTGAGTCTGGTTTAGCAGGTTATACTCACCACATATTACACAATTGTAAAATTTAAACGCTGATCATCTGCAAATATTTGCCAAATTAAACCTATCTGGTTTTGGCCACCTCATTTCAATAAAGGAGGAATTTACATGATAACAGAAGTGATGGCAGGAAACAAAAGAGCTAAAATAACTAAGAGGAAAGGAAAATAAAGAACAAAGTGTGCAAGAATTTAATACCTCAGGAGATCTGCTAAAAACCCTCTAATGCCCACCTTTAGGTGACAGTTTCTTATAACTATCAAATAAAAAAAGATGCCTAATTAATTTACAACAATAATTTTATTGCTGTAATGAATCGGACTTGCCTTGTTTGGCTTTAATAAGATCATATTTCTGTTAATTAACATTTTTGCACATCAGCATCTCTGAGGGCTTCAAGTCGAGGATTACCTTTGGCGCAATGACTCACAGCAAATACCGCATGATCTATTTTTAATCACCACATCCCATCGACACATGGAACAATCACAAAGGGATTTAGGCTCCAATGAGATGCTAAGATGTGGAGCAGATACAGCTGTGAAATCAGACGAGGACGGTGATGAGCAGGGTGAACTACATTGATATGAGCCAAGGGATAATGGCTACGGTGACTGCAGGGCACAAGAATACACATCTGGAGCTGATTTCCATCACAGAGAACTCATTATGGACAAATCAATGGACAGATGGATTTATGAGCTAAAGGAGGGCAAAGAACATGGGCTCATAAGTGAATGGATGAGCGAGTAGACGGTTATAGGAGTGAATGGATGACTGGTGCAATGCAGAGGCAGATCAAACCGTTTTCTTAGCCCGTCTGAGGAGAGCGGTGATAAAAATTGGACCTGACCATCCCAGAGGCTTGAGATGAGACACACACATTTGGAAGAACATCACGGAACCTAAGGACAGTTTTTGATGCCAGCAAAGTTAGAGGCCCTCCAACACACCAACACTCAAGCAAAAGGCTCGGGGGAGCAGGGGGCTTTGAGAACAGTCGACTCAGACAGTCAGAGTGGATTTATGAAACGTCAAGAGGCTGTAAATTCATTTTGAAGACATGAAATTTAGCTAAATATATACAGCAGCTGACAGGAAAAATGTTAAGTTTTAATAATTGTTCCTTAAAGGGAAGAATCTTATCTTTTAAAGTGGATTCATGTGGAAAGATGAAAAACAATTTATGTATTTGGAGAAACAAAGATTAGTTTTTAGCTAACGGTTAGTCATTGTATGTAGCTAATGGCTATTTAACAGCCACTCCAAAGCAGATTTCTGTTATCTGCAAATAACTTTAGTCTCAAAAGTTTTAGATCCTTATGCAAAAATGTTTTTTATAAAGAAAATATGATGGTCATTTTAACAAAAAAAACATCATGAAATTCCTGCACCAAGAAAGCTACAGCTAGCTGCTGCTATTGCTGTGTTTGGAAAGGAGTTTTATATAAATAACCACAAAGCAAAATGGACAAAAGTGTAGAGATTTCTAAAACCATGTTTATATGAAAGTATTATGAAATGTTTTGAGACTGAAGCTCTTTTAAGATGACACTAAGCTTTGGTCCCTACTAGCATTAGCTGTTAGCTCATATATTTGGCCTGGACTCATTTGTGAAACATTTTAGCTGCTGACCTGCAAATTTACAAAGATTAAAGACTTTTGATCCCAGATTTGTTTGGCTGAACTATACACTGGGTCCCAGTCACATGACCCGGTGTTGTGTTTGTACCTGAAGCTGATCCACTCTGATTAGTACCTGCACTGTGTATATAGTAGCTGCTTCTCTAATTATTGCCACTTTTTATAATAATTATTTTGTCATGAGTATATTATTACTTCTTATATTTGCTTATCTCTTATTTTCCAATGTTGTGATGTCTCGCACATATGGCAATAAAACCCTCCTGATTCTGATTCTGACAAACGCTGCATAAATTAATAAACGTGTCACTAAAGCAAAACTGCTAGTACATTTTACATTCATAACTGTTATCTTTAGCTTTTATCATTATAAAGAAAATATTGTGTTAGATTTTGGATATTAGTTTTATTTGATTTCTGGAGACTGGTTTTCCAACAGCGTCACTCAGCCTAAAATGTCTCGATACAGCATGGGTTAAAGCAACTCACTTACCATACCATACCGCTTTATTTCTATAGCACATTCCAAAAAAATACAGCATGAGAGCTGACCAAAGTGCTGCACAGATACATTCATTAAAAACAAATAAGAGAGAAAACAATCCAAATAAAACTGATAGAAAAAATGTACGTTTGATGTTTAATTATTTATGATACTGTATTCATTTAGAACTTTTCATTTATACACTTATGGACTACATTTGGTTGTGAGAGCATTGACTGAGAAGTTGGAGCCAAAGTGAAGCTAGAGTATCAAATCACAGCAAGTTCCGCTTCACAACCCCCTGCGGAGGAGAAGATGGCCCTAAGGAAGACAAGGGGAGTGGGGAAAAGACAAAAGATGGGGGTTAAGCTGTGATTTGGGACTCTACTGTGAGCAGCCAACCAAAACTGTAACACAGAGAGTCCTTGCAACAAATAAATACAGTTAAAATTTAAACAACTGTGTTTTCAGTCTTATTTGGTGCAAGAACTTTGTTATTTATAATGTAAGAATAATTATCCTGACAAAAACCATCAATACTAGGCAATGAAAGAGTCAGTGGCCAAAGGCCAAGCCATAGAAGTAGATATTTAAACGAGATTTAAAAACAGCCAGAGAGGATGCCTGTCTAACTGTGATGGGGAGTGAATTTTTAGAGCATGGGAGCAGCATACATAAACGCCCGCTCTCCCAGTGACTTATGGGATATACGGGGTATGACAAGAAGCAGGAGGTCAGCAGACATCAACACGTGCTCAGGTACGTAGGGAGTGAGCTGGTCAGATAGATAAGATGGTGCTAGGTCATTTAGGTCATTGGCTTTAAACACAAAAATCAGTATCTTAAACCTTACATGGAAGCCAATGAAGATGCGCCAGATCCGGAGTAATATGGCTACATCTTTCAGTGTTCTGAATGACCTGCAGCTGGCTCAGGGCTGAGACAGGGGTACCAATAAGGAGTGTGTTTGCGTAGTCCAAATGAGAGGTAATAAAAGCATGTATGACTGATTTCAAGTGCCTCCACTTTAGGATTGGTTTTGAACGGGTTAGATGGTGTAACTGATAAAAACAAGATTTTACCACTGAATTTATCTGAGGGGCCATCGAGAGGTCAGCGTCCAATTTTACCCCAAGACTAGTCACACACCGCTTAGAGTTGAGATTTGAAAGGTCAAAGGCAGAAAGAGAGCTAGGGGTTGGCAGCCAGCCAGCCTTTCACGGCAGTCCAAAATTTGAGAGCCCGCATTTTATTTATTCAATGCCACATAAATTTGACAATTGTCATCATAAATGTGGTAACTGAGACCAAGCCTTTCCAGGAGTTTTGCTCTTCAGTGAAGTTGGTTTTCCTTGCCAATTGCGAGACAAATAACCCTCTAGTGGGTGTGCTCGTCATTGCACTAGTGGGGGGGGGCATCTTTGCCTGACACAAAGTAGCCCGAGGTGATCAGTAAACAGCGCAAGGTGATCTTTATGTCACACATAAAAACAAAATGGCTCAACAATGGTGGTGATGTAGAGCATTCTGCTCAATCTCCGACTTTTTGTCAGACTCTGAAACTGAAAACAATTGTAGGCAGGGAGAAAGCTCTGGAACAACCAGTGACTCCACCCCTTAGCAAATCAGTGACCAACAGTCACAGACGTTGCGTTTTCGCAATGGCTCGGTACGCAAGCAACCACAATGAAGTAGGTCCTAAAAAGTTGGGGGGAAATACATAACTGTGCTGTTGGCAAAGGCTTTCAAACCAAACTGCACCCATCCAAGTTACACTGAGTAGTGGTTACAGTTCTGGTTAGAAAAACCCCATAATTCAAGACCTCAAATCTATTATTTATTTTACCAGTCACTAATAATCAGTTTAGGTTATATTTTTTCTTGTTTAAAACTCACCATCATCCAATTTTAGGTAAATTACTCATCTGTTAAACATAGACAACACACAGATTTTCTTCTTTTTTCTTTCCTCATATGTTTTAGAATTTAATGAGACAAAAAAAATCAGCAATTTCATGAAAAATGAGGAACTACAGAGGAAAAATGATCATTGAGTGTCTTGAAAGCATAAAACAAATGAGACAGAGCTAATAAAAATCAACCTAATGTCTGTTTCAGAGGCTGGGAAGGCCTCAGATTTCACACCAGGACGTTTTTCCATCTGAGATGATTAAATAAAAGATTTCCAACGTAAAGAAATCATTTTTTAATTTTTTATTTACTTCAGTCCCCGCTGGGGGAATGTTCCTTTGGAGATGACGGATAAAGAGCTGATGCATTTTGTCTCCCTTGTTGCTAGGAGACACTGTGACTGAAGAACATGTGTCAATCAAACATGAAGACTGTGAACACTTTAAGGATTTATGTGGCTGAAGTTTCACGGGGTTGATGATAATGCATGTGTGAGCACACACACACACACGCATGCACGCACGCACACACACACACACGCGCACACACACGCACACACACACACACACACACACTGATCCAGCTGCCTCATAGCCAAAGCTGCCATTGCTGCAAAACCAGTTGCTTTGACAAAGGACAGACGTTACCCTGGGTGTCAGTAGGAGTGGAGCCTCGATACCCTGACTATACTCAAAGTGGTCTGTTGTTCCAGATTTAACAGATTCAAAGGAAGGGAAAACATAATGTAAATGATTAGACATGTATTTACAGCACCACACACGTGCTCCTGCTCACATGGGAATACCAAAGCATGTTCAAGCAGATTTAAGGATTCTGATCAAACTGTGTAAAACTGAAGGGAAATCCAGGATTATACAGATTAAAGCAGGAGTATTTTGATATTCAGACATCAGCTGTGCAGTTTATTTTGATTCGTTCACGTCTCATTTAACATTTTGCTGCACTTTACCAGATGTAACTCTGGCAGGAAGGTTGGCATTCTTCCTGTTGTATCTTAGATCAGCTGTTTGTTTGTTAATTTGGAGTAAATAAACCAGGATGTGTGATCTGGAGAAGATGACTTTTAAACTGGGTTTTGGTAGGTGGAAAATGTGAGTGTGGAATTCTAAAATACATCAAAGATACATCATTCAGATTGAAAGCATTCCCCAATGATAACAAAACCCTATGGAGCCAATAACAGGTCCTATAGAAATATATATAGTATCTCATACTCACCAGATAGTATCTCGTACTCTCCAGAGATCTCATACTCTTCAGGTATTATCTCGTACTCACCAGATTGTATCTAGTACTCACCAGGTAGTAGCTCATCCTCCCCTGATAGTTTCTGGTACTCACCATGTATTATCTCATACTCACCAGGTAGTAACTCAAACTCTACTATAGTATCTGGTACTCACCAGGTAGTAGCTCATCCTTCCCTGATAGTATCTGGTACTCACCAGGTAGTAGCTCATCCTCCCCTGATAGTATCTGGTACTCACCAGGTAGTAGCTCATCCTCCCCGGATAGTATCTGGTACTCACCAGGTACTATCTGGTACTCACCAGGTAGTATCTTGTACTCTCCAGATTGTATCTGGTACTCACCAGGTAGTAGCTCATCCTCCCCGGATAGTATCTGGTACTCACCAGGTAGTATCTCGTACTCTCCAGATAGTATCTAGTACTCACCAGGTAGTAGCTCATCCTCCCCTGATAGTATCTGGTACTCACCAGGTATTATCTCATGCTCAGGTAGTAACTCGTATTTTCCAGATAGTATCTCGTACTCACCAGATAGTATCTTGTACTGACCAAAGAGTATATTGTACTGGCCAGATAGTATCTCATACTCACCAGGTATTATTTTGTACTCACCAGGTAGTATCTCATACTCTCCAGATAGTATCTCATACTCACCAGATAGTATCTCATACTCTCCAGATAGCTTCTCATACTCACCAGGTATTATCTTGTACTTACCAGTTAGTATCTCGTACCCATGGTATCTTGTACTTACTGTACATGGGAATCTGGTGACGAGGACAAGCTTACCACATATGATCTTGTACATTGGTCATTGAGCTAAAAGTATGTTACACTCTCAATACACAGATTTTTTTCCTGGTGTCTCCCGAGGGGAGAGGTGCTTCCCCTGAAGTTTACATCACAAACCCCAAAAACAAACTAAAAAGCAGTTTTGCAAGTTTTACAAATGTTATTTAGGTGAAAGACACATTTGTTTGTAAAGGACTTTATCAGAATAAAACAAAATCAATAAAGAAAAAAACATCAAAAGAAACCACTGAGGTTAGACGTTGCTGTGCTGAAAGTATAATTGATTCTAAAATAAGAAGCTGAGGTCACAGAACTAGCCTTGGTCATTTTTCATCTTTCATCACAAAGTTCTGCAGTCTGACTCAGGTTTCTCACAGGCCGTGGAGTTATTTTTATTGACCTTCATTCATTCAACTGATGTAAGAGCAGACCGGTGAGTCCTCCAGGATGGACGTGGGCACAAACAGCAGTGCTGCTCCCTGAGACTGACTTTCCTCGTGGCTGCAGCACCATATGTGGAGCTGCTCTCTCAGCCCATGCATGGCCAGCTCCCATCATTAGCAGAGAATTATGAGAGACAAATGAGGGCTTGTCTTTGCCCTCGAGTGACGATCCAGAGGTTTGGGATCGTGTTGGCTGCGTACAAATAATAAAAATGTTAATAAAAATCAAAAGAAGTGATTTAATTTAAAAATTAAAAGTTGCATTGGGACATGTATTTGTATTAAAACATAAGTTAAGCAGCTTTTCTATTGAATATTATTGTTATTATGGACAATCTTTTTATTTAAGATGATCTCTGAAGTTTTCTGTTTTTACTATGTTTGTATTTATTATCAAATTTTCAGTTTTTTCTTAAAAAAAACAATCAATGACAAACACTCCAACCTCAGGCCATTAAAGACACTGCCGTCAAACTAATGTTGATGGTCTCAAAACCCAGTCTGATCTGCAGGTTGGTGGCGCCCCCTGCAGGGTGAAGCTCATGCATTAGGCTCACGTAGAAACACTGGAGATTCAGTCAAGAACAAAGACAAGATGATTGAATTTAAAGTTATTTAAGGCTAAATGCATCATTTATACAGATTTGGCCTTTTTAACCTAAAAACACCCAATAAATCAAGTCAAATGATTATGTCATAGATGTGTAGTTATAATATCATTTTTGTTGTTAGACATTTCAAACTGTATTATCTGGCTTTTTCTATTTGTCCATCAATTTCCTGCTTTTTTTCCAAGGTCGGCTCAGAAGCTGAGACCTTTCTCTTCCAAGAGACATTCTCCAGAGCATCCTGGAAAATCTCAAGGCCTTCACAAGATATATAATCGCTCCAGAAGGTTCTGGACACACCTGAAAGTCCTCCAAAGGGAGGAGACTTGGAAGCATTTTAATTAAATATCAGCACAACCTCTCCTATCTATGAGGAGGAGCAGCGGCTTTAGTGGGATGATGGATTTCTCCTGACCACATGTGATGCAGAAACTCACTCCAACCTCAAGGAAAAATTCCAGCTCTTCCCATTTGAGATAAAAAAAACTTCCGATATTTTAGGAAAAGTCTGTTTTTACAGCTAAAAGGTAGACTTTGTTAACACAATATGAGTTCTTTTAAATACATAAAGGTTTAGTAGATTCCGTGTCTTTACCAACCTGATTATAAACACAAATTTGTTCTGCAACAGGAAGCAATGTCACTGAGGACGCATTAGAATAAATCACACAATTATAATAAAAAGCACCATGAAATGCTACATCAATTCAGTCATTTTTGTTGTAACATTTCTGCAGCATTTAGGCTTCATTTTGGACTGGGAATAGAACCTGAGGAAAGAAGAAGCTCAGTCTCAAACACCAAAAAAAAAAAAAAAAAAAAAAAACTCAGCTTGAAATGATTTAATTGTGTTTTTATTCAAAGCACAGGCTTCCTTAATCCCTTCAGCATTTTTGGCTCCAGGTCTTCTCCGTTCTGCTCGTTTCACAGCTTTATTCTGCACAAACGCATTTGCATACTGAAGTAAACATAGAGGTGAGCATTTATTTTGTTATTATTCCTACAGAGAAGCTCTATTTTATTAACCAAGCAGGATTTGACTGTGTTCCAGAGCTGCTGACTTTAAAATCTGTTTTATAGTAAAACGTCACACATCTTACAGGTTTGGAGCCATTTTTGTAAATGATGGTTGCAACACAATTTAAAGCTACAATGGCAAATCTGCAAAACAATATATTAACACTGAAAAACCATTTTGTAATTATTATTACTGACTATAATTAGTCACTGAGTTTTTCCTGCAGGCTGAACATGAAAATAGTCTCCTACACCTATCTCCTGCATTAGCTTGTGATAGAAAATAGACGATGAAACGTTAGGATTTGAAAAATCTGACAGACCTACGTCACACTGTCACTGAACATTCATGGACTCACCCATCCTGACTCATGACGGGACTGTTGCTGGTTTAGCATCCAGGAAACAGCAGAGAACGTCTCGGCTAGTAGACGCTAACCGTTAGCATTAGCAACTCCACCACACAGCAGAACTCCTCCAGGCTTGTGTTATTTGTGGAGATAAAACATCAACGTTGCAGAGCATCCTGCAGATGTCCAAATATCAGGAAATAAGACTCAAAGTCTGTCGTCTGAAGCTACTTTCTCCTTCAGCTGAATTCTCCGTGCTGATACAGGCGCTTCTGTGCTCGTTTAGCCTTCATGTTAAACTCAGAGTGACTGATCATAATTCAAGTGATTTCTCATGAACTTGGCCTTTAAGTATATAAAGTAAACTCTAAATATTAAAGGGAAACTTTGCAGTTTTGGCTTGCTTTTAGCACCGCCTAGTGTCCATTTTAATTGACTGTCATTAAACCAAAACTGAAACTCTCCTCCTCGCTGATCTCTCCTGTGTTTAACACTGTTACAGCCGACGCCGTTTGTGCTGAGACGTTGCTGTAGTCTCCTGCTGCAGCACCACAATCAGCTCTGCCTTGAAAGCTCTCTGGTAGAATCAGCACCACGGACAGCGCCAGAGCAGAGGAGCAGAGGGGTCACACAGCTGATGAGCCACTCCCTTATAAAAATCAGCCAGCTGTGTGTAATCAGGGGAGAAGAGACACTGTTTCAGAGCTGTGCTGAAAGCTTGTGGTCTCTGCTTCCCCTCAGTTTACTAACTTGACTTGTGTTATAAGTCAAGCTTTTGGATTGGGTTAACTCGAGTGGGTTTTTGTATTTAATTAAGCTTTGGCATTTTGAAGAACTCGTGATATGGTGTGCTTTTAGAGAAGCACTTGAGTTATAGGAACTAGAGTGTGTTTGTTCCTCAGATGCTCCAGAGGGAGCTTAGTTTTCTGGTGTGTTTGTTCTTCCTTTGAACCCAGTGCTAAGGGTAACTTGAGTTATAGTTGCATAGGTTTAGTTATAGTTTCATAGTCTCCCGAGTGGGTTGCATTTCAGTTTAGAGAAAGCCTCTCCTTTTGTTAACAGTCGTTTTCCTTTAAACCTACAAATAAATACTTTTTTGTTGTATTAAACCATCTGCTTGTCCTTTATTTTACCTCCTCATCCTCCTACCTGAGCCAGCAGAGAGGGTTGTAACAAACACCTTAATCTAACTGCTGAAATGTCTCCTCAGCCTTCATTAGTGTCTACAGAAGCGGTTCATCACTAAATCAAACAAATCAGCTGTGTTCATGATCTAAAATATGTCTCAGCTTTCGCAATTCAGAAAACTCCCGACGTTGACTCTTGTTTGACTCCTATTGTGGTCAGATGTTTGTTTTATTTTTTAGCTTAATCAGATAAATGTTTTCTTTGTTTCTTCAGAGGCTTTACCGTGATAAACACGTTACAATTAGGGGTGGGAATTTAACACATTAATTACGATGGAAAAAAATAATGCATTGAAAAAATAAAACAATTGAGCCCAAGCGCCCCCCCAATTGGGGGCCTTAAAAGTTTTGCATCGTATCTGATGCCCTATAAATCAATAAATATCATCAAGCTGCACCTCTAAAGAAACTGCAGAGCCTGGACTACAAGACCATATAAACCTTTTTTACGTGCTCCAAACACCACTAAAACTACAATTTAATGAATCATGACAAATCGCTCTTCATGAAGAAAAGAAAGAAAAAAAAAGTCAGCTTTTTTACCGTTATGTTTTCTAGTTGGCAGAAAGCAGGCAGGCAGTAACTTTATCCATATGAAAATAGGTCTGACGAAGACACCATTTGTGTCGAAATGTTAGTTTTGTGTGCTCGCACCCATTAAATATATTCACTGGGAATGTCAGCTGTTCCTCATTAACATTATTTTTAATAAAAAAAACATTGCTTGGGGGAAAATTGTCTAAAACAATTAAAATGCGATTAATTAAGATGAATTAATTACAAAGCTTCTAATTAATTAGATTAGTTTTTTTAATCGAGTCCTACCCCTAGTTACAATAAATGCTAACCAGGTAGAGCTGGTCTGTTCTGAGGTGTAAACATGGATTGCCATAAAGCGTGACTTTGTGAAACTTCAGGGGAGCGGTGCGGAGAGGCTGAAGCTGCAAACGGGGTATCCTGCTCACAAGGGGTGGAGGGGGCTGAGAGACTTTTCATTTACCCTGTAAAGGGTCATTTAGCACATACTGGTTCAAGAAAATGGTTTAAAAATATGGAAAAGTTGCATAGTATGCCTTTAACTTGAAGTCTCAGCTAAATGTTAAAATCTAAATTAATTCTATATGAATAAACACGAAAATGCAGATTTCTGTTAAATATTTACCAACATAAAATTGGGGTAAATAAATCCCTTGTCTAAGGTCTCAGAGTTCCTGTGATGGTCTATTTATCTTTGGATCATTTATTAATGTTCCAGTGTGTTCTACATGCACACTGGACCCACACTATTTGACTCAAAAGAATGGGTAACACTTTACAATAAGGGTCCCTTTATTAAAGTTACTTAGTGAATTATTAAGCATTAATAAACAAAGGGTCCCTTTAATAATGTTATTGGTATTGTTAACTATTAAGTGCCCTTAAGGTTAGAACAAATAGCCATGGGGGGGGGGGGGGGGGGGTGTCTGCTTAGTAATGCATTACATAATATGGTTAAGCAGTTGTTAAAACTGTATTTAATAGTTTATTAATGCTTAATAATGCACTAAGCAACTTAATAAAGGGACCCTTATTGTAAAGTGTTACCATTACATTTAAAATCTATGTTGACAATGTTAAAAGCTGGTCTTTAGTGAGGGTAAATTAAAAAGATTGAGCTTCCAAATCTGTTGGGGACTGACCTGAAAACTCCTCTGCCTTCAGGGATCAGACCCATCCTATTCTCCTGCAGATGACTCAGGTTTGTGCAGACAAAAAGAGGGGGAATTATCCCAAGGCGTTCTTGGAGCAGATGTGCTATTTAAACCCTTCGGCATGTTCTTCATCCTCTCTGCATTTATTTTTCCCTGCAAGTGTTTGAGAATAACCGCCACGGGGAGGCATCCTGGAGGCGCCGTGAGCAGATGTCTGAGCATGTCAGCCAGCTTCTGTTAACAAGAGAAAACATGGCCTCTGTAGAACATCTTCAGTTAAAACACTTGAAAATACACTTTCATTCAACATCAAAATACTCGAGAACTATCAGGGAGAAGGCTCTGATCCTCCTCCACAGATTCTGTGCATTCACTTAGTAAAATATACATGAACTGTTGAATTAATATTAAAAACTGCTGGATTTGAGGGTTCTGGTGAAGTAGGGTGAGCTGCCATTTAAAGCAGATTAATGTTGATGTCTGAGGTTTCAAACAACAAAAATAAAATATATGTAGTGGTTTGAGGTTTATTTATAGAAATGGCTTAAACAGTTCATGTTTTATTGATTGTTTGGAACTATAAAGGACACATTTTAGTGATGAAAAGTAATTTAAATCTTATTTTTCTTTCTATTGTATTCGTTTTATTTTTGATTGACTTGATTAGACTGAAATGAAGAAAGCTATAATTTGGTTTTCTAGAATATCATCACAAATGATCATCAAACCACATCTGGCAGTAAAGAATCCAGATGGAGTATCAGGATTAGTACCTTCATCATAAACCTGCCATATCTAGTCCTATACATGTATACTGCCCTCTGGTGGAGGATCTACAGATGGCGATGGCCCATTTTATGTCTTTATTACAGTTACTCATTTGTTGTAGAATTATATAATAAAGTAAAACTAATTATAGAATTTTAATCTTAACATTAAATAATAATTAAGTTTATTTTTGTTTTGGCGTATTAGCTAACAATTGTCAGTAACCTTATACGCACCTTTAAAGACTTTTAGCATGTACCGTATTTGAGTTATACTGTCCCTTACAGAAACATTCAACCAATTATAATTACATATGACATTTCCGAACATTTATGGTGCGTTCCAGTTGTCCTTGGAACTCGTTTCTCCGCGATAAGTTAACTGGAAATGACGCAATGAATTTGGAATTCCGAGCTGCGAGCTCATACATTTCAGAGGACCCCGAGATAACCATTTTAAAAATGGCCGCGCCCAGTGCTACAATTGTCGTCTTTATTTTTTTCATCATTTATATGTTCTGCTTTCTTTCTTTTTGCTATTTAACAGCACCGAGTTGTTTATTCTTGTTATCAATTGTTACGTTGCTGAATGTCAGCAATGCCGCCGAAATTGACCGGTGTTTATGGTTTTTCAATTGTTCCTGGTGTTTACATTTTGATGTTTGATTTTTTAAATGTTTTTTTTTCTGGTTTTATGTGGTTTTTTGAGTTGGAATCTGGAACGCAAAACGAGCTCGGTACGTCATTTCCAAGGACAACTGGAGTTACGAGGACCACTGGAACGCATCATTTACCATTACTCGTGTACCTAAGAAGCTAATCTGTGTCTATTTAGCATCCAAACTATGCAAAGTTCCCTATGTAGCCTCCACAAACATCACCTTAATGGCATTCCTGATTCCATATGCATCTAACTGCTTTTACAAAAGGAAGTCACCTTTTACTTCTCTACCTTTTTGTAAAGGTTTATGACACTTACTTCAGTGCGATTCCAGGAAACCTCGCTTTGCCTTTGATCTCAAATCAGAGCGCCGTGTTAATAATCTCTGACGCCGCAGTGAAACACTTGAGACGGCACAAAAAAAATGTTCAGATCAAAAGCTGTACTGGAGGTGTGACGGAGCTGGTGTCCTACAGGGACTTTAGAAGGTGGGTATCAGTGTTTGACACCAAATCAAATCTGGGATAAACGCCAGTTGACGTGATATAAAAGACTTGCCGGAGGCTGAGAGGCATGTCTTCAGTAAATTATAAACAAGGTCAAGATGCTCTGCAGTTCATTGCAGTGTAGTTGCCAGATCTGTATTTTCAAATTTATACTGTGATGGAAAGTCTTAATTGTGACTGTTCAGATGTTTGAAATGGGGTTTTATGGAAAGGCTATGACTAATGACTGCTTTTGTCAATAGCTCTTTGAATGGTTTAAGAACCCTGCAGTGCTTGCTCTTATTGAAATGTGATCTGTCACTCTGAGTTGCATATACATGCTGAACATGAAAATAGTCTTCAACATCGATTGCCTACATTAGCCGCATAAAGGAAATAGACAAGTACACAATTGGGTTGGAAACAGACTCAATGTCACAGGGATAGGTAACACTTTACAATAAGGGTCCCTTTATTAACGTTTTTGGTATTGTTAACTATAAAGTGTCCATAAGGTTAGGACAAAGGGCGGGGGGGGGGGTTTAGTAATGCATTACATAATATGGTTAAGCAGCTAATACTTTATTTAATAGTTTATTATTTGCTTAATAATGCACTAAGTAACGTTAATAAAGGGACCCTTATTTTAGTGTTACCCAGGGATAACAGCATTCATGGACTCATCCACCTTGGCTAGCAAACAAAGAAGGTTGTGCTGATTTAGTAGTCAAGAGAGAGTAGAGCGTGTCTTAGCTAGTAGAAGCTAAACATTAGCATCAGCAACTCCACAACATGGTGAAACACATTCAAGCTTGTGTCATTTGTGGAGATAACATCAATGTTGCATTATTTTTACCCAAGAAAGGAGCGAATGAAGGCAGTAGAAGAGTTTTGTTGCTGTTAGTCAATCATAGCTGAGACATTTGCATATTGTGAATATTAATGAGCAAGACTCCTAATAGGGAGTCTAATGGACTCGACACACAAGAGGCGACAAATGACCGCCATCAGCGAAACTCATCGCTGTTATCACTTGGTTCTTTCTTTTACACAGATCAGGAGTTGTTTTTACCTTTTTTCTTGATGACGTTTCGATCGCGAACTGCGATCATCCTCAGAGCTACATCACGGTTGGCGGCGTCACTTCCTTCTCCGTTTATCCGTGGGCAGCAGAGGACGGTATTGCCCTCTGCTGCCCGCGACCTCCTCGCCGATGTCCCATGCGTGATCCAATGTGTAAACCCCATCGTCTCTGTTCATGGCTGTGTGTCCACGTCTCCTTATTTCTATCGCTTCCTTAATCCTTCTTTTGTATTTGTGTTGTTCGGTGTTTATGATCCTTGTTCTGTCCCAGTCCATGATATGATTTTCCCATGTGCAGTGATCCCTCATCGCTATCGCTTTTATAACCTGACACACGGGAGGCGACATGCGGCAGCGGCAAAAGCCAGCGACACGCTCTGTTCCAGGGCGAATATCTAGTCTTCCGTGTTTTGATTGGCCGTCAGATTGGAGGGAATTTTGGGTTATTAAAGCAGTTCAGAGTTGAAAAAGCGGTAGATATGAAGTCTCACAAGGTTTTGCTAGAATTAAGTGAAGTCTTGTAAAGCTCTGGGAAATCCGACATGGCAAGTATTAACTTTTCCTCCATGTTTGCCCAGAGATGTACTGAGAAGCATCCTGTCCGCTCATTGGACAATCAATGAAACCTCCGCTGATTGGTCCTTGTCTGAGTGACAGCGATGAAAAGTTGAAAATTTTCCCGTGTGTCGAGGCCATTAGCCACGCCCATCCATAGCCCTTGCATACACTTTTAGGACTAGTACTTTTCATAATAGAGACCTTAGCACATTTATTGAAAAAAATTTGTGAATGGGAGCTTAATTATTTCTGACGAAATCAGCAAGCTAGTTCAATCATGGCTCAGTAGATTGCTGCCATCTTCGAACAACTCAAATCTTAATTTGCATCAAATTGACACCTCAGCTGAATTAATGCACGATTTTTGTTTTTAACCAGGTCTGTTCTGACAGCTTAAGCCTCGTTCACACCAAATACAGAATGGATGCAGTCTGGTTCCCGTACGGCTTCTGCATAGACCAAAAATCACTGAGTCCAATCAGTCACATGTGGATCGTCATGAAGTTATAGAAATTACATAAGCCCGACAGGAAGTAAGACGTAGAACAGCAAGGTGCATCTGGTATATTTCAAAATAAAACCTGTCGCATTATTTCTGCTGGCTTTTGTTTTATTATTAATTACAACAATCGCTCACAGTTTATGATAGTTCACAATATTTTTACAGGTATATTTTTAAATATATCATCAACCTTGACCTTAAACGTATTATGTCAAATTTCTAATCATTTGGTGCTCTTGTGGGAGCAGATATCTTAAGAAGTTCTGCACACGAACCGCAGTCGAACGAGTCTGTTCAAAAGCCATATGGAAACTGGACCCCATCCGGACTGGACTCAGTGTGAAACAGGCTTTAAGCAGAATGGTGGATCTGACTAGTCAGGAAGTACTCCTCCTGTTGTGTAGTTAATTGATAACAGTTTTTGAGTCTTGAAACTACAATTGCTGTTGTCAGAAGAAAAATGCTAAGTTTATGTTAAAAAATAAGAAACAAAATGTTGTCTTTTTGCCACAAAGAGTGAAAAATATAGAGTTTTGATCAAAACTCATATCAACACTAACTCATTTTCAGTTGCACTGACCTGGGTTTCTCTGGATGAATAAATATGGACAAGAAACCTCTTTATTTATAGTGAACTAAAGGAGGGCATGGGGTATTCATGGTGATTTAAAACCATTGCAGCTTCTTTTGATTATATAATCAACAGTTGGTTGTTTGAGGGGTAAGGACTCCTTCCTCCCTCCCTCTCCTCTCCTCTCTTCCTCCTCCTCCATGCTGTGTTTGGTGACAGGCTTTCAGTGCCGACCTGCTGTGTGTTTTTCAGACTGACTGGAGGAGTTAACAAAGCTCCTGCAGACATTTTATCATCTTCAGAGCTTTCTGCGGACACGGACCACCTCATCGGCTCCCTGCTCTGAAAACACATACGTCTCTGAGCGCTGAACGCGGTGTTTTAACTCCGGTGGTTTCGCGGTCAGAGAGCCGAGAACAGGTGGAGCTGCTCGGACTACCTGTTAGCTTCTCACACCCCCCGCCAGGGGTGTCGGGTTCGGGTTTTGGGTCTTCCTGCTGCATACCTACTGACCCACTTCTCCGTGAGTTCATAAACACCGCGGTGTCTATGTTTTAAGGAGATGAGAGATGTTGTGGAAGCCGTGGTAACCCTGCGGGGAGAGCTCCAGTAAACACCACAGAAGAAGAATCAGAAGGGAGGAGAAGAGCCAGCGATGACCGCATCTGCTCACCTGGAGCCCGGGCTGCTGCTGCTGCTGCTGGCCTGCTGCTGGCAGACACCCGGGATGGTCGGTGGAAGTAAGTCTGCTTTTAGTGGTTTTTCTCATCTGTAACATAAATATTTTAAAACTAAATTAAATGGCAGCTGTTATAAAAAGAAATTATTTTGCATTATATGCGTTTAAAATAATGTACAAAAACATAATTTTACTTCTAAATAGCCGACTTTATTTCTTTGGGTATTTAAAATTATATTAAATATTTTATCCTATTTAAGATATTTTCATATAATTTATATTTTATTTTATTAGTTGCTGACCTTTTGTTTTTTTACACATTTGTTGAGCTTTCGTTCAACTCTTGTTGTTTATAGTTTGTTATGTAACTAAATTATACTCTTGGGGTATTTTTAATCCCTTTAATCAGAACTGGGAGTATTATATAATAAAAAAAATACATTGCTGGTCTAGTACCATGGACTCAAAATGGTTTAAAATTCCTGAATTTATTTATTTGGGATTATTCTAAACATGGAAGACTAATTATTTTTAAACAATTTAGTATTTCATCATTTAAAATTTTATTAAATTATTTAAAAATAAATGTTATTTATCATCCTCAGTGAGGACCAGGGTCTGGAAGTTAAAAGACCTTAGGGAAATCTGAAGAACTGTTCGTCAGGACCACTTAAAGATGGTCTCACTGTCACTTTATTAGATACATCTTGCTGGGTAAGAGCCCCACTTTTGGAATCGCTTTAATTTTTGGTATCATAGATTCAACAAGGTGTTGTAAATGTTCCTCAGAGGTCCTGGTCCATACTGACACGACATCATCACACAGTTCCATCCATGATGTGAATCTCTAGTTCACCACATCCTAAAGGTTCTGGACTGGACTGAGATCTGGTGACTGTGGAGGTGTTTGGAGTCCAGCGATTTCATCGTTATGTTCTAGAAACCAGTTAGAGATGATCTGAGCTTTGGTGCATTATCTTGCTGGAAGTAGCCATCAGAAGATGGGTCCAGTTGGACAGCGCTAGACCAATCAGAGCAACGAACAACATGATATACACACCACTACGAATGTCAGCCAATGGGGCAGTCCACCATCTACCATTGAAGAAGAAGCAAATACATCTTTTTTCAAAATAAATGACTTAAGTACCTCTATCCGCTCATGCCTCAAAGAAAACTCAAGTTTAAATGGTTCGAAGTTGATGCCAAAGCCATGTCATCAAAGCTGTGAGCGCCGTTCCTGAGCCAACGCCATCTTTGGAGTTCAGAGATGTTGTTCTGCAGAACCTATAGGAACCAGTGGTTATTAGAGCAGCTGCTGTCTTTCTATCATCTAGAACCAGTCTGACCTCTGACCTCAGCATTGATTTGCTGCTGTGCAATTGGCTGATTAAATATTTGTTTACTAGCTATTGAACATGTGAACCTAAGAAAGTGACCACTGCTGTTTAAATGAGTTAAAAAAGCCAAAGTTCAGAAGCTGAACTGTAATTTAACAGCCTTGTTTTGTGATTTAAACAAAAAAAAAACATTATGAAGCCAGGCTGTCACTTTTGTTTATTTTATTTATTTTTCTGTGGTTTTATTGCTAAACGGTACCATCATAGAGCGGGTCATTGTGGAACATTTTAGTATTAAATCAAGCAGCTGCAGCGATCAGCCGTAAAACCATAACTGTTGCTCTGCTGAGGAAACCCTCCACCTCACATTTTATTTTGACGCTCGCCACCTACCTGAACCTTTTTAAAGATTAATCACACCCACACATGGCAACAGCACTCTCCTCCAGCAGCAGTTCACTCCCAGAAAATACAAACCATAAATCCATCTAGTCTCTGCGACTCTGCTTTAACAATCTCATTACCACACCAGTAGGGCACAGACCTGCTTAGCACTCATTTTCTAGACTGAATGCTGCTTCTATTTGTTTTTATTTTCTATTGTTGTATCAGGAGATGCTTTTTTATGCTGCTTAAATCCTTCAAACAAACTGTAACTTCATCTGACTTACAAATCATAGTTTCAGGTACATTCTTGTACAGTTTTAAATATTAGACATTTATTTAGTTAATATCTGAAGAGCCTTTTCTGAGGTGTTAAACAAACCAGTCCCAGTCCTGGATTGGGCAACATTTTATCTCCAGTATTTCAGTAATTGGGAACTATGTTAAGGACATCAGCTTTTCCAAACTAGTACTCATAATAAAAGCTGTGTATGCCATCTCCTCCATCAGAAACACACACTCTTTCATGCACTTTCCTCACGCCATGAAGGTGGTTAGACTTCTAGACCCCCTCAGCTGACTCCTTTCAGTGAGGAGGAGCAGTGGCTCCACCCCAAGCTGCCTTTGTATAGTGGAGCTCCTCCTATTTCTTATAGCCCTTTTCCAACAGCACGGTTTGGTATTTTCACCCTACTTTCCCTCAACTCTTCAGTCCCTGCTTTGTTGTGGTTCCAAGCATGCTGACCTGTCCGGAAATGCAATTATTAGCTACTGATTGGCTAAGGGGTGGAGTCACAGAATGCTCAAGATCACCACCATTTTTGTGCTGTGTTGTGTTTTTGTAAGTTATACAGGTCACCTCACACTGTTTACTGATCACCTCCTTCTATTTTTGTCTCTAGTAAAGATTGTGCCCCCCCACAGCGAGTGCCACGGATGCCAACCACCCACCCCTTCCCCCCTTTCGCTATGATGAGCGCACACATTTTTTGTCATGGAGTTAGCACAGGGTAAACCAACTACACTGAGGTGAGCTGTGTTAACCCACGCTGTACTGAGCAGTTTTTGGCTGAGTAGTGCTGTTGGAAAAATGACTTAAGGCTCCCTAAAGACAGGTTCACACTGTGGCTATTTCGGCTGACACAAAGGGCATGTCGCACTGTGAGGACTCTAGAGAGGTGGCATCAACAGTTGCTTTAACTGGATATTTTCCATATTTGACAGTTTTTTTTTTAACCGTGACGATTGCAATTCACACCTCAACTCATGCAGGTGCGCAGACATTTTAAACGCTATGCACATAAAGTACATCTCAGAGGTATTTTCCAGAAGTCTGGAAACCCTTCTTTCAGAGAGTATTGCCTACCTTTGGAGAAATGTTCCCTGAAGTCACACTTGTTATTCCAGTCTCCAGTGTGGCAGCGGAGCGCAGATTCATCCTTCAGAACATTCAAACAGCCATGAGCCTGCTGAGGCAAAAGTCCAGAACCCCATGACTACAGCCTCTTCAACAAGCCCCCTAGAGACATTTGATCAGGCACAAGCAGGTGACCAGTTTAGGTTTACGTGCAGCAGAAGGAAGGTGAGAGACAGCGTGTTCGGGCCACATCAGGTAAATTGTTCCTACGTTAAGTGAAATAGTTTAATTGTAACGTTAATATGTTACTGGGGCACTCTGGTCAGCTCATTTGGACTAAATATGAATAAAAAAAATGGAAATTAATTTATATTGAATGTTCATTATTATTTAAAAAATGAAAGTGATGGGGAAAAAACGGTCATGACCCTTTTTTTTTTACACCCTGTTCAAAATGACAGACAACAAAAATGTCTAGCGCGACCTCTGGGTGGCACACTGTACAGTCCAGTGAACCAAACTGCACAACGGTGTCTCACTTTAGCAAGACACGCTAATGTCATGAGCATACTTGCTGAAACTGACACCCATGACAACAACGATAGAAAGAGAAAGAAGTGCTAACGTTAACACTTCTTTTATTAGACTCTGAACTGAACTCATAAAAAGGAGTGGTCCATTTTTTCTTGCATGTAGCCTTTACTGTTGCTAATGCTACCTCTGCATCCTACTCTACACACTAGATTTTTGCATCACTCCCTGGGTGTATTTTCATTGTTTGATTGCAGACCAGAGTCGTAGGTTTTCTGACACTGCTTGAAGACTGTTGAAGGCTGAATATGGTCGTGAGAGTGCTCAGTAAGCTGTCGCTGGGCCGGTCACACTGAACGGCCACAGATCTGCAAATCACCCTCACGTTCATCATTTTTTTCACGACGAGAGATTTGTCTAGGATGGCCGAAAAACACAGAGTGGCCTAGAATTAAGGAGGAGGATCATTTCATTTGCCAAGATCTCAATTTTCTTGATTGTAGGTTGAACCGTAGACAGACCTTTTGGTTCAGCTTCTTCTTCACCATCGGTCCATCCCTCTCTCCATCCTATAATCATCAGTAGTGACAGAACTACACAATCTGCTAAGACAAGACCCTGAGAGTTCCTAAACCAGACCACTCCATAAACTCTGGCTGAGGGAATTCTACATAAAAGGATAGGAGTTTTATTTGAACAAAACACAAATCTACACTTAATGTGCTAAAATCTTTATATAGTCACACGTTTGATGAATAAAAGTAAAAGGAGATCCCCATTTTCCGCTCTAACGGAGTCATTATTGGGACGGCTTTATTCCAGGTGGATGGAGCGTTGCTTTGCTTCTGTTTACGCCTCATATTTCAAGCGGACAAACAGCTGTGGTAAAAGTGTCAAATGGAGTTCCTCTCAGCTGTTTGAACACAGCCTCTTCTTGGCTCTCTGGTTAATTATCTGTTTTAGGGATGCTCTTAAATCAGCTCAGTGCTCATTCCCCCGCTGTAGAAGCTCACGTGGGGTTTAATGCAAATCAGTCTTCGGAAAACAACGTTGAATCAACAGTCTTCCTTCATGGCTGAATAACAAGAGCAGGCTAATCAGACCTCATGAGGCTCTGCATTGATTTATAAAGCGATGTGGACCTTTTATTTCTCCCCCCAGCTTTAACCTCCTTCGCTCGTGTCATAAACATCTCGTCTTTACTGCAGCTTATCGTCCTGCTGCTCTTGAGTTTAAATGCTTTTCCTGCAGGGAGAAATGAGCATTCTCTCCGTTATCTCTACTTAGATAAACCACAAACATCTGCTCGTACACGGCAGTTCAGGACCGAGTCGTGGATTGGAAGCAGCTGATGCCGAGAGACCGAGAGCTTCCTATCTGACTGTAGATTTGAACAGAAATGTTTATTTAATGAGTTTGTGTTCAGAAAATCCCATTTCCTTAATGCCTTAATAATGCATCACCTGCAGCCAGGGGGCTGTAATCAATGAGCTGCCTTATTATCTATGATCCATCTTTTGGTTTATTGGCATTGAAATCAATCTGATGATCTGGCAGGTTGTTTAACTGGTGTCGTTTCTTGGACGTGTTTCCTTTAAGCCTCATTTATCAGCTGTGGGGTTAAACATATTGAGTTAATACGAATTTCATAAATGTTGAAGTTTAATTCAATGTGTTTGATTAGTTCCAGTTAGTTAAAATTTTGACATTATAGTTGTGGTTCATTGGGGAATTTAGCATGAATCTGGATGCTCAAACAGATTTTCTTCAGGCGTTTGGAAGATATTCATGTCAAGTGGTTAGAGATGCAAAAATGTGAGAAATTCTGCAGATTTCAGTTGGAACTGAACTCAATTGTACGAGGAAACATCAGGGTCAACGAGAAGAACAAAGGAGGAGCAAGGGTGAAGATTAACCTTGAAATGTCCAGAAAACGTCAAAAGTTGGCTTTTAAAAGAATAGTTCAAGGCAAAGCTCATGTAGTAGTAGTTGTTGTAATAGTAGAAATAGTTGTTGTAATAGTAGTAGTTGTAGTAATAATACTAGTAGTAGTAGTAGTTGCTGTAATAGTTCTAGTTAGGGGTGTACCGATAGATCGGCCGACCAATCTATCGGCCTCAATCTCAGGTTTTTCTCAAGATCGGTGTTCGGCCAAAAACTGCAATCGGTGCACCTCTAGTTAATGTTAAAGCAAATCATTGCTATAGAATTATTATTTTTGGACGAGTGTTTTCAAAACAGGTACAAAATTTTTGTTTTCTAAATTAGAAAACTGAAAGTCTAAAGGAACAAATATGATTTTGTAGTTCAAACAGCAATGCTAAATATGTTCATTTATATTTGAGAACATTACCTCATGTCCAGTTGAAACTGGTGTTGTTTCGTGAGTTTTCATATTGGTTTTCTCAATAAAAGATAATTGAAACATTGATGTAATCTGCTTTTAGTTGAGACAAATTTGGTATCGGCAAGTCAGGTTTTTCTCAAGATCGGTGATCGGCCAAAAACTGCAATCAGTGCACCCCTAGTTCTAGTAGTAGTAGTAGTTGTTATTGTTGTAGTAATAGTAGTAGTAATTGTAGTAATGGTAGTTGTAGTATCGTAGGGTGCTGATTGGTTTTACTGAGTAAACCGATACAAAATTAGATACTTAATAGAATATAAAGTGCTGTTACACGGGATATATGAAATCATTGCAAAAATGTTTGCAGCAGTCACGCAATTTTTCTTGTCCCAGTTTGTTCACAAATCGTCCGAAATGTAGCCTAGTTTTCATATAAAATTAAAAAAACTGGGCATCTCTGAAGGAACCAAGGTGGTACGAAGGGTGGCCGATTGCCACTGTTGCCACCTCCTCCCAAGGCAATTTTTGCATGATCTGAAACCAGGTTGTTGAGGATTTCACACATGCATGCTTTTATTTGCCATTTCGTTCTTTTACAAATTCTACATTCATGCATTTGGTGATGTTTAAAAAAGTCAGCAATGAGGGTAGACCGACAATGGATGACACATAAAAACATATGCTTCTGTTATTTACCAGTACAACCCCCCACATGGTCTGTGTTGTGGTGTCTATAAATATTACTTCATATGGTTCTATTTCCAAGCGTTAAACATTCTTTTTAAATATTTACTCACTCCGTAGCAGCCTTTTCTCTGTTTTGTTAAAAAAAACACAGTGCTCTCTATCTACGATTGGCCTCAAATGGCTCAACTCTCCCCCCTAGAGACTACAGTCTCCTTAATATTTTAGACGTCATATAATCAGAAATGTCTAGTGTTATCCAGACAAAGGCTATTGGTGATCACAGTGTGAATTTCCAAAGGTATTCTGAGAATGGATGAGAATGGAAAGGTGGTAAATCAACAACCAGGGTTATTATCGTAAACGAAAACTAACAAAATAACAAAAACTAGAATTAAAAAAAAATTTCGTTAACTGAAATAAAAATAAAAACGAATTTAAAATAAAAAACTGAAACTGTAATGAGCGTTAACAAAACTAACTAAAACTAACTGAATTTATAGAGAAAATTAGCTTAGTTTTCGTATTTATGTTTTATTCTAATTTCCGGTAGTTTTTTTTGTGTGCGCGTGCCACAAAAGACGGCTTGTCAGTCAACATCGAGCGTCATGTCGGCAAGAGCTGGGAGGAAGTGACAGGCAGTGTTGTACATGAATGTGTTCATTAAACGATCGTTTGTGAACTGAACTCGCTTGTATTTTGCCTGACGAACGTTAAAGTGAGCGTTCTCATTTTGGCGTGTGTGAACAGGTTTATGAACAGCGTTCCCTCGTAGTTCATGAGCTCTAAATCTCCACGGAGCTAAAGTAGCTAAAACCCAGCCAAGACCTTCTCGCTAAAACAGCCTGTGAATCATAGACTTTATAAAAAGTAGACCCTGAAATTGTGGCCGCCATAGGGAATAGCAGTCGGTGTGGCGTCCACTCTTCAATTTCTATGCTGTGGAGGCCGGACCTCTTGGTGCGGTCTGTTTACCTCGGAGAACATACAACTGCACATAACATCGATTTTAGATGCGCCCTTACAAGTTTATCTTGTGAAACGTTTTCACCACAGCTACTGTTGTTATTACAAGAAGCTGCTATGTTGAACCTCAAAGTTGGATTCAAAAACATTCTCTGACTTAGGGGGGTGTTCGAGTTAATTATCTCTACTCGGACGTTATAATTTCCGAGATTTTTTTTGTTACTCTGCCATATCTTTGATACTTACCTGGAATGTATGGTAGCTCACCTGTTCTAACTGAATACATTTTTGAAAAACTATGATGATTTTCTGGGATTTTCTTACACACAATTATCTATGCTTTTATTCATTCTTGTCCCTGATATGTAACTAATATTACAAAAAAGACTAAAACTGAAACTAATAAAAACTAAAATTAACTTAGCATTTTCAAAAAATAAAAACTAAACTAAAACTAAAAACAAGTTGTAAAAATGTATTAAAAATAAATAGAATTAAAAATTTTATGTAAAAACTAAATAAAAATAAAAACTAATGAAAAATGCAAAACTATTAAAACCTTGTCAACAACAATCTATTGCTTTGCTTCTTATTTTAAACATTCTGTTTGTCGCCAACAGTTGCAGCCCTGTGAGACACCGGCATTAATGAGAAAAACATAAAAGAATGGAATTATGTGAAATTTGTTCTACAGATGTTATTCTTGACTAAAAACAAAGAATAAAACTGTTCAGCATGCAGGATTTTATAAAGACAAACCAACCGTAGATGCTGGAGGTCTGTATTGAAATGCAGCAGCGTGAGGGGCATCCTCTATTTCTGCAGGGAATCTTCTCTTTATCTTACCCTCTGCAGCTTCTCATCACTCCTTTGTTCTGTCTTGATTGTCACTATGTGCTCTGGCAATCTTAGCTAGTTCGTCCTTGTTCTTAATTTTCTATACGATTTATTTGTACTTTATATTTTACAGCATGGGCTCCATGGGCATACCATGGTGGAGGGATTTGAGTGTCCCAATGATCCTAGGAGCTAAGTTGTCTGAGGCTTTATGCTTCTGGTAGGGGTACCCATGGCAAACAGGTCCTAGGTGAGGGATCATACAAAGTGCATCCCAAAAGGCCCCCAATGATGAATACTATAAATGGCTACAGTGTTCCCTCGCTCGGTCATTGGGCTTTAGGAATGCCATTCCTCCTTTAATCACAAAATTATTCAATCTTTCATTGTGATACAATTTGGTCTGATGGTATGATTCAGCTGTTAATCACAATTCATTTAGACTCTTATTGAGGAAAAGATGAACGTTCTATGTTCCAACCCTCATATGGTTACAAGCTTTAGTGAAAAGAATGAGATCAGGAGTACAAATGGCCAAAATGAGTTTTCTCCGCATGGTATCTGGGCTCTCCCTTAGAGATAGAGTGAGAAGCTCGGTCATCCGGGAGGGACTTGGAGTAGATCCACTGCTCTTCCGCATCGAAAGGAGCCAATTGAGGTGGCTTGGGCATCTCCTGGATGCATCTGGTGAGGTGTTTTGGTCATGTCCAACTAGGCCAGGTGTCTGGCCAGGGAACGCCTTGGGATTCCTACAGAGGAGCTGGCCCAAGTGGCTGGGGAGAAGGAAGTGTGGGCCTCTCTGCTTAGGCTACGACCCTGGATAAGCAGAGGAAAATGGATGAATGCATTTTACAGCATCTCTACTTTTCTAGTTGTGAAACAGTACTTGACAAGATGAGGGGGAACTGAAAGTCCCATTGGATTGCTGATTTTGGAGTCTAGGTAAAAATATCCCTGCAGACCTAACAAGACTCGTGGAATCCAGTGAGATTATTGTGGGCGGGGCTAAAACGGGTACACATGGCCTGGAAAAAGAACTGAAGAACATTACTGATCTCTTACAAGGACATTTTTCAGACTAAATTTCTTTCAGATGGCAGAGTTGATAGAGCAAAAGTTAGACCATGTCATCAAACATTATACACCGCTCAAATAGTTATGATACAGCAAATGACATCGTTCACAATAAAAGACAGAACAGCTTGGTCATGTGGACGTATTTTGGCTATTTGACATTGGACACAAAATAAGTAGCTGCACCAAATATGATGTTGAGCACAGGTTAGAAAGCCACCGATCTGTTTTAGCTCCTGAACCAGAAACACCTGCTGGAGCAGCAGGATGTTAAACTTTATGACCCTACACAAGAGCAAGTGTGAAGAGCATGGAGACACATGTGCAAATGTCCCGACACAGAGCACAAAATCACAGAAAACATGAAACAGAAAGGGAGAAAATGACTGCAGAAAGGCAAAAAAATAAAACCTGCAGAGAAACCGAAAAGCAACACATGACGAGACAAACAAAATAATCGCTGAAAATGCCACGCGCGCCCACACACACACACACACACACACACACACACACACGAGTCCCTATACAGTCTGGTGTAGTGTTTAGCTTTTACGTGAAATAAGAGGGTTGTTGGGCTCAGTGTTTCATATTCCACTTACAGTATTTTTAATCAGTATGCATATTGGCCAGCATAGTAGACTGTATACACACACACACACACCCTGCCATCCATCTTTAGAAAATGGTGGCCAGCCATTACCCAGATTATGCTGTCCAAGTCTATTAACCAACTGTTACATCAGCGTGATTTGCCGCGACTCTCCGGCTCCTTTTGTACGTTACAAGCTACTCAACATCACCGTCACCATGTTTGTTGTAGCATTACCACAGGCTGCAGAGAAACCCTCAGCTGATAGCATTTTTCTGTGGTTTAGATGCTACAAAACCCCGGGTCAGAACCAAACAGAGTGAAGCTGCTTTAGCTACTATGCTGAACACAGAGGAAATCAGCTTCCTCACGACCCTTTACATCAACCAGAATGACTTCAAATCACAACAGTTTTTGGATCATTTGCAGATCTTTTTTCATTCAAGAATAAAACATTTTTGATCATTAAATTTGATTTCTAGAAAAAAACAAATTTGGGAGCATGGATAGAAGCTCTGAATAGTGTTGCCAAATGAGCAACTTTGTCTCTATTTCTAACGACTTTTCAGACCCCCTTACGATGTTTTTTTAAGGAGGCAAGCGGCTCCGAGTCATAACGTGTCATATCGGCAGGTGAGTGGTTGAACCAACTAGAGGTGCGGCTGAGACTCAGTTGGAGTCCAGTGTAGTGCGTCTACGTAGTACGGTACAGAAAACGTCACCCTGCAGCTCTATAGCCATCAGCTGTGGCTAATTCAAAATCAATGAGCAGAGTTTTAACCTGAAGATGGAGATGTAATTACAGTTTTGGGCTGAATTATTACATTTTAAGTAAGTTGCACTAAACTGCCAAAATAATGACTACAATGTCAACAGCACTATTAGAAACTCATCTATACAGGTTATCAATTTATTTAGGTGTTACTTGTTCTCAAAAATCTCGAAATTCTTTTCCAAGAAGCATCTAGCTAGCCTGGCAAGCCATCCTATATATGTGAATATATAGTCTGGCCACGAACCAGTGACGGCTCTCAGTCGTGAGGCGGGATCTACGGTTGTCTTTCAAAATGTCAGCACGCAATTGGATAGCGCTAGGACCAATCAGAGTAACGAACAACGTGACGTAATCACAGCGATGGAAAAGCGGGACCCACTAATGGCGTCAATGATTTCTGTCGTTTTTGTATAAAAACATGTGAATATCAGGTGTACTGGGACATTGCACTACTTTGTTTGATAAAAATAAGAAGCCGCTAAGTATAGCCAACAGACTTACGCACGTTGGAGTCTAAATAATCCAATGTTGATGACAAAGCCGTTTCAAAAGAACGTGGCTCCGGCGCTGCCGCCATGTTGCTTGGGTTCGCGGCCGCAGCGCTGACGTCATCGGCTACTCCCGCTCTGTGATTGGCCCACAATATAGAGCGCTGTGATTGGCCCAACCAAAACTATAGCGAGTTGTGATTGGATAGACACAGCAGTGGTTTGGGCTGCGAGGGTTCCAATGAAGCGTGCCTAGACCAAACTCTGCAAAGCAAGAATTTGGTCTAGTTCACTAGGCTAGCATCTAGCAACAATTCTAGCAACATTTCTGACAACCCTTAGCTACTTTGTCATCGATATTTCCTGCAAATGCATGAAAGGGAACGATCTGCGCAGGTGGATGCAGCACGATCGCATTACCAATCATAAACCTTGATGTCTCGGTTGACCTCCCCCACTCACAGAACACGTTGTTTTACAAGCAAAATAAATTTAGCATAGACCTATTCATATCCGAACTGGATATTATTAATTATTCCCTTATTGAATGTTGAGGGGAAAATGAAGACCGCCACTTTACTTTTTTAGCAACACACCAAAGTGATGTGATGTGATGACATCATCAATATATAAATTACTGGCGGACTGCTGCGTATAATACTTATAACATAAATCTATCATTAATTTAAGAAACGAAAGACTGTATTTGTTCATCCTCAGTTGCCATGGTTGCCAGATGACGACCTTGATTTGAGGTTGAAACTTTACAAGCTGAAGCACAGCAGAGAAGGATGTCTCTAATCACTTTCTCTTGTTATTTCATCGTTTCCATTTGAATGTATTTGGTTGTTTCTTAAAACATAAATATTAATGCAGTTAAATTTAGAAGAGTGGTCCCAAAACATGCATGTTTTAGATGTTTCCCTGCTCTGACAGATCTTGTTCAGATGGAATCACCCCCTCAGCACTCCATCGAGTTCTCCAGAATCCTCTTAATGACCTGTTGGTTTAAATCAGGTGTTTAAAAGCAGGGAACTATTAAAAATAAACAGGACATGTGGACCCCCGTGGACCAGGGTTAAGGAACACTTACTGACCTGACAAATGACTACATCTGTCCTGAAATCTATAAAAAATTTAAACTGAAGCGTTATAAATATGTGACAGGAAGCAGCCTGAAACACGAAGGACAAACAAGGACAAGTGTGAGCAGAATGAGCTCCAGGATTCATCTCAGTTGTTTCATCCTTCAGTCATTTTTCTCCTCCTCTTTTTCATCCATCTCTCTTCTCCTCATCCATGAAACCAGATGATTAAAAATCATCATCTCCTGATATCTGCCATGGATAATTACCAGTTCTCCTCATTCTCACTCTCTTTCCCACCATCTGATTCATTCATTCCTCTCTATCATATTCCTGTCATCCTCTGTCCACCTCTTTTTCATCTCCATCTGTTTTCCTCTGTCTTCCTGACTCCATCTCAGCCTCCCCTCTCATCTCCTCTCACCATGTGTGTAACGTAATTGCTGAAGTCTATTGAATGCTCTGTAGCAGCACCGGTAGATGAAAGCAGGTGGGATTTAGCGGTCGTTTGGGAATTTGGAGGATGGGGGGGGGGGGGGGGGGGCTCAGCAGTCGTTGGCAGAGACGAGGAAACATGGCATTGACTGTGTTTGTGCGTAGGAGGGAAATGTTCTCTTCACGCCTATTTTCATTATGTCTACACATGTTTGCTTTTTGAATACCCACATGTCCTCTTTTTTGTCTATCTTCTGCCTTTTGGCTGAAAAATTTATATGAAAATTCTCCGTAAAGGAAATAGAGGCTAAGTGGAATGATTCTGAGTTGCAAGTATTTTTACCGTCATCTCTTTGTTGGGTCTATGTTTTAAAGCCCCATTCCTTAACTTTGCAGTTATATGGTCTCTGTCGCCCTCTAGAGGCTTGCTGCGTAACGTCACTGTCGTAAAATCAAATCTCTCTCTCGGGCATAAGAGGCATGTTTACATTCCTAATGTCAGGCAAAACAACGAAAACAAACTTTTCCACCTCCACACATTGAATAAATAGCTTTATCAGGACTGTATAACAACTTTATGCCCGACCAAACACAATAACCCTGGTGAAATCATTTATTACTTACCCAGCCATGCCTTTCTTTCTAAAAGAGCTCTCCAGCGAGGAAAAGACGGCCCAATAATAACTCTGGTCTTTGCTCTTGCTCTATCACGTTCTTCTTTTCTTTTCCTACATTCCTCTGATAAGGGATTTCTAGCTTTCTTTGGTGAATTTGCCGCTGCTACAGCGAGTCTACGTTATATAATTATGGCAAGCCAAAGGGATTAAAAAATGCGCGTTCTAAACTCGCATTATGTCCGCCAAAACGCTCGTTCAAGTTGCTCGTTTTGGTGGACATAATGCTCGCTTTTAGAACACGCGAGTTTTTGCCCTCTTTGGCGTCAAAACGCACGTTCAAGACGTGCATTTTGGCGGACATAACGCGCGTTTAGAATGTGCACTTTTTTATCCCTTTGGCTTGCCAAATTCTGCCAATAACGACACCTAGTCAGTACTTCCTGCGGCTACCCGAAGCACAAAAACTGTATAGCGCAGTAAACAGACGTGGGACCCCCCAACACTATCACAGGTATGAAAATGAACATAATAGATAATAGTACGATGCAAAAACTTTACAAAAAAGCATAATTTTAAGGTGTAAAAGTTGCGGAATGTTGCTTTAAACATGCAGCATGTTTTCATTTATTTGCATGATTGTTTGCGTGATTAATGTATTTCTATGTGATCGCCTCTGCTGCATTTCATCCTGATTTGCATAACTGAATAGATGCTCTTCATCTTGGTTCCAGATAGCCCTCAGATATGATGTTGGTGCTTCCACACGCTGTCGGCTGCAGAGAATTTAATCCCGAAAAATTCAATTTCATGTTTGGTGCTGAGACTTGGGAGCAGGAAGTTTGGATTGTGGAGCCGTTGTGTCACAGAGACGTCCTTCTACTGTTAATAACGAGACAGAAAATGGACACAGATGGCCAATTTCTACACCCACAGTATCAGGAAGCAGACCCACTGTTACAAGACGTCTCGGAAAGTTTCACAATTTCTGCCTTTTCCTCAAATGAACACACCACCACCATCTTTATTCAGTCCACCTACTCATGCAGGTTTTTAATCCTTCCCCTCCGGCTGAAAGACGAAACTCAGAAAAACGTAGGAAGTCTGAGGAAAGTAGATGCACTCAATTACAATTGGATGCTTCTTTGGTGAAAGCTTCTGGGTTTTTGTTTAATGACTCTGAAGACGTTTCTGCAGGCAGACCGACGTGTCCTGCAGGGAGCAAGGCTGAGCTTGTTAGAGCCTGAGCTCGGCTTTGATGGTGGTACTTCACGGGGCTTTCTCTTTGGAATTAGACTGAATTCCTTTCAGTGAGTCACTGGATGTTGGGCGATTTTGAGTAGGTGTTGTAGCTTCTGTCTCTGCCAGACTGGAAATGATTGTTCTAGTCTGTTTTTACACCAAAGGAGAGGAGGTATAGTCTTATTGTTGGTACTGAATGAAGGCAGACATACAGACTAATACAGCAGATATTATGTTCAGTAATTAGGGGTGGGAATTTAACGTGCTAATTACAAATAATTAGAAAAAATACCCCTTGACCCCAAGTGCCCCCTATCTGGGGGGCAGAAAAGTCTAGCATCAAAATTTATTTAACCAAAGTAATCAAATAGACCTTGTGGTTACAGAAATATACTCATTAAAGTGTGAGTATGTCATCTGTGCCTCACTAACATTATTTTTAATTAAAAAAATTGAATGATTAAAATGTGAATAATCAAGATTAATTAATTACAAAGCCAGTGATTAATTAGATTAATGTTTTTTAATCAAGTCCAACCCCTAGTAATTATGTGTAATTTTCTTCAGTTAGAAAAAAATGTTGTTTTTGCAAATTATTAAACAAAATCATTTAAATTTCTCCTGTATTTCATAAAGAATTTTCTGGGTTTGGGTTGTTAAAGCTAAAGCTGCTCAATTATGAGGGGAAAAAACTAAATTACAATTATTTAACGCTGATCCTCAATGAGATTGGAATCAATTTATTCTCTCCTTCTGGCAAAATCACACCAGTAAGGCTGTGGTATAAAATAAATAATATTATAATAACATTAGAGCATCACGTGATGTCCAGAATGCGCACAGAGAGCTCTGCAGGGGTGCACTAGATTGTATATCATGCTCTGTGTTCACTTCACCAACGATTTATGTCCCTGTTGGCTATAATCACATATTTTGAATGTTTTAACTTCACATTTATACTTGGAATGCCAATACGTGTATATTTGTCTTGAAAGTATGAAGTTTCAGAGCTTTTTTGATTCTATAGAGCCTAAAAAATACAGAGTTCATATTTTAAGGAGACTAAATATGGTGAAATAGCTTTACTTTACCTCAAGTACTCAAAAAAGAGAATGGGGATCATAGACAGGGACAGTTAATGGAGAGCATTTATTGTGAATTTTTTCTTATTTCCTGTAGCTGTTTTGAATTAGTTGGACCTCAATTACAAACATTTTTTAATATTTAGTTCAGTTGTTCTGCCGAAGGCCAGCATGTTGACTAGTTGATATGTTTTTATTCAAGCAGCCATGGAATCATAAAGGCTTTTTATCATTTTTTTCATCTCCTGAGGGCCTCAGATTCTCTCTCAAAAAAGAAATATATTTTTAAACTGAACTCCCAGATTCCCTAAGAATAGAAACAGGTGAATGAGTAAAATCTTACAGAGCAAGAAGGTAATGTCCTTCGGGTCTCAGAAAGGTATTTCAACATTGTGTTTTCCCTTCCATCTGCCATCTCTGCTTGCGTTGCCTTTAAAATGCCACTGCAAGCTTTGGAAGAGTGTAATGAGTGTTCCTGCAAACAGGAAGTAGCAACATATCTTCTAAACAGATTTTTATCGTTTATGTTGTTTTTGTCTTTTGGAGCTGAAATCAAAATCAGAAAAAGAAATTTAACCCCAAAATGGCTTTAGTTTTAAAGATCTGTGACTAAAACTGTAGAAATTATTACTTTTATTTTTTTCTTCTATGGGGGTTCTCTGAAACTTTTTAAAATGCAAGTTGTAACTGGAGAATAAACAGCTGCAGATTGTTGAATCAGACGAATATTCACATGAACAAACCAAAATCATAACACGTCGTAACAACAGCAAAGAATACAGGAAGTGAAATCCCTTTGCACGCCCGAACATGACGATAATTAAAGTTTTCCTCTCAAGCACCACAATGCAATAACGTAAACTGCATTTTAATGTTCTTTCTTCCCCTTGATGTCCTAATTGGCTGTGGTGCAAATCTCTTTTCCTTTCCTTCTTTTTCCATCTTTCTGTAAAATTATACACACACACATACACTCGTGTGCAAGAAGGCACACTTCCAATGGGCACATATTTCCATTTCTGAGTGAAAGTTGCATAAACTGCAGTAGATGAGCAGGACATCAATATTTATTGAATCTCTGTAAACTGATGGTTGATGACTCTTTGGAACGAGGAGGGTCACAGAAAGACATCAACAGCCCTTTTATAAGACACACCATGCCGGAAAATCGCTGTGATATTACCGCAACGGTGTGTCTTATGAACACGCCATGGCAGCATGACATTGCAGGAATTTTGCTCCATTCGTGCCGCTACCCTTGGTAGTAATATTGCTGCAACGCCGGAAATGTGAATGCACATTTCACCTTGGCGCAACAGAATCCAATCCAATCCAGATTTATTTATATAGCACATTTATCCACAGCATGACAGCTGACCAAAGTGCTGAACATAAAATAATATAAAACAGCGATAAAACACGTAGGTCAGATTAAAATAACAAGAAAATACAAGCTAATAGATATAAAAAAAAAATGTAAGTAAAAACAAATAAATACTAAAAACAACATAAAAGACTAAAAATTAAAACCAAGAGACAATAAAACCATAAAATCAGAAAATAAGTCATTCATTCATACACGCTACAGTCATGTCCATAGAATCAAACACCAAAAGCCATAGAGAAGTAGTGAGTTTTAAGACCAGATTTAAACAGGGCGATAGACGGAACTGAACGAACCGAGAGTGGCAAGCTATTCCAAAGCTTCGGAGCTGCGTGAGCAAAAGCACGCTCACCACGAGTCTTGCACCTCATCTTTGGAACACACAGCAAAAGTTGATCGGCTGAGCGGAGAGACCTGGGGGGAGCATATAAGTTGAGGAGTTCTGCTAGATAACCGGGAGCTTTGTTATGGACAATTTTGTATGTAAATAAAAGGATTTTGAATTTCACTCTATAGGACACTGGGAGCCAGTGCAGCTCGGCTAAAACCGGGGAGATGTGGCAATGTTTCTTTGTCCCAGTGAGGAATCTGGCAGCTGCATTTTGGACCTTCTGAAGGCGGCTGATTGCGGACTCTTTTACACCAATGAAAAGGGAGTTTGCATAGTCAAGTCGTGAGGTTATGAAGGCGTGGATGACAGATTCCAAATGTTTTCTTTTCAGGATGTTTTTTAGAGGCCTTATTCTACGCAGATGAAAATAACAAGATTTCACGGTGGCATTTATCTGCTGGACTAGTGACAGATCTGTATCCAGTCTCACCCCCAGACTGATAACTGTGGGGGTAACATTTACAGGAAGAGGGGAGCCTGAACCTATTATTTTGCTTACAGACCTAGGACTAAAAATCACAGCCTCAGTCTTGTTCTCATTCAAACTGAGGAAGTTCGATGATAGCCATGTTTTAATATCTGAGAGGCATTCTTCAAGAGAGTTACGAGATCCAGGTTGATCCAGCGAGAGGTAAATCTGACAGTCGTCAGCGTACAGGTGATAATGTAGGGAGTGTTTAGCAAAAATAGAACCGAGGGGAAGGATGTAGATGGTGAATAGTAGTGGTCCAAGGATTGATCCCTGCGGAACACCCCATGGAAGTGGCAGGTAAGGCGAGGAGTGGTCACCAATTTGGACACAGAAAGATCTCCCAGTCAAATATGATTTAAACCATTCTAATGCTGGGCCATCCAATCCAACCCACGATGCTAATCTACCCAAAAGAATCTCATGGTCCACCGTATCAAAGGCGGCCGAGAGATCTAGGAGTATCAGGAGGACATGGGAGCCTGCATCAGTTGCCACCAAGGCGTCATTCACAACACGTAGGAGAGCTGACTCAGTGCTGTGATTCGGCCGGAAAGCAGACTGAAAGTGGTCGAATAGATCATGATCCACAAGGTGACAAGCCAATTGAATATGTACCACTTTCTCCAAAACTTTGAAAAAACAGAGAGTGGTGTCATGACCACGTGGGGAGTTACTGTCGAGCTCCGGCCAGAAACTATATTGAAAATGAAAGTAAACACGGGCATAAGTTTTGCTTTTGTAAACAGAATCAGCTGAGATGGTAAGCTGGAGAGATGCAGCACTCCAGGAGCTTCTCTGCGTTAGAGCTGGAGCTCCGACTAGAGCAGGGGTCTGCAACCCAAAATGTTCAAAGAGCCATATTGGACCAAAAAAACAAAAAACAAATCTGTCTGGAGCCGCAAAAAATGAAAAGCCTTATATAAGCCTTTTATGAAGGCAACACAGGCTGTAAGTGTATATTAGCTATATTAGCCTACTATCAACATGACTAAGTAGGCTACAAATACATGATGAGCATTCATGATTAAATGTTTATTTTCCCTGCAGCATCCTGGAGAGAACAACACACCACGTGACTCTGCTGTACGATATTTGGTGCTTTAAGTTTAACTTCCATTACAATATTAATCAGTGGTATTAATTTGATCATTTCTTCTTGAGCCCATCACAGCTCACATACCTGCATAACAGCGCTGCTTGATATCGATCACATCACACGACTCATCACAGGTAGTTGAGTACGCTGGAGCTGAATTAATGTCTTTGATTTGCTGATTGGTGACGTCGCCTGTCGTTTTAATGGTCCTCGTCTTTGTGGAGAGAGGAATGTCCTTAATTTTCTGGATTATCTCGGTTTTGTTTTTGAAGTCTGAAATAGGTGCTCTGATATTTTGATGAATGAATCCTTCATGTAATCACCATCCGTGAACAGTTTTCCCTGCTTTTATCTCTCAGGTTGCAACAAAACTTGCAGCAATAGTGGAGTTTGGCGATGGAATCCACTTCTTAAATCTACTTTTGCACTCTTCTAATTTCTCCAGAAGTAGCCTACTGCAATTGCACGTTTTCACTCACTCCTAAGTGGGTAATCGGCTGCAAATATAGCATGCCTTCCTTGGAAATGTCTTTTCAAATTATAGGCTCGACACACGGGAGGCGACAAACGACCGCAATCAGTGAAACTCATCGCTATCGCTTTTCTAACCTGACACACGGGAGGCGACATGTGGCCAGCGACATGTGGCCAGCGGCAAAAGCCAGCGACGCCTCTGTTCCAGGGCGAATAGCGAGTCTTTCGTTGTTTTGATGGGCCGTCAGACTGGAGGGAATTTTGGGTTAATAAAGCAGCTCCGAGTTGAAAAAGCGGTAGATATGAAGTCTCACAAGGTTTTGCTAAAGTTAAGTAAAGTCTTGTAAAGCTCTGTGACATCAGACACGGCAAGTATTAAAGTTTCCTCCATGTTTACCCGGAGATGTACTGAGAAGCATCCTGTCCCCTCATTGGTCAGTCAGTGAAACCTCCGCTGATTGGTCCTTGTCCGAGCAACAGCGTTGAAAAGTTGAAGTTTTTCCAGGTAATCCTTCCGCGTCGACAATGAAAGCAAATAATTGGGTCCATTCTTCCTTGAATCCTCTGTTCTCATCAGCTATCTTTCTCTTTTCCCTTTGGGATCCACGGCCCTGACACACCCGCTGGTTTGTTTACATCAATCTGCCTGGCATGCCGCCATATATCTATGGGCGCCGCGCTGAAACGTGTGTCGCAGGCTATGATGCAAATTTTCGTTGACAGAAATGTTGAAATGTAATATTTATTATGCACATTTGTACAGCATTGGAAAATGTTAAGAATGTTTGTCCTCCTACAGAAACCATATTAAAACAAAAATATATCCCCCATCCATTTTCATACATTTGTGAAGAAGCTCCAGGGAGCCACTAGGGGTCGCTAAAAGAGCCGCATGCGGCTCCAGAGCCACAGGTTGCTGACCCCTGGACTAGAGCAAACTCACAGGAATAATCCAACTAAAATCGTTCTTGTTAACTAAACAAAACAAAACACTAGAGAGAAACCTAAAGAACTGCTGCAAAATCTCCACAAGTGATCCAAACAGCCACACTCCAACTAAGCAGTTTTGTTCACTATAATCTTTCCTTTTAACAAGTTCTTCTCAGAACAAACACGGGTCTACTATAAGTTCATTTAGAACACACACAAGCCACAGATAAGGGGACAACAGCACAGATCTGCGCCCCTGAATGTCTGAAAAGCTCTGCCTTTTAAAGGCAGATTCCTGGTGCTTCACCCGTGCCTCTCTCCGTGGTGCTGAAATGGAGAGGCTGGAACAGCGCTGGAGAGGAGAGTGGCAGCCTGCAGGCGCTGTCCAAGGTGCTGATTCAGGGAACGTTTACGGGGGCCGTAACAATCAAAACTAGGGATGTGAATCTTACAACTCAATTCAATTCAGAATCGATTCTTGATTCAAATAGTCGCAGAATCAATACTCTTAGTAACAAAGAGTGTCAATTAGAGTGTATACTAGAATGTGTGTGTGTGTGTGTGTGTGTGTGTGTGTGTGTGTGTGTGTGTGTGTGTGTGTGTGTGTGTGTGTGTGTGTGTGTGTGTGTGCTTGTGTGTGTGTGTGATCTGAAGAAGCGGGAAAAAGAAAAGAGAATACAATATGACAGTATATGTGAAACATCTTAAACTGATAAACAGGTTTTATTACATCCAGTAGCATGTATTCATATAAACCAGTAACATTTATCACTGAACACGAAGACTAACAACGAAGACTTTTTAATTAGTCTTAACAAGTTTCAATTATTTTTGAGTGTGGGATTAAATCAAATTGGAATGATGTTTATTAATAAAAACTCTTAATTTGGCTTAATTTTTAGGGGCAGCAGTAGCTCAGGAGGTAGAGCGGGTTGCCTAGTGATCGGAGGATTGCGGGATTGATCCCAGCTCCCGCCGGGGTACCCCACCATCATGTTCTTGGGCAAGACACTTCACTAAATTTTCCTATTATGGTGGTGGTCAGAGGGGCTGATGGTGCGAATGGCAGCCTCGCCTCTGTCAGACCACCCCGGCTGTAGTAGCTACCATCACTGGCAGCGTGTGAATGTGTGGGTGAGTGAATAATAGAAAGTGCTTTGTGTCTCTAGAAAAGAGATATACATTATTATTATTATTATTATTAATTTGCACATTTTGTTGTTTGCGTGACCTCTTCCACCAGACATTTCTGTAATATTTTCTTTTTATTGTTAAATAATTTCTGAAAAGTCCTTCCATCTATCTGTTATTCAGACTTCCAACCTCTAATAAATAGATTGCAGCTAAAACAGGACTAACTCCTTCATCCTGTGTCTTTATTAAAAGCCCATGAGGTCGGTGCTCGTTATTCACGCGTCATCTTTAATGGATCGATTTTCCCAGGAGAGTCTTTTATAACTCAGCTCATGGAGGGATGTTTCATCTTCTAATGGTCTCCAATTTGAGAAGTTGAATGATTCAGCACATGGTGACGTCTCTGTTGGAGTCTTACTTTAAGTGTCAGAGGTTGAATTCATCACACGTCTGTAACCGGACGTCGGAGTGGGATCAGAACAAATCCAGCAGGCAGGTGGGATGGTATCCTGTCCATCACACTGACACTTGTTTGTGTCTTTGTGCTTCCAGCCGTACCGGCGGCGCCCGTGAACATCTCTGTGACCCAGCTGAGGGCACACTCGGCCATGGTGACCTGGAACGTTCCTCAGGGTGACACCGTCATCGGTTACGCCATCTCCCAGCAGGTACAGTGACTTTTCATCATCTCTGAGCTCGTCCCGGTCCCACCATTAACTTTACAGGAATCTTGGAGCGCTGCCATGCTCCGGGGGGCGGGGAGGACAGAACAGCTTTTCTAATAAATGAATTATAGATTTCTTTGTGATCATCTCTGTCTCACGAGGTTATTCCTCATTTTGTCTGCAGAACTTTTTGTAAAATGCTGCGTCACTCACGAGGTCTGCAGGCAGCACTTTAGGAAACACTCTTGAAAAGTTTGGGAATGTCTCAGGAGAACCTGCTCATAAAACCTTTAGCTAGCTTAAAGGCTTGTTAATGTCAAGGCTGCAGGTTGACGGAGGAAGAACTAATAATAATAAAGAAAATAAATCTCCTCATTAAACTATGTAGCCCAACTCAGACCTTTCTGGGTCTAATTGGCAGGAAAAACTGAACTGTTATTGCATCATAAACCTGTTAAAACGGACCGGGTCGGGTTCTGTCAGCAGGTAATGAAACCAAAACTTTTATCCACCTCCAGGAGGAGGAACTGTGCTGTTCCTCAGCAGTGAGATAAAATAAAACAGTTAATAGTGAAATAAAGGTTTTAATAGAAAATATGTCATAAATATGAGTCTGAAGTCATGGTTTTGTAACCTTTTATAAGGCGAGAGTTCATATTTGATTATTTTTACAGCCTAAACCTCAACTTTAGTTTTCATTTGGAAAAACGTGATAAATATTTCAAGAAGAAAGTTTGAATTAAAAGTAAAAAAAATAAAATTTAAATAAAAGGAAAAGAAGTCTTTTCCTTTAAAGGGTTAAACATTGTTTCTAATATTAGATATACATGTAAGTAGGGATGTCTGATATTAACGGTCTGCCATTAATATCGGCTGGTATATGCATTAAAATTTAATATAGGAAAATATCTGTATCGGTTTTCAGGTTTTTAATGACACAGTGTTTACATACCGTGCACATATTATACATCAAACTCTTCAGCTACTTCTCTCAAAATGTCAAAATATGACAGATCTGAGGTAAAGTTTCTGATATTTTAGTTTATTTGGCACAACTTGTGAAGTAGAAGTTTGCCCTGTGTAGTGAACGTACGCTGTGCTCACAGCACGTAGCTATGTGTAGCTAGCAGCTAACAAACCACTGAAACAAAAACAAGAATCTTCAACCAAGGCTTGCTTTTCTTATCTGAAGATCTTTATAAATGTTTATCACCATAGCTGCAATATACAGAATCAGAAAAAACTACATTACTAACTAATAAACACATGTTAACATCCCACTTAGGGAGAATGAGATTCAGCTGCTGTTAGAGACTAAATAAATATGGCACTTTACCTGTTACTAAGTTGAAATGAAGTCGTCATTTTGCTCTGAAAATGTTTAAAATTTAAGCATGTGTGATATGTGATGTTAGAAATCTAAAATGTTTGGGGGTTTTTTATGAGAGGGAGACGCAGCATATATCGATATCGGAAATTAAGAGTCAGACAATATCGGTATATCGGATGTCGGTAAAAAAGCCAATATCGAACATCCGTACATGTAATATTATTACAATGAAGTTAAAGTAATAATTAAATGTATAAAAGACATAAAACTAACAAAGCAAAACAAATACTAAAGCAGAACATAGAAGGTGAAAGATAAAAATTAATTTAAAGAGACATTAGTCAGTTTTGGCTTGTTTTTAGCACCCCCTAGTGTTTGTTGGTGAAACCGAAAGCAAAACTTATCTCTCCTCGCTGTGCGTTCGTCTTTGTAACACCTTAATCTAACTGCTGAAATGTCTCCTCAGCCTTCATTAGTTTCTACGGGAGTTATTCATCACTAAATTAAACACATCAGCTGTGTTCATGATCTAAAACATGCAGGAAACATGCTGGAAGCAGACTGCAGATCCAGGTATGTCAAGCTCAGCAGACCGAACCGGCAACTGTGAAGTTGCAAGTGGAATATTCTGGCCACAGGGGGCGACAGAGGCTGGGTGGCCTTTCATTGACCCTGTAAAGGATCATTTTAGCACATACTGGCTCAAGAAAATGATTTAAAAATATTAAAAAGCTGCAAAGTGTCCCTTTAAACCAGTGGTTCTCAAATACTTTCGGTGAAGTCCCCCCTAGGATACATAGATTTTTTCGCGCCCCCCTCCCAATGTGCGGGGGGGGGGGGTTGCACAATGTTCATTGCGTACAGCAGTGGTTCTCAATTAGTGGGGCTAATTTCCCCTACCGCCCGACATTCGCCGACGGACTATCAGCGCGTCAGTATGGCAAGCCGATTTAACATTTAAGCAGACTGGATAACGTGTATTCAGAAATCTATAATTCTGTTGTTCCTAGCAGAAATTAACATTCCAGAAAGCCATAAAATCAATCATACTGTACACCAGTGGTTCTCAAATACTTTCGGTGAAGCCCCCCCTAGGATACATAGATTTTTTCGCGCCCCCCTCCCAATGTGCGGGGGGGGGGGGGGGGGTGTTGCACAATGTTCATTGTGTACAGTATGATTGATTTTATGGCTTTCTGGAATGTTAATTTCTGCTAGGAACAACAGAATTATAGATTTCTGAATACACGTTATCCAGTCTGCTTAAATGTTAAATCGGCTTGCCATACTGACGCGCTGATAGTCCGTCGGCGAATGTCGGGCGGTAGGGGAAAGTGCAGGGAATGACCTTGTTGCCCACAGAAGAATCCATCGTGGAGGTAACATCATGGAAAGATTTCCATCAAAGCATCTGCATTATTCTCCGCATCTGGCAGTGCGCACAAAGCGGCGCGCAATAGGAGCTCAGAGCTCGTCTGACAGATCTGCGCACCAGAGCGCAATGTCGAGAGCTTCCAGATCTGGAAAGTGGAAACCCTTCTTTCAAAGAGTCTGGTAGACTTCTGGTTATTTCATTTGGTGAAATGTTTCCTGACTTTAAAACTCTGGCTGAAGTAGAATTCGTTACTCCAGTAGCTGCTTGGATCTTTGGATCCAGCGTGTCAGCGGAGCTCTGAATCATCACATTTTGCCTTCGGGTAGGAAATGCGCTGTATAAATAAATCTGCCGTGCCTTGCCATGAGTCTGTCTGAGGCAAAAGTCCAGAACCTCGTTAGCCTCTTCAGCAGCTCCATAGAGACATCTGATTACGCACAAGCAGGTGACCATCAGGTTTACGCCGGAGCAGAAGGAATGTGCGTTTGGGCGCAGCAGGTGAAATGTTGATAATTTAAGTGAAATTGTTTAATTGCATTGTTTCTATGTTACTGGGGCACTCTGGTCAGCTTGTGTGGACTAAATATTAATTAAAAAGAATGGATATTTAATGGTTTTATTGAATGTTTATTATTATTTTTAAAATGAAAGTGATGGGAAAATGGATCATGCGGCCTCTGGCTGCGAGCAAATGCGCCCACCTTAGCGTGTCCAAATGCAGCAGCGATTCTTTCAATTTCTCATATATGAAAGAAAGGAAGTTGTGTTAAAAAACATTTTATTTAAATAAAATACCACTATGGTGGGCACCGCAGGGAAACAAAGATGAGACTTCTTTTTAACATAACCATGTTTAATACGGGTCGTTCATACGTCACTCTACCAAACAACAAATATAAAGAGAAACAAAAAGTAAGAAAAATCTAAATTTCTCTTCCATCTAACACATGGACTGCCTTTCCATTAAATAAAAATCATGTCTGGACTTTTTCTGTGTTCACAAATCAGTCTGATCCTCATTGATTGGACTGACAGTGGAGGTTGGAACACCCTTGTATTTTCCGTGGGGAGGCTCCGAGCGGGGTGGGGGTAGGGGTAGGGGGGGTTGGGTGCGTCCGCTGCGCCCCCCCTGCTCTTCTCCCGCGCCCCCCAAGGGGGGCGCGCCCCACTAATTGAGAACCACTGCTTTAAACAAACATGAAAAAATACTACTACTACTACTAATAATAATAATAATATTAATAATAACCATAATATATATATATATATATATATATATATATATATATATATATATATAATATACATATATATGTTCAGTAAATATTTTCTGACTCGCTCACCAACGTTCTGTAATGAGGTCCCGGTTCTCCCTCAGAACAACTCTCTGGTTCAGATGTCCACAGCCAAGTTCCCTCAGGTTGTTAACACGCTTTTATTTTGTAATGCCTTCTAAAAGACGCCCTAACCATTTCACTTCCTGCTTGGCTGCATGAGCTTTTTGTAGCAATATTACTGTAACTCCGCTAGCTGCTGATACAAACTGGTACCTGCCGCCTCTTTAAAATGTGAACTCTGGATATTCTAGGTTTTATATAAAGACATAAACTCTTATTGATCAAAGCTGATTTTTCTAAAGTTATCAATTCCAAAAATACACAGATCATAATAATCAATGTAGTGCTCAGGGACCCCCTCATGCTCTTATTTTGACAAACCGCAGAAGGGTGTGTTTTTATCCAGTGAGTACTTGTGTTACATAGTTATGATTATTAAAACATGAACCCGTCTGAACTGATAATATTGTGAGTTCCTGATGAATATAAAGCTTGTAGAAGCAGGGCAACCCAGCCCCATATCATGACAGAACCTCCGCCGTGCTTTACTGCAGGAGGCCTAGAATTCAACTCACTGAAACAGATCTGTGTTAGTTTATGACCCAGAGTAACTTTAATATCATGGTTTTTGTCCTGCTTCACCATAGAAACCTCGAACAACTCAATCCTCTAACTGGTTTAAACAAAACAAGCTGCACTGCAGTTTTTCAGAGCTTCACATTGATTCTGCTGTTCTATCACCTCATCCGTTTCTTTGGCCTCACATCTCCTGCAATCAAGGCTGCTAACTCAGCTTGGCTCATTTAATCTGTTTTCACCACCTACGGTTTTGGCAGTCAGAGAATCGGACATTAGCTGAGCTCTGAGTGGGAGCTGTCTCCATTAGCGGTAATGATTTGGCTCGTACTTGTCTGAACAGCAAGAACATCTACGGCGGCGGCGATGCCAAACATCCTCGGACTTTTATTCCTCTGAGTCGCCTCTGGTCTGACGCAGAATCCATCAAGCGGAAGAAAACACTAGAAAAGAAGGCAAAACATCTGCTGTAACCTCAAAAAGCACTTATGTAAAAGTCAGTAAAATAATAATGGAGTAGAGCAGGTAGATGCAGCCGGTTTCATCTGTTGAGCTCTTTTCTTTCTGCTGTTAGTCATCAGGAGCAACAGAAGCTTTTACAAAAGGGCAGAGCTGTTATATAAAAGGCTGCTCTGTCAATCAAACCTTTTGTTCACTAAGAAAACCCAATTTTGTTCTTGAAGCAAACACGGTGGTCCAGTTTCTTATTCAGATGGTTCTCACGTACGAGCTCTTTGTATGGGATAGTTTCGCCTAGTGTCGGTAACAAGCGCAACCGTCTGAATTAGGACGAGTGAACAATCTCTTCTCCTGTCTGAAGCAGCAGCAAATCCCACAGCGCTGGCAAACAGGAAGTAACCCAGTTTAAAACTGTTCTTCTGAGACTCCCACAGAGCCTGAATTTTACACCCCAGACTATCAAGGGCAATGTTTATCAAATAAACCAATGCCTGAGGCGTGTTTGGAGGGTTTTAATCTGCTGTTTGACAAAGATTCTGTTTGTGACAAGAAATCTATAAAGACTGAGTTTGTTTATCTGGTGCTGCTTTTAAAATCGTCACATATCCAGAGTTTACCTGTGTTTACCTGAAGACATTCAGGTCACGTTTCACTGAGGATACAACCTGTTCTGTACCATCCTGAGCTATAAATAGCTCTACAGCAAAGTGCACCCAGTAGGGTTCAGCATCAGGGCTGTGGGTGATGGGAGACTAGATATGCTGCCAACAAGTTATTAAAGATAAACAAGCAGCTAATATCAACATAATTTAGCCTATAATCATGATACCGTTTGGCCCTAAATCTCAATGGTATTCAACCCATAATCGCCCTATGATCTGGCCTTTAATAGCAATGTGGTTAAGCCTATTCTGGCTTTAATCATAATACAATTCAGCATTTAATCGTGATACAATTTGGTCTTTAATCATGGTATGATTCAGCTGTTAATCACTTCAGTCTCTTATTGAGGACAAGATAAACGATCTACGTTCCTACCCTCACCTTTGGTCACGATCTTTGGGTAGTGACCAAAAGAACGAGATTGTGGATACAAGCGGCCAAAATGACTCTCCTTCGCAGAGTGTGTGGGCTCCCCCTTAGACATAGGGTGATAGGGAGATAGGGCTTGGAGTAGATCTGCTGCTCCTCCACATCGAGAGGAGCCAGTTGAGGTGGCTCGGGCATCTAGTTAGGACGCTTCCCTGGTGAGGTTTTCTGGCAACCTCCAACCGGGAGGAGACCTAAAGGAAGACCCAGGACACACTGGAGGGACTATGTTTCTCGGCTGGACAGGGAACACCTTGGGATTCCCCCAGAGGAGCTGGCTGGGGAGAGGGAAGTCTGGGCCTCCCTCCTTAGGCTACGACCCTGGATAAGCGAAGGAAAATGGATGGATAGATGGATGGATGGATGGGTGGGTGGGTGGATGGATGGATGGATGGATGGATGGATGGATGGATGGATGGATGGATGGATGGATGGATGGATGGATGGATGGATGGATTTTGCAGCATCTCTACTTTTCTACTTGTGGGTCAGTACTGAACGAGCAACAACAGCTGCATCTAATCAAAACAACCATTCCAACACAATAGGGTCTAACGACATCAACAACTCATTGGGGGTCAGAAGGGAGGTATTCATAGGTAGTTTCAGCTCATTAAGCAACAACAGTTTATTAGCTTGACCCTCCCATATTCCAGTCAGAATTGACAAAGCTCCTTAGATGAGAAGCAAAATGTCCACAAGAAACCAGAGAAGTCCAGTTGCCTTCATTCGAACCCCTTTGGAAAACTGAATCTGATTAAAGCTCATTAGAAACTTAAATTGCTATCAAAAACATCTGTTTTGTGCCAAAGCTGCAAACAATTACAACATTCATGCAAACCTCATTCAGATTTTCTTATCATAATGTAATCAAATATTTGTTTGAAGTTTATAATTATTTAAATTGCATCTTTATAATAGTTGGGATGTCATTTTCCTTTCTAAAAACATGATCATATTTACTTTGATTACTTAAAGATAATTGTAAATCAAAAACATGTCAGACATTACCGATGGTACTTTTTTCAAATGATTTCAACAGAATAATGTCACAATAAAAAAATATGTATAATATGTAAAGGTTGGAGTTCACTAAAAAACACTTTTATATTAGATACGAATCTGAAGCCCATGAAGACATTGTCCTACGTGGATCAAAAATGTCCTGCGTGAGACGCTCCCACGTCTGCCAGTTTGGCCGGCGTGGCTCAAAAGTTTCGCGAACACGAATCAATGATGCATTATGTAATTAAATGTGCTTTTTTTCCTCTATATCCTGACATCATAGCAGAGCAATGATTAAATTCATTGGCAGACTCTTTTATAGCTCCCGTGAATATGTTCTGTTGATGTCTCTAAGCTCAGTTATGATTAGCGCAGCCCCCTATCGCCTGTAACGCTGCCGGAGGAGCAAAACCAACTGCTCTGATTCAGACATCTGCAGAGCCTCCAGCTTTCTGCCAGACGTTCATTTATTGACTTTACCTCAGATGTGACCACTTTACAGACACATTTATTGGCTGGGAAAACTGAGTTTCTGCTGGCGTGATATTCATCAACCTTTAATCCAGTAGAAGAAGCATTTGTGAAGATTAACGACGTGCTTACCAAGCAGAAGGTTGCTTTCCTATCTAAATGTCATATAAAAAGACATTTTATTCCCTGAGAAGTGCTGAGTTAGCAGAAAGTTTTTTGATTTTGTTTTATTCTGCTGACTGTTCACGGGAAACATCTTTATTATCCGGTTTTATGTTTTCTCTGGGAGACTTTCGGGAATCAGACATTTTCCGGCTTTTGCTTTTTCACAGCCCAGTACGGGAAATATCTGTATCACAATTATTAGAAATACATTTATTATGATATTGTTGTATGTAGAAAAATATGACAAAAGGTACTGAAATTAATTTAAAAAAAAACAAGTTTACTATTATTGGGTTGTTCTCATTTTCATTGCATGTCACTCAGTGAGAAACCTCTATCGTGGAGTTTTAATACCTGCTGTTTAGTAAAGATAATAGTCTGCAGGACAAAAGCATGATGCACCCAGCAGGTAGGTTGTGTTTGAGTGGAGAGGAGACTGTTATTTTAATGAGTTTTAACTGTTCTGGAAAGTTATTTAAGTTAGATTCAGATGTTGGATGTTTGTTTTAATACTACCCAACAGTTTAGGACTTACCCCTACTTCACACTGGAAGCATCCGCAGCACGGAACGGTTTATTCGCGAGCGGGAGAGTCACCGCTTGACTCACAAGATCCCTCGAGATTTCAAAGGTCACAGTTTGTTTATTCCATACACCATTAAACCAAAAAGAAAGAACTCACGTTTGACATCGCTGTTTGATGTCATATATAATGTTGTTCCTCTCCACTTCCAGGATTAAAGTAATGAAAAACACACCGCTGTTCCTCGAAAGATGCCAGGTGTAAATAAGCCGTGAGGTCACACGTATAGACGTAATCTACTTAGATATGAAATCGCATCACTGCAATAGACTTTTATTTTGAAAATTACCAGACATTTTTACACTGAAACAGTGTGTGATTTCCTGTCTAGCCCTATGTTAACTGCGGAAATTGACGCATTCCAGAAGTGACTCATGGCAAAAATAGAACCCGAGCCTGTCTTTAGCGGCGCGCCGCTTCTGGGACGCACCTGAAAATTTCCGCATCACGGCTGGTTTGGATCAACCCCACAGACTTTAATAGATTCTACTTGAAGCAGCAACGTTCCGCTGCCATTCCGCGTCGCTGATGCTTCCAGTGTGCAGTCAAGGTTGCAGCGCTGAGACGATCATGAGACAGTTGTGATTGTGATTGAACGGCGTATTACAGACATTGTGTGGAATTATCGTAATCGGGATTAAATTTCTCTGTGCTTTCTAGTGCTTTTGGGACTTTTTTTTTTAGTAAATCTAGCAGTTGAAGATTTATAGTAATGAGAAGCCAAGGAGCTTTCATGTGCTGAAGAGATTTCAGGTCTAATTTCTTCTGATTTAATGAGGATTCACTTGCTGCAAAAAAAACAACATTCTGTTAGTTTTTAGTTACTAAATAACCTATAAATACATTTTTGTGAATCTGTGCTTTGTTTACCAAACCAATCCATTCACCTGCTTTACAAACAAAGCTTTTCTTTACACCTGTTCTTGGTACTGGAGTCATTAAAAAATGAATAAAAACAAAAGAAGACTAAACCTAAAGCTGACCCTACTTTTGGATGTGACTGCAGGTGTAATTAAAAATTTCTTTAGATTTGTGTTTTCTCCTAAACCTGCAGAGACTGTGTGTGAGACTGCATGTGGCTGAGTGCTACAACCAAGATGCGTTCACTCGACCAGAAAAAAGAAAAAATTGGATCTGCCCTTCGTCAGTCAAGCTGAAAATAATCCGATTGCAACTGAAGCATCTCTTATTAAAAACCCACAACATCTTCTGAAAGCATCTGTAGTGAAATGTGATTTTCTGTTTCATGATTTCTGCTCCATTTGTGGTTTATCGTTTCATCTGGTGTGTTGTCCTCCAGAGGCAGGACGGCCTGATGCAGCGCTCCATCCGGGAGGTGAATACGTCCAGCCGCTGGTGTGTGCTGTGGGACCTGGATGAGGATACGCACTACAGTGTCCAGGTGACTCTCTCTCTCTCTCTCTCTCTCTCTCTCTCTCTCTCTCTCTCTCTCTCTCTCTCTCTCTCTCTCTCTCTTACACACACACACACACACAACTGCCATACATGGAGACTGTTTTGCCAAAGTCCTATTGTTGTTTGCAGGAAAATTTATATTTTGTGTTTTTTAACTGATGTAATCTATGTTGTACTGTTATAAAAATATTGGCACACTATTTGTACCATAAATGTAATGCAGATGTTCTTGTTACCATTCAGCCACAAAGATGTTTTAGTTTACGCTCATTTTATTCACAAGTTAGTCTCCAACCCTTCCTACAGTTGATCTTTGCTGTTGCATAGACCAAAGTGAAGCTGGTTCCAGACTCGCTATTATTTTGAGGAAAAAAATTCCATCCATCCATTATTGTCCACTTATCTGAGGTTGGGTCACGGGGGCAGCAGCCTGAGGAGAGAGGCCGCTTGTATCCATGATCTCATTATTTCGGTCACTACCAAAAGCTTGTGACCATAGATGAGGGTTGGAACATAGATCGACCGGTACAACGCCCGCATCACTGCAGACGCAGCACCAATCCATCTACCAATCTCCCGATCCATCTTTCCCTCACTCGTGAACAAGACTCCGAGATACTTGAACTCCTCCACTTGGGGCAGGACCTCATCCCTGACCTGGAGAAGGCATTCTACCCTTTTCTGACTCAACTCAAGACCATGGTCTCAGATTTAGAGGAGCTGATTCTCATCCCAGCTCCTTCACACTCGGCTGCAAACCGCTCCAGTGAAAGCTAGAGATCACGGTCTGGTGAAGCCAACAGGACCACATCATCATCATAAAGCAGAGACCTGATCCTTAGGCCACCAAAATGGATCCCCTCACCACCTTGGCTGCACCTAGAAATCCTGTCCATAAAAGTTATGAACAGATTCAGTGACAAAGGGCAGCCTTGGTGGAGTCCAACTCTCACTCGAAATAAAATTTGTAACCCAAATTTTTGAACAGTACAAATCTAAATTATGAGGATGGGTTTTTTGTGGTTTTAATTAAGAATTGAATGTTTGGGACTCGTTTTGGAGCCTTTTTAGCCTAAATGTTTCTTTACTGTCTGTGAATTGGGTATGCTTGAGGGCTGCTGAGCGTCTACAGAGGAGCTGATGGTTTGAAAACTTGAACATGAGATGTTTTGGAAGCTGATTTAGAGTCTGTTGCAGCTCAGTGGAGCGGCTCCATTTGTCCTTCAGCTGGAGGATGAATCTGTTAAAGAGGTAAAAACAGCTGACTTTCCCAGTAGCCTGTGGAGCTGTTATCCTGAGTTAACCACTTCAAATAAAAGACCTCTTACATGCATGATAATCAAACATGATTATTTATTTACTTGGGGTTTATTCGGCTGAAGAAAAACTCTGCTCCAGCTCAGTTCTATTCTGCCACAGCGACAGAGCATCTGTGTCCTCCAACAGGATCCTGGAACCAGACCAGAGAACCTTTTGTCTAATGAGTTTACCCTCCTTACATAACACCACCCTCAGTCTTTTTGCCTTTTTAAATAAACGCTCCCATCTCTCCTCTAAACCTTGTTTGTCTTATCTTCTGTAGGTCCAGTCCGTCGGTCTGCACGGTGACAGCCAGCCCAGCCGACCCGTCCACTTCAGAACTCTGGAGAGAACCGACCAATATCCAGCCGGAGTCCTGGACCACCGTAAATACACACACTCAGCAACTACAACCAATGGGCTCTGTGTACTTCCAGGAGTAAAACTCAACAGCTTTAAAGTTCATATTCTAATGAAGAAGATGTGTTTACTGAATTTTATTTCAGTTTTCTGAGATAAAAAGGTGGAAAATACTGAATTTTGTGACATTTTTTCTGTTTAACAGCCATTATTACTTTAATGTGAGGTAAGGAAGAAAAGAAGGTGGATCCAAGGCACTCTGAATAATGTGAATCTTTTATTGAGCAAGGATAAACCGATGCGTTTTCAGTTGCGTGCGACCTTCTTCAGGGCATCTTAATAAAGATTCATATTATTCACAGTGCCTCAGGTCCCACTTCTTTTCTTCCTTACCTCACATATTCCCAATATTTTTACCTTATTCTCCACGTTTTGATTTTTTTTCTTCACCTTTTTTTATTGTTGACATTTTATAATTTCTGTCAACTGAATTTTCTCAACATTTTGACTTTATTCTCAACATTACAACTTTAACATTGATACTTTGGTAAATACATATTTAAACTTCTTTGATATTTTAACATTTTGTCTTTTTCGCTTCACTTTAACTTAGATCTCAAAACCACCAGAAAATACTTTTTTTTGTCTTTTTCAGCCCTAATATGCACTGATATTTTCATCTACATGGAGGGGGCGGGGCTTAAAACAAATACTGAAACCAGCCACTGGGGGGCTAATTTGTTTAGTTTTGGCTTCGATCTTAACGTTTTGTAAACATGTCTAACACTCTCGTGCATAAATGAATGTAGGATGCTTATTTCTTGCCTAATCTACCAACACATGACTCTATATGTATTAAATACCATCATCTGCAAACATGATTATGTGCTGTTGGATCACCATTATCGACTGAGATTCTGCAGTCATTGACTTTGAGCTGGGCTCCTTTGGGTTTATTTACAGGCCAGTTAGTGATCACTGGGTGATAAAATAACCATTTCATAAAAAGATTTATTGTTGATCATCTTTCTAAATAATAAAAAGTGACTAAATCAGTTGGGAAACCTAAAATGTGAGATTTTGTCCATTTAATGCACACTTTATTACAGATAATTAAGCCATTTTTTTTGGGGGGGGGGGGGGGGGGGGGGGGTGTCTTTCTCCAGTATTTATAATTATTTACTGCATGAGTTGTAGTGCAGCTCATCAGCGCTGCGTGTGTCCGCAGATGAACCTGCGATGGAGGGTTTAGGGATGTCTCATCACCTGCAGACAGGAGAGCTGCTCATCATCACTACGGTGCTGCTGCTGTGGGCAGGTGAGTCCCGTCACCTGCTCTTGGCGCTCCTTGTTCTCGTCTTTTAACCCCCACTCTGTGCCGCCAGCCGTCATCGCCCTCTTCTGCCGGCAGTACGACATCATCAAAGACAACGATTCCAACGGCACAAAGGAGAAAGCCAAGAGGCCGCTGGTCCGATCCACCTCGTTCTACTACAACGCCTCGGCCGGCAGCTCGCCACTCCTCCACAGCGGCGGCGCCCGCAGCAGCAGGGTGAGCCACAACCTTCACATCTTCTTCTAGAATTCATGAGGGACAGCAATAGCTCAGGAGGTAGAGCCAGTAATTGAAAGGTTGCAGGTTCGATCCCTGCTCCCACCAGAGAATGCTGCTGTTGTGTCCTTGGGCAAGACACTTAACCTGCCTTGCCTGCTGGTGGTAGTCAGAGGGACCAGTGGTGCCTGTGTATTGTCAGTGCACCCCAGGGTAGCTATGGTTACATCATCTCCAGCATATGTGTGTGACTGGGTGAATGACTGGCTGTTGTGAAGCGCCTTGGGGGGTTGTGGAACCCTATGAAAGCGCTATACAAATGCAGGCCATTTACCATTCATGCCTTTTCTGGATGACAGAATCATTTTGTGTCCTCTGAGGTCTCCTAGCAACCACAGCTGCTGCCAACATGGCTAAATATAAAACAAGCCAAGCCTACTTTATTTGTATAGCACCTTACAGCAGTAGAAAACTGACCAGTGCTTCTCAGAATTAAAATTTAATTTAAAACAAAACGCACAACCACACACATCATAAAATACATAAAAACTAAGCTAAACAAAAGACTCTTATGCTTTGTTAAAACAAACATTCTGGACGCAGAAGCGTTTAATTTAAAGCAGCGTGAAAGACTGAAGCACCCCCTCCTGGACAGATCTGTTTTCAGCAGAGTGAATTCTCTCTTTAACTTTACTCTGTAACAGGAGTTCTCAATCCTGGTCCTGTAGGGACGGTATCAGGCATATTTTTGAGCTCATCAGGCTCTGCAGAAGCCTGTTAAACACATGCTGATTAAAATCAGGTGTGTTGGAGCAGGGAAACAACTAAAACATGCTGGATACCCACCCTCCAAAACCAGGACTGAGAACCCCTTTTCTATAATCTCACCTTTGTTGTTCAAAATAATCCCTCAAATCTAGATAACAGGAAGTGAAACTTCTGAGAAGTTTAATAAAACAGCAGAATTTCATGTTTGGTCTCACAATAAGGACGGAAAAAATCATCACTAAACTTATTTAGTCAAATTACGCTTTGCAAGCATACAGAAGCAAATTATGCTGGTGGTGTCTGATGTGAGCCTGTTACATTTAATGTGACCCCCTACCCATACTTTGGTGTCCACTGATATTTTATCATTTTCCATACAGTTCTTTTTCCAAGATTCAATTGGGAATAAGACCTGTAGAATGAGAAAATTGGCAGTAGTAAAATTAGAAGAGTTACTGGTGAAGCAGAATGGAAGCAAAAGAAAATAAGCACCGATTAAACTCCCGACACCGGAAAACACAAGGAAATTCCCCCACAATGACTTAATTCATGGGGCTTTGTTGTCTCACAGAGCGCCGTAAAAAACAGAGCTTATTCTGGTCATTGAACGCCACATTTTACACAGCCACAGCTGCTCTCGTGCTCTAAATGGATTAAATTATGATATACTTTGACAGAATAAATGCTTTTAATGTTATTAATGTTACTGTGGATGCTTTATGGCGCTGATCAGTGACATCACTCACTGCAGAAGCAGTTGCGATATGCTGACGTCTGTGCACAGTCCTGAAAGGGCTGAATTTGTCTGGAGACACAACAGCTGAGAGGATCAGGACATCGTATCTCCCGCTCAGTTTTCCCTCCCAGAAATTACCCTGAAGTTCCGACAATGGAAACACGCCATTTTTGTGACGTCAGTTAAAATGTTTGTTGGTGTTATTTTGGTATTTTCCTTTAAACCTGTTTTTATATTTACCGATTTTCTTCCATGATTGATTACTAAATTTGTACATTATATTCTAAATTGTTTGATTTTATTGGAAATTTTATTTACAAACAACTCTGACTATATTGACAGGAGATGTTATAAATGAATTTTGGTTTTCAAATGCTGAAATGTGGAAATAAAAATTAAGAAACAGTTTTAGGACCTTTTTAAAAATGTTTCTTGGACTAGAGACATTAAGAAATAAAAAGGCTGATTACAGCGCTGATCACTAGACTACTGGGAGCATTATTTTTTTTCTTATTATTCCTTTAATTTTTTTTTGTTTAAAGCAGTAAAAACAGTTTCTGTGTCTAAATAAATCAAGTTCTTGGTGGGGTTTTTAAACTGAGACACATTTACCTCCTGAAGCCTTTGAATTATATTCCTGTCTGCTTATCTTCTTCTCATGCAGCTGCACCGAGCCTCCTCCTCCATCAGCATCATCAGAGTCTGATCTCTGAATCTGTTTTGGAGAATTTCAGCTCAGGAGGAACTTCAGCTGGATTATCGTGACGAGGGGAGAATTTATAGACCTGCTGCTGTTACCGAGACTCTAATCTGCTGTAAAATATGATCAAAGTCAGAGGAGCTCCATGAGAATCGGGCAGAAGTTGGTGGGTGTATGCTGCCCTCTGGTGGCATGAGATGGAACTGTTTTCTTCGTTCTGATGTCTAAAGACTGATGTGAATCTTTTCCAGCATGTGTTTCCAGTCCTGTTCACCTCAGATTGGTTCATCTTCAGCCATCTGGTGTTTTCTGCTGATTATTTTGTCTTCTCAGCTCAAACATTTAGAGCAGCTGTGTCTGATCTTGGTCCTCAGGAGCCACCATCCTTTTTGTAGATGTTTCTTTGCTCCATGTATGGGGTGCCAATAGAAAGGTAACGTCTTTTAAAAATTTCAGCTATTCTCTGTCACAATTAGATTTTCAAAATGTTTAAATTTTAATTTTAACTAAATTTATTTAGCAAATTATGGTGTTTGTCAATGTTTAAGCATAAATAATGTTACAATAAATATTAGGAAACAAATCCAAATGTCAAAAAATACTATATATATATATATATATATATATATATATATATATATATATATATATATATACAAGTTAAAATCTATGTTACATCTAAATGATGAAATTTATAAGTGTCAGGTTTAAACTAAATATTCAAATTTAAATATGTTAAAGTTAGATATTTAGAATAAAAACAAAAACTATAGATGGAAAAATGTTTAAATAACATTTAATCTGTATTTTTTGAATAAAATCTAATTATTTATAACGTTAACTTTAAATATTTAGAACCTAATCTAATTTTTTAGGATCAAACCTGAAAAAGTAAATTTAAATAAAATGTAAACTAACTTTATTCAATTATATTTTTAAGTAAAATCTAAATGTTAAACTTAAATTAACATAATCACATCCAAATTTTGAAATTTAAATATGGCAGTTTTAAACTATTTAGTGAAATCAAAATCTAGATATCTTGAATCAAGACTAAATAAAGTTGAATCTTAATTGTTATAATCAAATTTAAATCAAAGCCTATAGGCCATGAGGTGAACAGAGAAAATGTGTTTAGAAATTGAATCCCGTTCTGACCTCTTGTGGCTATTTGCTGTTTGCTTCACAAAAATAGTACATTCATACTGGTTTCAAAAGTAAAGTTTCTCCTCTGAAAGTACAGCTGTTTTATTATGATCATTGTTTTAATTTGGGTCTAGTTTGTTTTGAGCATAATGAGAAAGTAGTAAAGCAGCTCTCATGTGATCACTTTAGACCAATGCGGTGCACACATTCAGTAAACAGAAATCCAACATGGCGGTGTACTCGGAATCCGACAAAAGCAGCGATTATGAATTTAATACTTTAAAAACTACTTAATTTGAGGAAAAAATGTATGTTTATGGAAATGTGGACTAAAGTAACATTAGAGCGATATAACGTTATGAGATACTTGTATTGTTCTGACTATGCATTTATCACATTTGAACAGTATAATATGACATTCTAACTAGGGCTGTAACAATATTAGCAATATCGCGATATCGTCGTAGTAAAATGACCACAATATCATCGTGGTCTTGTCACAATATCGTACAGTACGTCTTGAGGTAAAAATAACACTTTTCAGTCTGTTCCACCGGTAAGTAAACTACCATGATCCTTTGCTTCCGCATCATCGGCCAGTTCGCCAATGGGAGTGCGTGCAGCCCACACAGCAAAGATAAACAAACATGGAGTATGGAGGCTACAGCGGTGAACGCAGCACGGAGGATTCCAGTCAAAGTATTTTATGTTCTGAGTCGTATTATCGTGAGCCTCCCCACAATATCGCAATAAATATCGTATCGTGAGATTTGGATATTGTTACATCCCTAGTTCTAACTACACAAACATTTTACATTTTTACAGTATTATAAATTTGTATAAACAGAATTAAAACAAGAGGCCTTCACAGCGCTTTCACTGCTCAGACTTAAGTAATTTGCAAACATGATATTGCATGACGTTTGCTCTATATTGTTACAATATTGTGCAAGTGTCTATCAGCTTTTCTGTCGACAGCGTCTCCACAAAAACCAGCTCAGCAAATATATTTTTATAATACTGTATATATAACTTTACAATTGGTGCCCCATACAATAGACCTGAATTTCTGCAGAACCTAACAGCATTAAAAATGGTTAATTAAAGTGTTGGAGTGGAGAAACATCTGGAACATACAAAATAGTTGTTTTTCTAACAAGTTTCCTGGTGATTTTTTAATCGCGTTTTTTCAACTTTTGTTTCATGATCATTGATTCGATGTTGTGACCATCATCAGGATTTAATTAGAAATCGAAGTGTTCGTGATTAACTCTAGGTGTTATGTTTAAGGTGGTGAATTTACACTGTAAAGTTTTCATAAATGGTTTAACTAAATGAGCTTCAAGTTGTTGTTTTTACTTTAGTTTTTCAGGAATCTGAGAACTTTTATTTGAATGAAAAAACCTTCAATAATCAATAATAATAATCTATAATACATCAGTTTTTAATTAAAGATCTACAGACTGCTCACATGAGTGCACTCACTTCAGAGCAATGGAGTATTTGCTGGTCCCTGATTCGCTGTTTCTCACCAAGAAGCTTCCATCGCTGCAGCTGAGCGTCAGCCTGCTGCCGACTCGGAGAAGCTGAGGGAGTAGTACCGTTAGGAGTCGTCTCACTGATGAACAATGAAAAGTGGATTTATAATTTGGTTTAGCTTTCTAATAAATGTACAAAAATAATGTAGTAATGAAGTTTTAAATTCAGTTATAACATTTACTGTAGGTTTTCTGGCCCGAAACACAAATTATTAAAAATTATGTGGAGAAATCCTTAAATTTTAACTGATTAAAAAGGAAAATGTCACAGTCGTATAAAAAGATTTTTTTACTGTCTACAAACAAAAAACAGAAGATGAAGTTTAGAAATGAATGATATATAAAATCATTATTAATGTAATGTTTATTTCTTGTTTTTAAAAGAAAATATTTTTGGTGAATTGGTGTTTAAATGATCAGTTTTTCTTTCTAGATGAATAGAAAGAATAAATGTAATGTCGTTTAAATGATGTAGTTGGTTAGTTTGAACAACAGGTGGCGCCAAAACTCAATTGAACAACATTTTCTCCCCACATCTGCTTCAAAACCAGAAAATAGCTTCTGACACCTTTATTTTTAACTATAAACTGGATTTATTATGAATGAGAAATGATTTGATAACCAACAGGAACACATTTAGTTGATTTTTTTTGTTTCTGAGGAGTTGTGTTTAGAAGGGAAGTCCAACAACTTTTCTGGAAACATCATCAGATTGAATATCGATCAGCTGTGATCTGAACTGTGCTTGGAATTAAAAATAAACATCCTGAAACAGACAATATTTGTCTATTTAATAAAGTTTTAGAGCAAATACAAGTAAAAATCTCAGCCTTTGTTTCATGCAATTCCATAGAATGTTGCTTCACAGGAAACTGGGTTTCAGTGGGGTCAAAGGTCACAGGAAGAAGGACCTCAGCCCATAAAATCCGGGTCTTAAATATTTTCCAATTGTCTTTTTGTCTATTGTTTTTTTTTTTTTCTTCCCAAACAAAAGGCAGCAGAGTGGAGGAATCTTCTGTGAGGTAAATGCCGGGTCAGACTTAAATACCACAGCCTGCTCGGGGCTCGCTGGACCCCCAGAACCTCCAATGGAGTAGCAGGTCCAGGTGTGGGAGGAGACTGAAACCCATGAAGCTCCTTTAACAGAATCTTTTGTTACGTTTTGAGTTGATGAGGATTTAATCTGCTGAATGAAACAAAACCTCCACTGTGACAATTAAAGGTTCGACTGGATGGGCTTTTTGTCTCCTGACAGGATGATGCTTGGGTTTTATTTTTAAATTATAAAGCTGCTTCACTTTGATAAACATGCAGGTTTTTGTTGGAATCTCACTGAATTGGTATACAACTGTAAATCCTCTGATGCTCTTTCTCCAGCATCCATCATTTTCACAAAACATGGTTCTGAATTTTATCCCACCTGATTCTGCTTGAGTAAATGCTCCATTGGACTGGTTTCCATAGACTCTGTCACTGTTGGTGACTTCATGTGCCAGTAACATCTCAGACCAGCCCAAGAGCGATGGAGGATTTGGTTTCTTTATTCATTTATTCCACAAGTGATGAGTGGCACCACAAATTCCAAACTGCGATTAAATGGTCTATAGTGTGGGATTCCATGAAGGAATCTATAATGGCCAAACAAAATAAAAAATTAGTCAGAGAATATTTCAGGAAAATACCAACAGGATCTGACAGAAAAAGACTCACAGAGATGCTGAGTTCAACTGGATTGTGAAAAATGGTCAATTGGGTCCTAATCAACCTCGAGAGGGTCCAGAACCACAACTTTTGAGACTTCAATGTAAATGAGCTCTCACTTAAACATGAAAATTTTAGAAAATCTGAAACTATCAATACAATTTTACCAGAAGGGTTGTAGACTAGCTGAAATTAATGTCCAGCCCTTTTTATATAACTCTACCTGTTGTATTGGTGGGGGCGTGATGTAATTGGACAAAATTTGTGAAAGCTGTGCAAATTTTCTTTTTGCAGTTTATTTTGTATCAATTTGAGTCTCCAAATCCTCACAGCTCCACACGTTTTCTCACGTTCAGACTAGCAGAAATGAATTTGGGACATCAGTGTTCCAGAATTTCTTGCAGCTAGTTGCAATTATTTGAAGCCAGGTGAAAAACTGTGTTTTATCTTGGATTATTAAACTCCAATAAGCGATTGTTGCCTGATGCTGCAGGAATTTCCCTTCAAACTAATCAGTATTTTAGGGAAAACCTCACAAATCCCAACAGAATTGGACCAAACTAACAGCACAACAGCTTTTCACACTCATTTTGCAACACTTCTCACTGCCAAGCCAGCGACATTTAGCAGAATGACTCACAGTTTGGATGTTATTATGAAAGGAAGTCTTGTTGCCAGGCAACAGATCATCAGTCTAAAGCGAGATTAGTCCTGTCTTCATAAAGATGGACAAAATTGATATAAAATAGGATATCATTTCAGGTTTGAACTGAAAATGCCCTGTTTTATAGAAAAAATTTGAATTTTTAAAATTATATTCATCTTCCTGTTTTGAGAATTGTTGCTACTGGGTTGATTGGCAGGTGTCCATTGACATGCAGCTGAAAGGGCTTCCTGTGTGCACGCTGAAAGGCACAAAGCCCGTGAATGACCCAGGTAAATGTCAGGACACCTCACAGAAGGATGTTTTGTTCCACCGGAGGAGGTTCTAGAAAGGTCTGAACCATCACTTCCCCCCAGAAATATCCGATTTGTTCTCTTCTTCTGAAAGCACTCTGCTTTTAATGCTTCCTCACCAAAAAAAGATTTAATGACTTCTAATGAACAAAGTAACACCAAACACTGATATATGAATTAAATTAGTCACATCATATTTGAACTTCTCCTTCTACAGAGCAGGTCCAGGTGATTAAGATCTCAAAACATCAGTTAATTATCTTATTTACTCTAATTATTGGCTGAAGACATGAGATCACACCTGCTCCAACATCTAATTAAACATCTCATTAAAACTCATCATTATTCTCCAACGTCTTGTTTGTTGGGGGAATAATTCCCTTTCCTATGTTTCTAATTACTGACCCCAACACTTGAGTTTGTTTGGGGGGGTTAAACAGTTACTGATGTCGTTTAAATGAGAATAATTAAGAAAGCATTTAGAGGAAAGTTGTCCAAATGTCTGTGTTTAGATCAGGAATTTCCTTGTGAATTCTGGGAGCAGTAGTGAGAAAATGCAGTTGACGCCTCCAATGGATGTCCCAATTCTCCAGAGAGGAAGGAGGCAGGTTAGCAGCCGTCTGCCGACCAGATTTGGGCCGTTATTCACGACAGCTAATTGCTCCCCGGTGCTCACGGCCTTTCCCTGGAAGATGCCTCTGCTGCTGGTTCTAACACAAGCGGACGACTTAAAGCTGTCACTCAAAGCTCACTGTGACCTTTTCTGGAGGAAAAGGATGTTTTTTCAGCCGGTTTCCACCAGTGTGAAGCTAGTGTGTGTGTGTGTGTGTGTTTGTATATAGTACATTGTGGGACCCTTTCTTGACATCTAACCTGTAACACGGGGACATTTGGCCGGTCCCCGCAGTGCAAAAACCTCTAATACTTAGTTTTAGAGGTTTGGTGTCAATTAGCTTTTAGTTCAGGTTATGGTTAGGGGAGAGGTATGGATTAGGCATAGGGCAATCACTAAAATGAATGGAAATCAATGAAGGGTCCCATTACAATGTCCCCACAAGTATAGAAATACAAGTGTATGTGTGTTTAGGAGCCAGCTTGATCCTAAATTTACAGATAAAATAACGGATTTTAAACACCAATTAAAGTATCAACCACATCAGATAAGCTCAGCAGAGGATGTACGTTCTGCGACAGCTGAGGAAAGCCAAGCTGCCAGTCCAGATGATGATGCAGTTCTACACTGCCACAGTTGAGTCCATCCTCACCTCCTCCATCAGTGTGGTTTGCTGGGGCTACTGCCAGGGACAGACAGAGACTGCAATGCATTGTGCGCTCAGCCGAGAAGGTGATTGGCTGCAGTCTTCCATCTCTCCATGACCTGTATGCCTCAAGGACCTGGGGGCGAGCAGGCTGAATTGCAGGCGACACCTCTCACCCTGGTCACGGACTGTTTGAGTCACTTCCGTCTGGCAGGAGGCTACGATCAATCAGGACCAAAACCTCTCGCCATAAGAACAGTTTCTGAATGACGTTCACAAGAAGCACCAAGATCCTGGTGAGCAACCAGACACATTGATGAGATAAAGTGTTTTGTTTCTCCTTCCTTCTCTGGCTGACTCATTGTGTTTTCAGTCAGATTCTCCTTAAGCATGGATTAAGCTGTAAATTCATCCTAAAGAGACGGCAGGAATTCCTGACAGGCAGTGCTGGCGGCTTCAGATGTTCAACACCTGGAGCTATACTAGTGAAACCCTTGTGTGATCGTAAACACTGGGGACTGACGGGTACCAGTAAGGAAACCTGCAGGGACAATCACTTGGTTTTGTGCTGCTTTAAAGACTAAAATAAGTGAATTTAGATATTCTTGAAGCTGTCTAGACAGAAAAAGTCAAATGTTCTTGTTGGAAACATCTTGATTTAGTCACTGAAGAGAAAATCTAATCTGAAACCAGGAAGTCCAGTTTAATGATCATATTTATGGAGAAAACAGCATTTTATTCATTTGACCATAAAAGTTAAATAAACAAGAAATGTCCAAAGAAATTGTGGAAGTGACCAAAAAACACAAAAAAATTATCTAAATTTTGTTCAAAAAAGCTAAAATTTTCTTTTTGGACCATTTTTGTTTATAAACTCATTTACATCAGATTTAAAAAATGTCTGTTAAACAAAATATTTTTTGGGATTATAAATAATTTAATATTAGTTCATCTTGAAGTCAAAGTTTGCATTTTTTTCAGGCTGTTATTTTCAAGACTTGTTTCATTACAAAAATCTAACATTTTAGGGAACCAAAATTTCAGTTCTCTATTAAAATGGTAAAAAAAAAAAAGTTTTTACATTTTATATCTTTTTATCAGGTTCAGCAAACTGATGACATTGAGAATAAAAGGATGTCTCCAGTCTTTTATTTTTCATAATTAAATAAAAAAGAAATGTATAACAAAAAACCAAAATGAAGCCAAACATTTGGATTAAAAAAGTTTGTTTAATATTAATCAGCAATAAACAAATTATATCCACATTAAACAATGAATTCATACTAAAACATAGAAATCAAATAATTATAATAAACATCATTACCGCCAACATTTTAACAAACCTCTTTTTGCACAAACTTGATGCAGAATTAAGTTTAAATACTTTATGTAATAAAACATTTTTACATTCAGAACATTTTTATTTTTACGAGACAAACTGAAGGCACGTCATTAGATAAACATTCATATCAGAAAGCATAAAAAATACTCCATTTATTTAGTTTTATGTGTGATTGTGCTCATTAAAATACCAGTTTTCTTTAAAAGCAGTGATTTAGTTTATATTAAATTAAAATAAAATCTTGATGAGTGAACAAGAAGTAGCTGTAGTGAGAAAAGGAGTAAAAGATAAAGATATTAACATGATCAGGAGAATAAAGCTGGAAAATCCTGTAAACATCAGAGCTGTGGCAGCTTGCAGGCAGTGCAAAAATAAACAGAGTTAAAAATCAAAATAACCCACACATCAGCTGTTTTAAATCACCAGAAGAGTCTGGGGAGCGTTTAAAATGTCTTGTTTATAGATTTAATCTTAAATGTTTATTCTTTTAAACTTTCTTCCCAAATAAAAGTTTGTGGTTTACAAAAACGGAGATGAATTGATCCGATCAAATTAAAGTCAATTTAAAATATTCTGATAACTCGATAAAGTATTGTGCTATAAATAAATCCTTTATTTTTTAACAGAGTAGCTGACAGATGTGGGCGTGGCCCATGTAGGCTAACAGAAGTCAACCAATCAGAGGACAGTATGCTTTAGGGGTGGGGCCTTAAAGGGACAGCAGCCTTTTTAACAGAATAAAAAAATGACATAATCTTGTTTCAAAATTTCACAAATTCAACTAAATCTCAATAAAAATATAGAACTGCAATTGAATAAATTAACCATAAAATGGCACTTTCCATTAAATAGACAACTAAATAAAATCTGTGCTTCCTTAAAACTTGTCATTTTTTAAACAGCACCTTCCAGCTTCCATATTTTAGAGAAACAGAAAAAACAGTCATAAACTCCACTTTTCATGAGTTTTGTTAAATTTCTTCAGTGGAAATATTCGTGTTCTTAGGAAATAAAGGTTGTTTAAACTAAGGAATAAAAGCTAAGCTAAATATGAATTATTAATAGTATTATACAAAACAATCAGTGCTGATCAGGTTAAAATAAGGAGTGTTTTTGCAAAGATAATGTCATAATTTCAAGCATTTTGTTGCTGCTAAAGTTGTCCACAGAGAAAACACACATCTTCTCTCTGACTGGTTTCATTAGATACGATTTCACCCAAAACACAAGGAGTGTGCTTGATTTGACCAAACCCATCCTGCTGATTGCAGCATTGTCATTCAAAACAGTCACATTTGTATTTCCACCTTTAAGCCGAACGTCTCAGACTCCACCCCCACTGCGGTCCACTGTGACCGGTCCCCTCTCGTCCAGCGTCTCCTCGGCTGTTTTCATGAGGATGGCCAGCCGGCTGTCGGACACTTGTCCCTTCTTCACGGCGCTCATCAGCTGCAGAGGAAACAGCAGAGTGTTCCGTACAAAACGAATCCGACAAGCAGAAAGGTTAACGTGTCAAAAAGAGACGGACTGGTCTCCTCAGCTGGACATAATTAGCTTCAGTTTTTATGTTTCAACATTAAACAAGGATTGTTTTAAAGTACAATTTTGAAATCTGCCTTTATTTTTTTAGTCTGGATTTTCTTGTCTCCAAGTCCTCATCAATCTCAGTAACCATTTACAGACTCTAACCAATAATTAATTGTGTCGACATCTAAATTAATAAAAGTAGTCACAGAGATGCATTTTGTTCACATTTCTGTAGTTTAATCTATAAAAATGACCAAATATATCAAAGCTTGATGGAAAATTCCCGTTCAGGTACAATGGTGTTTATTTGTTAAAAATTCTCCAAAAAGGGGTGTGGCTATTTCCAGGATCAGGAAAATATGTGATGTTACTTGAATTCATGATCAGCTGATGACTGACTCGTCTCTTGGTTCCTGTTTTAGATCTTTGTTGGGTTGATTCCTGTTTCTAAAAACACAACTTTCACTTTTGCTGTGGGTGGTTTTTATTTCTTGGTCCCGACACAGATTCTTGTCATTTTTCCTCATTTTTCTGCTCAAACTTACACAATATGTTCTGGCTTTCAGGTACCGGATTGAAAATGAGCACATAAGCAGTCAATGTCCAAAGAAAACATTAGAAACACCTTTAGAACATCTTAATCAGGACTTTTAAAGTCTCCTGAGAGGAGAACATGCCTGGTCCTCCTACAGATACTTAAACCCATAGATGATTGTAAATGTTCACCTCCTGCTCGTGAATCCTGAATAAAGGAGCTGAGATTTGTAGAAACAAACCTGCAGGAACTCATCGATCTCCACTTGTCCGTTCTTGTTCAGGTCCACCTCATTAAGGATTTCATGGAGAGCGTTTTCGTCAATGTGGACATTGATGCTCTGCAGATGATAGAAACGAGTCCAGCATCAATAAAGAGGACGAGTGTGTGGAGATGAAGGACAGACTGAGATGATCTCACCTCTAAAACTCTCTGGACGTCCACCGTGGTGATGAAGCCTTTCGTCTCTTTGTCAAACTTGTGGAAGCGCTTCTTGTACCTGTCGCCGCACGTGAGCCGGTGTTAGCGTTAAACCAGGTTAATGAAAATTAGAGTCACATCTTCAGAAAGAGGATTCTTACCGGACCACTTCCTGGTAGTCCAGGTTGATCTCAGACGTCTTGGTAAGCTGCTCAGAACGAGACCTGTAGCCCATCTCATGATACAGGAACTTCTTGGCTGCTTCCAGCTCGTCCTGGAAGGTCCATCAGACACAAAATCAGACTGATGGCTCCGGTTCAAATCATCTAGACTAAAACTAAAATGTTTTATTTCCTTCATGACAGAAGAGCAGAACACTAAAGTCCAGCCACTACCGTTCTTTTCTCCTGACTCCAGTTCAGCTCCTTGCCCATGATCTGAACGATGCGTGGGAGCGCTTCGTCTGCCGCCTGAACATTCAGGAAGCCCAGGCGCGTTCGCCGAGCGATGACGTCAATGGCGGTGCAGGCGTACTCCTTAATGGCGTACAGAACCTGAGAAACAACACGGATTCAGAGACGGCTCAGACACAGCACCGGATCTTCTGGTCGATCTGGTCCCGGTTTACCTCGGCCTCGATGTACGGGAACTCGGACACCAGCCGTTTCCCAACGATCGGCCACCTCTGACCCGTCACCTGAGCCATTTTGGCCACGTCGAACGCTTTCCCGCCATACGTCGAGGCCAAATGCTGGGCGACCTTTGACACAGAAGCACATTCAATTGCTGTCAGTAACAATAAGTCATCCTGGATCTCAAACTTGAACAGATTCCACCGTAGAAACGAGCGGTGAGCTGGTTCCACCGCTCCGCAGCAGAACCATAACCGCCACTTCATCAAGGAGCTGTCACGTGTTTACACAACAGAACAGGTTATTTGCGATTCAGATCGTTGGCTTGCCGATGGCGTGAAAGGCCAAACGCCGTCTAAACATCGGCGGTGACCTTTTTAGGAGAATTCTCCCACAGCTCAGCTGATGCAGGAGCCTCTAATGAGCAGAGAGTTTACTGTAGACGCCGTGTTCTCCTGCTTTAATGAAACCAACAGGCTGATTATTGGAGTCTGAACCAACACAGTCGATGAATCGAACCTCGCTGATTTCAACATGACCGTGTTGTGTTTGGCAGAAATGTCATCTTTGTAACGACAGCAGGTTTAATGTCAGACCCGTGACTGATCCTGGTCAAATATCAGCAGAGTCAGCTTCTAATTACTGGTTCAACATCAATAAGAGCATTCAAGCTGCTGAAATGGACACGTGGAGTTCCCAGAACTGACTGAAACAAGGAAGTATGAGCTTAAGATGCCCAAAAAAATCCTTAAAAAGGTAAATTTTGAAAACGTGAATGGATGATTTACCTTTTCACTGGTGGTCTGTATTTATAGGGTTCTAAACACCTTTGCCAAAATAAAATATAAAATGTTTAAAAGGTCAGTTTCTACATTTTTCCAGCTTTCTATAGCATTTCACAAGTCCCTTATACAGATGTCTCCATGTTCCCATCAAAGGATTCACAAGCTGCATGGATAAAACCCAAACCCTGAGCTCTGACCTCCTTCTCCAGGCCGTAGTCCTGCACCAGGCGGATGTAGAGGGTCGGCGTCCAGCCCTTTGCCCCCTCCAGCATCAGACCCACAGTCCTGCAGGATTCAGCTGGCAGGCTGTGAGCTTTGACAGTTGCGTCCAGAGTCTCCTCAGCCATGGACCTGTAGGTGGTCCACTTCCCACCTGAACACACACAGCATCACAGTCACCGCCGAGTAATCATACCCAACAGGAAGGTTCAGAGTGCCAGCTGACCTGCGATGGTAACCAGCCCGCTCTCGCTGATGCTGACGATGTGGTTCCTGCAGATGGACTGGGTGTCTTTGGAGTTTGGGTCGGTCACCAGAGGACGGATGCCGCTCCACGCAGCCAGAACGTCTCCTCTCCGAACTAAAACCACAAAAGAAAGGTGAGAGTGTGTAGAGTTCACACCAGAGCTTACCCACAATGCAGCTGAGAGAATTAGGTTTGAACGTCTCGATGAATCAGTTGAGGACAAAGATGAGTTCACCAGAACACAAATGTCTGGAGAACTGGGTTTCCATTGATTTGTATCTCAAATGAGGAGGATTTAACTTAAGTTTAACTAAGTTCTGCTCAGAGGTTCCTGAGATGTTTTTCTACCACAAACAGACCCGTTTTCAGTCATGTGCACAGATCGAACTCGCTACCTTCCACATCGGAGCTGAGATAGTTGCGGACCTCCGTCAGGATAAAGTTGATGTCGTCCTCCCCTGGGATGGGGTGGGCCGTCACGTTAGTGGGGCTGTCGGTCGTCCCGGCGATGGTCATGTTCTCCCAGGGCAGGAAGAAGATGACTCGCCCGTCACTGGTGGCCGGATCAAGAAGCCCCATGTTGTCTGGGCTGAATGAGAGCGTTTATTACTAGAGGTTAATGTGATAGAAAGTGGAGTTAAAAAAACCTGAAGGAATGAGAGACGAGGGGAGGGAGGGGCACATAAATGGGAGCAAACCAGATATATGGGGGGCAGGAGGTGCAGGGGGAAGAAAATGAGGTGGTTGGCATTTCTGTTCAAAGGCCTCGCGCTCCCTCGGGTTTCACTCAATAAGCTTAGCTGAACTTTAAAAACCTCCGACTTCAACACAAACCGCCGTTTCTTCACCAGAGAAGATTGTCCTGTACTCGTAGGCGAAGGTCAGGCTAGACTTTAGCTACCACCCCCCTTAATGAGGGTGAGAACAGCTGGTTTTAAATACCTGTAGTAACCCGGGATGACGATGTGAACGCCAGCGCTCGGCTGACAGATGTTCTTGACTTCCTGTTTGTCCATCTTCCTCAGAGAGTCCGTGAAGGGGCCGGTGGCGTTGATCACACACTTTGCCTTCACGTCGAACTCCTGCCCTGAAAAACATTTCACGTTCAAATGAAGAAAGACTCGGGGTGATCTTTCTGGAGCCAGATTCAGGAACCTGCCGAGTCCCTCACCTGTGATGACGTCCCTGCAGCGGGCTCCACACACCTTCTCCATGCCACTCTGCTGGTCCTTCGTCTTTAACAGGTGGACCACCTCAGTGTAGTTGGCGACGGCGGCGCCATATCGAGCAGCGGAGAGGGCGATGGCTAGGTTCATACGGGCGTCGTTGTGCTGTCCTGATGAGGAGAAATGTGAAAACATTTAGGTTTTACATCCTGCTATTACAATCCACAAACACAAGGGTGTCCAAAGTCTCAGCTGTAGGGCTAGACAATAACTCAATAACGATCTATATCTATCAATAGATGTGTGGTGCGATACAAAAAAAATGGGTCAATAAAAGCTTCCGTAAAAATGTTCCTTTCTTTTTCCATTATAGCCTATTAAGTAGCTTAATACCAGAGTCATTACTCCCAACCAATCAAAATCACAGACCCAGGCACGCACCCTCTCAAACCAAGGAGAAGTGGAAGAAATTGTCCTGAAAAAAGGTTACAGTAGTTCACCAGCATGGCTATATTTTCATTTTTTCAAGTCTGACAAAAAAACAAACAGTCGTTTGCAGAGAAAGTCTGGTAACACAACCAACTTGTTTAATCATAAAGTAATGCCATAAAATGGCCAGGGCTGCATTTAAAATATAGTTTCTACATTTTTTAAAGTTATCAATAATTACTGATATCAATTTTTTTTTTCAATATGCTACTTTTCTATATTGTCCAGCTCTGCTCTGCAGGCCACAAAAATGGAGAATCATTCACTTAAAAAGTGCAAATTTTTTTTAAAAAGTGAATGTTTTCTTTATATCACTCAAAAAAGGCCTCACATTAGTACACATCTATCAAAAAATGTATAAAAGTATCAAATTATGTCAAAAACCTGCCAGAGAAACAAAATAGTCTAGATATGCAATTAGGGGCCGCACACATTCACCCCACCTGGGCCAAACTTTGGACACACCTGTACTTAATACATCTGTTATTTACAAAATCATCAGAGACCCCAGCAGGATGAAGAGTTAGCTAAGTTTGCATTAGCGGTAACGTAGCAAACATTACGCAGATGACTCCACTTTTTTCCTCGTGTGCCGATCGATTTCCATCAACAATTTAATATCAGCAATTCCTGAATAAACCGGAAAGAAAAGATGCCACCTTCAGGGGAGCTTCAGTCACATGGTTCCCACTTTACCTGGCAGGATAATCACGCTTTTTCAACACTCTTAAGGTTACGCACGATTACCTTAATTACTTTGAAGATAATCTTATCAAATAATCCTACTGTGTGTGGTGTGTTAGGAGCGCTCTGATCTGCTTGGAAGGACGTAGGGACCACTTTGATGACAAATCCGAGCAATGACGACAAAATCAGAACAAAATTTCTGTATGCAACTAGAGTAAGGCCCTTATTGGTCTAAATATCTAAGTTCAGTCAGAAAAGACTCAGATGTAAGATTAAACTTGGTCTTCAACAATAAAAGACTTGTTGTCTACTTGTTTATGCTATATGGATGCAGTGAATACTGAAAAACTCATTAAGACTATAAATAACCAGATAACACAATGTTCTGACGCTATAAATAACCAGCTGCTCATATCAAACAAAAGGAGCAAATCTTAGTCCCATCTCTGGGTCTATTCTGTGTGAAGAGATCATGTTGGGAAATCTTAAATGTAATATAAATGAGGATGTTTTGTAGGATGGGTCCTGGTGTGACTCGGTTCAGGTTGGTGGCAGAAGGAGAGAAAGCTGCTGCTCAGACCGACGCGTTTCAGCACCGCCAGGAGAGAAGGTCAGATTTCTAAATGTCACAGGCGTGATTGTTCCAGACGGAATAATTGGAGAAAAGACGCCCCGGTCTTCCACCATCATGCAAACCGCTGATGGAGGAGGGAAAGGAGCACCCACAAAATGCTCTTTTCCAGCGTGGTATGCATAAATTTAACCACAGGAGGGGGGGTGTTTTGGTTTTTAGGGCAGGAATCAACAACACTGGTGGATTGTTTTAGTAACAGATAAAAGTGGAGCTCCGTAAAAGACAAAAACATAAAACTTTGATTGAATTCATTGACATAAAACCCAGTGAAGACAAATGACCAGCAGACTCTTATTATATTCAGCATAAGGAAGGAAAAAGCGCCTGAGGCACGAGTCTCCTCACACTCAGCTCAGGTTTTACCATACCAAAACAAAGAGCATGCAGCCATTATGCTAGGAGGACGACAGAGCCTCCTCCCACCTGTCAGCGCGCTCTGTTCAGCATCAGCGGAGACAAGAAGCCCTCAGGTATGACTAAATGTCTAAGGCTTCCATCCTTTATTCAACATTTTACCTTTAATTTCTAAACCATTTCTGTACTAACATTCATTCATGAGTGCAAACTGGTTGCTGGATCATTTTTCCAGTTTGCTGTTGCAGCTGGGACTGAAATTACATGACAAGGAAATAGTAAGCTCCAGGAACTGGAATGTGTCTGCAGTATTAAGGTAAATAAACAGGAAATAAATAAACAGGAAACCAGAAACTAAAACACTAATTTATTACATTTAATAACTTTTTCTTTCCTCAAAGGTAATTTCAGCATATTCGTGGTTATAGGACACAGGCTGAGTTCCACAGGGCAGTGTATTAGGACAACCAAACATTCTCACTTGAAGGGAAACAATCAATTTCTGAAAGTTTCTATGCTTTTTGTGTGTGCCTAAGGAACTTTCTAGAGTTTACTGTTTAACATTAAAATCTATGCTACAAACTGTTAGATGGGTTATTTATTATAAATCAAATAGGATTACAGTTTATATACTGTATTCTACATGCTAAGGATGTTTAAAGATCATTATCCATCTCCCAGAATTGGATCCAACTCAGATTTTTTAAGTGCACAAAAGAAAATCTAGGAACAAAGACAGAGGGTGAAATGGACTTTTTCTTACCATCATAGTAGACAATGGCTCCCACCAGCTTGTCCTTTTTAAGCATGGGGAAATACTCCAAGGCCTTGGACTTGGTGAGGACATAGCTGCTCTTCAGGCACTGGATCCCAGCCACCAGGTCGTACATCTTGATTCCTGCCCAGTAATAAGGCAACTGCCACCACCTTATAAATAAACAATGATCACAAACAACATCCAACTCATTATGTTTCACCTTATGTCCCTCATGAGTGTGACGCTCACTTGTAAACAGGAAGCATGATGGGTAGTGGCGCCGACAGGTGGGGAGCAATCTCCAGCAGGTTGGCCCGCTCATGTAGGGCTTCTTTCACCATCATGTACTGATTTATGAAAGACAACAGCCCAAATAAGGCGATGAAACACAAGAGGTGCAACAAAATGAGGAGGCAAGAGGAACCTGTTCGTAGTCTAACTGCATGATGGCCTTCTGGAGGTATCGGACCCCACCGTGGAGGAGCTTAGTGCTCCGGCTGCTGGTTCCTGAAGAGAAGTCACTTCGTTCTACAAGCGCCGTTTTCAGGTCTGGAGAAGAATATTCTGATTAATACAAGCTCACAGAACCACCTTTGTCAATCGTCTTCGAGTACAAATAAAATATTACTGCGTGTGACGGCATCTAAGGCACATCCTGCCCCTGTGGCTCCTCCTCCAACAACCAGAACATCAAACTCCTCAGTGTCTCGCAGCGCCGTGAGCTGGGCCTGCCGGGACGGGAGCTCATCTGCGTACGGGACCTTCAGCTCGGCTTCTGCCGCCACGTGAGCTAATCGAGCCTGGGCAGGACGGACTCAGTCAGCACATTATAACTCAAATAGACTTTTTATTACATTGTCTGTGCTGAAAAATGGAATCTGAAGTTATGTAAGAGGAGAGAAAATGCAGCAACACGTTGCTTAAACATTCTAAGCATACGGCCCGGCTTCACGTGTGATATAACAGTTTTGATCATGATCTACAATCATCTCCATATATTATGAAGCTGTTCTGGTAGGGTATCAGATTACTCTAAGGGCTAATCACTCTCAAATAATTATTATTTATTAAAAATCAGCAAAAGTGAGCTGAATTAATTTTCCTATTACCATTCTTTGTAATAATGTTGTATTGTTGTTTCTATAATATGACCCCTAAAACGTTCTGGTCAAGATGCAATAAAATCATGATGCCACCACCGCCGTGTTTTACAGACTGGATTCAGAGCTTTAAAAGGGATATTCCACCTCTAAGTGAAATCTAGTCTGTTGCCATATTCCCCAAAGTTGGATAAGTGGGAAAAAGAATTTTGCAACTAACCCAGTTATTCACCTAATCTGGCATTATTCTGTTAACTTTAGCTTAGCATAAACAATGTAAGTGAATGGTAACAGCTAGCATTTAGTGTTAAAAAGCCATGATAATTACTCAATAATAATCCTTACTTTTTTTGGTCACCTAGATAATCATATCGACTGCAAACAATAATAAGTACCACAAAGGAACCTGTTTAGACTTGGGACTACATAATGATAAAGCACCACTGTAGGCCACCAATGCAAGGCGCAAGCATACGATGCAGTGGCTCTCAAACTTGTTTACTGTCAGTTTTACTGTATAATATTTACAACATTTCCCCCTAATGACAGTGAACGACGAGTTTTGGGGCCACTGCCTTGTGTCCTTGTGCCTTACAGTGGCAGCCTACAGTGGTGCTTTGTCGTAATGTAGTCCCAAATCTAAATCAGCTCCTGTAATTCTTGCATGTTATTTATTATTTTCATTTGCAGTCGAAATGATTACTGAGGTCACTAAGAAGAATTAGAATCTTTGCTGAGTAAATTCCAAGACTTTTTCACACAAAATTCTAGCTGTTACCATTCACTTACATTGTTTATGCTAAGCTAATGCTAAAGGAATACTGCCAGATTACAAGAATGACTGGGCTGGTTAAAAAATGCTTTTTCATACTTATCTAACTCTGTGAATATGGCAACAGAATAAATTTCACTTAAAGGTGGAATATTACTTAATGTTCTTTTTTCTAACAAACCGAATTTTTCTAAAATCTTACTTAGACTTAGATTGACAAAAAGGGTGTTTTATAAATTGAATTTTCATTCTTTAGATTAAAAAAATTACATGTTAATTTAACTTTTAAATGAACCTCTAATTCTGAAGAATTATTTGGTTTAGTCACCCACAAATGTGTAAAACAACTTTAATATTTCTTTACTTACCTTATCTTAAATAAACTTTAGTCCATCAGAAATGTTTAAAATGTAATCTATTTTGGTTAATGAGGCATAATAAAATACTCTATTTTTTTTTTTGCAATTTTTTTTATATCAGCTCATTTTCAGAATTATTAATAAAAGAAAAATAGAATTTCAAGATTTGTGACAATGAATTAATAACTTAGCTGGTCATTTTAAAATGTGACCTTTTTTCCATATGATGTGCAAAATCATGACAACTTGAGTACAAATTAGGCACCTTTAATGTATTTTTTATTGCTGCTTTTTATAATTTTGTATTTGAACAAGAATTAGGATTGAAATTTAAATCCAAATCAGGTTAATACATTTATTCTAGTTGGAAAAACAAACCCAGCAGTGCTTCAAATGTTTTGCATTTAGAGTTGAAGTAAAGTGTTGCTGAAGAGGAAACAAAAGATTTTCAAGGTTAGTAAGAAAGAAAAGTTGGTTGGTGCAGAGTAGCTATGAAACCATGAAGTTAAACATCCCCGTTTGATTAGTGAAATAATTAATTTAAAGAAATAATCACAACTAGTGTTAGGAAAACAGCTTGGCTGTGTTAGAAAGAATCAGGATTCCACTTCTAATGAAATATTTATTCAGTGTTCTCTTTAGCACTTGGAGCTAAATGATTGCATCAAGCTGCTTTGAAGCCACCGCAGCATTTGACTTGCAAATATTAGCGGGCGTTTTGTAATTTAGGACTGCACCCGCAAACAAGGCGATGATATAATCATTGTCTATTTTTGTGGATGCTCGCAGACAAACACCGCCACAGGATGAAGCGCCAGCGTGCCCCCCCCTTGTAATCAAGTTAAGTCTGAGATCGGCACAGCAAGGCCCGCGATAATAGCCAATCGGCCGCTGCGTTGGAAACTTCCATGAGCCTCATGCCTTCGCTAAAGGAGACAAGACGGACAGTCATCTCATCAGCGGTGCAATTACTGGGATTAGAGACATGCATGATTACAAACTATTGTGGGAATAATTAGATTTCATCAGGGTCGACTTGTTGCTTACCAATCCAGGCTTGGTGGAGAGGACGACGGCGGGCGGGAGGAGATATTATCGGACCAGGACACAGAACAAAGTTCACATTAGTCCGATGGGTGGCATAAATCTGCTTCAGGTCTAAAATAAGCTGACATCAGGTCAGAGCAAACACACAGCTGCTTCAAGTCACGTCAGGTGGTGATTTATTCCCATGTAGGCCACCAGTGACTCAAGTCTGGAAGTGAGACACTGGTGCCGTTTAAACAGCGTCTGTTCTTCTCAAAACACCTGAATTCCTTTATCTTTACAGTCTTCAGCTTAGACGCCTGGAGAATTAAAGGCTAACATTTACAGAGCTGTGGAAAAGTATCTGACCTTGGTTCTAACACCCTTGGTGGTGACGAGTCTCTCACATCACTGTGGAGAGTTTTGTCTCACTCCTATTGACAGAATGATTTTAATTCAGCCACATCTGAGGATTTTCCATCATGAAAGGCCTGTTTAAGGCCAAAGGTCAGACTTTCTCCTTCAGAATGTTCTCATGGTTCCATCAGTTACAGCAGGTGGTCCTGAAGCAGCAGAGCCGCCCCAGACCATCACACTGCCACCACCATGTCTGACTGTTGGTGTGATGTTCTATCCTGACCTTTGACCTGAATCTATGAGGCCTGCAGTTCTTTAGATGTAGTTCTGGGTTCTTTTGTTCATGAAAGGGACATGATGTGTTGTTTTCCGAGATCTTTGAGCCTACTTGATGTTATTTTCATGTCTATGAATTAGTCTCATAGATGGGATGTTACACACGTATGGGGGAAATCAGTGTCTTTTTGCAACTCTCTTATATGTACATATGTATATTATACATTATTAGAAAGCTAGGATTATTGTGATTCCAATGATATATGCCAATCAAGGATAAGACCATACCTGTAGACACAGTAAAGAATTTTATCACCCCACTTGAAAATTAAAAATAACGTCTAACTCAACCGTCTGAAGCTTCTCCACAGTCCAACATAATATTCCACTGAAAACATTAAAATGTTCCTTCAGGTGTGTCTTTCCCACCATAACCTCCATTAAAATTCTCATATTAGCTTCAAACATTTGATCTGCATCTCTTCCTCGATCCAGTGGGTGAAGGGTTACTCCGTCTGCTGAGGCAAACCCTTTCATTATTGGCCCAAAGGTCAAAAGTACCGCCCCCTACTGTCATGTGTAGCTTGAACCAATTGCAGCGCAGTATGTTGTTGACTGACGCATCAAATAGACAATGTAATTTGAAAACCAATGATCTCTCACGTGAGGACCTCTCACAGCACTAAAACACGTATTAAAAGCCTCTAGATACACCTGAAGCTACTTTTTCACATCCAAGACTGGTGACAAATTCTTGACCAAAGGCTAAACAAACCAACCCACCTCAGCAGGAGAGCATTCAGACATTGATATGGTGGAGGAATTTGGAATAAATGGGAGAAAACTTTATTAAAAAAAAAAAACTGATGCTCAGGATGCAGCTCTAATGCAAACTGCTGCCTTCCTGCACAAAAAGCTGCAAAAACCTCCACGTACAATCAGAGCGGAGAGGGAGAAAACACATTCCATAATCCAGACAGGACTTGTCCCTCCTGCAGAAGGATTTGTTTCAGCCAAACCAAACTCACCTGAGTTCTCCTGTATTCCATCAGCTGAGACAGGCCGAAAGCCGCGGCGACCGCCCCGCCTCCTACGACCGCCGTTCGTCTCAGGGCCTTCCTGAACGCCATGAGCCCTGAGGTGAAAGCCAGAGGAGATTTTCACAACTCGTTGCCATCATTTTTCTACTAATTAGAACACAGTACACAAATTTATAACTAAAAATCATTTTTCCAGAATTCATCAATGGTTTATGCTATCCCAGGATAGAGAAGATATATAATCCCACCAGCAAGTTCTGGATCTCCTTCCAGAGCCCAGAAAACCTCCAGAGGGAGATGCCTAAACCACCTCAACAAACTTTTGATGAGAAGGAGCAGCGGGTCTACTCCAAACTGATGGAGCTCCTCTTTTTGTGCTAAAACTTCATCTGGCCACCAGCAGAGGAAGTTGATTTCAACTGGTTGTATCCGTGATAATCTCATGACCGTAGATGATGCGGATCCATTTTTGAAGCAACACCCTCCTTCCTGCGGAGGATACCCCACTCTGGTCCATCTCTCGCTCCATCACTGAAACTTCTTTACTCCCAACTAAGTACCTTGAGGGAAAATTCCACCTCAGGCTGCTGGATCTGACTCTCATCCCTGCTTTGCTAAAGTTTGACATTTGTAAAAACTACACAACAAAACATCACTATGTTGTCATGAAGCATCTTTCTCCATTTTTACCTACTGGAAACATTTTCCTCCTCTTTCATCACCAGCCTGTGTGAGTCAGTAGGAAGGGGCTTCCTGTCTCTGACTCAACAACCACATGGCGAACTCTGCTGACATTTTCACCATTTTTTGACAATCTTGAGTAAAACGCCTCCATAAGGAGCCAGTGTGTGTGTAAATGACGTGTTTGCTTCGGGCAGCTATCGGGTGGATTCGGTGTTTTATTACACCGTTGTAAAGCAGCACAAAGAGGAGGAAGTCGCCTCAAACTGACATGCTGTGGGTTAAAGTGTGTAGCCTTTAACGGAGAAAGGGGACGAGTTTGTTAATAAGCCCAACATGCTTTTAAAAACCGAGTCAAAACCCTGGAAATATTAAAAAACATCGCTGGAGGAGTCATGTAGCCTGAAAAGGAGGAGATAGCTACTCGCAGATGTTGCTCCGCTCGTATGGCGCTCCGCCTGACCAACACAAACACTCAGACCGACTCTTCCATGTCTAAAAGTCTCAACAGGCAGTCTCACTTACAGGATTTGCTGTTTTGAGGCTGAAAAAGTCCCGCTCAGAGAGATGCGGAGCGGCTACGGAGCTCATCGACCGCTACTCTCAACCCAGGAAGCCCGAGCGCGAGCGCTGAGCGACGTTCCTAACAACCAATCAGAGCGCGCCTCTGCTGAGGCTCGTCCAATGGGATTCATGCAAAGGCGGAGCCAAATTGTTTGAGGAAGAGAATTGTAATTGTGGCAAGCCGTTGTAACATATAATCTTTTAATTTTTTTTAAACTACTGGTCAAAATTTAGTTCATATTAGTCAGTTTATTGTGGATTGGCAATGGCTTAAGGAGGTAAAGTGTGTTTTTTTTATTGACCCTTTATTTATCCAGGTGAACTGTTTGAGAACCACTTGTCATTTACAAACATGACCTGGCCAACAGGCTGCATAAATAAGTAAAACAGTCAATGCACACAATATAAAACATAGCACCAACATTTACATTAAAAAAGTAAATAAATAAAAGAGCTTATATATGTATTATCCAGATTGTCAGCATGAACAACAGTTGTATGTCTGCTTGAATTTGGAGATTGGGATGAAGGATGTAAGTTTGAGGGTGTTCTGGAATGTATTCCAGTCGTGTGCTGCTGCAAAATGAAAGGCATTATGTCCAAAGGTGGTAGATGTTGGGGGGGTGTTAAACTTTATAATGTTACTTGATCTTGTTTGGTAAGTGTTATGAGTGGCATGTTGACCAGTAATTCCTGCTGGGGAAAAAACAGCATAGACCAGCATGTGTTGTGTTTTGGTGCTGGTTTAGCTGGATACATAATCATATGCTGGTCCAGGATGGTATGCTGGTCATCAATCACCAGCATTCCATGCTGAACTAGCATTGCATGCTGGACCAGCATACCAGCATCCAAAACACAATATATGGTGTTTTTTTTAGCAGGGATAAGAAGGTTGATGGTTGAATCCCAGGTTATTCCTAGGCATGTTGTCCCTGGGCAAGACACTTTACCCACTTTGCTGCCTCAGTTGTGTAAAGCCAGATGCACACAGTGGGTTTTTTGGCTGTCGCAAAGGATTGCTTCATGTCACACTGCAAGCTCTGGAGAGGTGGTCCAGTACATGACCCAAGATTTCAGAGTTAGACTGCAAAACTTGCTCTAGCAGGACACGTTAATGTCACAAGCACACTTGCCAAAAAGCATCACTAAAAGCCAACAGATACCCAAGTCAACAATGATGAAAAGAGAAAAAAATCACCATCAATAATGCTTCTTTGATAGTCTCTGGACCGAACTCCAAAAAGGAGTGGTCCACATGTTCTTGCGTGTAGCCTCCACTGTTGCTAATGTTGCTAATGCTACACTGTACACTTTGACAATTTTCAATGGTCGATTGCAGACTGGAGTCATAGGTTTTCTAACACAGCTTGAAGACTATTGGAGGCTGGATTTGGTAGCAAGAGCACTCAATAAGCTGTCACTGGGCCGGTCACACTGGATGGCCACAGACCTGGAAGTCACACTCACTTTCACTGTTTTTGTCACATTTCCATTCTCAACAAGCGATTTGTCTTTGGATAGCCGAAAAGCACAGTGTGGCCCATGTTTTTGGATAAAAGTGTCTGCTCCGTGTATAAAAAAACATATTGAAACAGTTGTGATGTTTTTATAAATTCACCATAATCTTTAAAAAATCATTTTTTCCATCTCACTGAATTTCCTCAAGTCTTCTATCATTATTATTTTGGGCTTTTGACATGTATACCACAACAAAACAACACTGTTGTCACAAACAAGCATGTTTTCATAACGCACTTTCTCTGGGGAATCTCTCTCCATATCCTAGAGTCAACTAAGGATGTTTTAAAATTATTTCTTCCCTGGCCCAGGACCAATGCTAATGTGGCTCTTCAGAATGTTTTTTTATAAGAAGTCAAATGTTTTTGCTTTAAAAACTAATGTGATATATTTGCTTGCTACACTTCTATCTGAGTGAAAAGATGAGGAGCTGCCAGCTGTCGCTCTTCTCTGTGCTTAGACATCAGAGAAAAAACGAGTCTGAAACAAGTTTTAAAGAAATAAAAGTATTTAAAACCTGCTGATTACCTTTCAATTGCTCCAAATTATGTGGTTATTTTCCATTGCCATCCAAGTAAACATCTAAAAGCAAATCATTTCCCAGAAAATTTTAGAAAACATTCATTCAGCTATTCCCCAAAATTGCCAGTTTATCAATATTGTCTAAAATATCTACAAACGATAAAATAAGATACAAATAATGATAAAGCACCTGCAGAGAAAATAAAGGCATTATCCATAATAAGGTGCAAAATTAAAACAGTGTTTTTTGTTTTGTTCTGCTGTTCTGGTCCCACTCCTTCATCTCTTTGTGCCTAAAAGGAGAGAAAGTGTGACACAATTACCAAATGGCATTTAAAGCTCCACGCGTCCAACACTCCCCTCCAGCAGCCAGAGCCCAGAGCGCACCACCCTCGAAGGCTTGTGCGTAAAAGGGGGGTTGGCACAAACAAAAGCACGTTGTCGGTGTCACTGGCAACGAGTCTGGAAGCAGACAGAGCGGTGAAGTGACCAGTTGTCTGTGCTTCTTACAGAAAGCAGACGTATCTGATCGCTGCAGCATTTTTTCAGAAATGGAATTATTTCACTTTTGTTTCATCTGGATAAACGTCTGAGGTATGACTTATTCATTTATTTAGAAAATGGCACATTTGGTGAATAAATGAAAATATTAAAGCTTATAAACTAAAAGGGACCAACATCCTGTGGGAAATAAGATTTAAAGGTAAAATTTGGTCTTTACTTTTTTTCTGTGCGTAAAAATGTACGCTCGCACGTTCCATTGAGAAAACCAGCACTTTTCTCAAATGAAAGCTGAAAATTAACTATTTATTGGTTGCTTATGCACGACTGTGGGTTGACTGTGTTGTGTGTGTGTGTGTGTTTCAGTGGCCATGCCGTGCGTCCAGACCCAGTGCGGCTCGTCTCCGCAGGGCGCCAGCCCCGCGTCTCAGAGCGCCAGCGGAGAGCGCAGCTGCGACTTCCTCACCCCGGAATTTGTCAAGTTCAGCATGGATCTAACGAACAGTGAAGTCTCCGCCGCCACGTCCGGACCCGTTATTGCTTCTTTGTCGGACAGTTACAGCACGGGGTTCGACGTGAAGCCCCCGTGTCTCTTCCAGATCCAAGGAGAGCTGCCGTGCGTAAAGGTGGAGGACGCGCACAGGTGTCCGCGGTACCAACCGACTCCCCCGTCGGACGAGCAGATCTCCTCTCAGAGTTCTGTGTACTACTACCGTCCCCCTTCTCCGCACACATCCAACTTCCAGACTCCACCGGCACACATCTGGGAGGATTCGGGCTCTTTTTACGGTTTTCGACAGGACTATTTGGCCGCGGCGCACCGGAAAAACGCGCTCTCCAGGTTCTCTCTCTTCTCCCTGAAACAAGCGCAACACGGAAGCCAGAGTTTGTCCACCTGCCAGATGAAGTTCGACGGGTCTCTCCACGTGTCCATGAACCTGGACGCGGGAGGAGCGCACCAGCCGATGGACGCCTCCCCGGTTCTGGCCTCCATTGGCGTGCGAGGCAAACACCCCGAGGTGGGCTTTCCTCGCCCACTTCTCACCCACGGTCACCTCTTCATGGAGACCTCTCCGGTTGCCGGTAGAGGCCCGCTGAGCTCGGAGGGGCTGTGCGCAGTGTGCGGGGACAACGCAGCCTGTCAGCACTACGGAGTGCGCACCTGCGAGGGCTGCAAGGGCTTCTTCAAGGTGAAACGCTGATTTTAGGGAAAATAATGCGCGTCAAAATAAAACTTTACGCACAAATCTGGTCAAACTGTTCCATAATTCAGCTTCAGAACCCAAATATCCCCAGAGGATCTCCAGACTTGATTCCTAAATTGAACGTTTTACTCCAGAAGCACGTTCTCTTGACAGACGCGTTTTAAGGGCAAACATTCCGCGTGAAAGTGGCCTCCAACGTGCCAAGAATAGAAAGTCCCCTTTATCTCTCAGGAGGATTCTCCCGGAGGTAATTCTCCAAATTATGAGTGACCACGACTCAGTGTTTACCCACGCTGCCCTGTCTGCCTGTTGAATGCCTCTCAGCGCCTTCACAGGGCCCACATGAGCTAAAAGCTGCTGCTAATTATCAAAAAGGCGAATTTTTGACTTTAATTGAAAATGCTTCAGGCACTAAAGAAGCCATTAAGAATTTTGAGGAGTACTCCTGTACTTTATTACTTAGTAATAGTTCTATTTAACCAGATATCGTTTCAAATAACAAAGTTAAAAGTAAATATTAAGAATGAAATAAAACTATAAGACTGCAGTAAATAAATTCATATTTAAAAATGAAATCTAAATTAAATATTTATCTGGCATTAAAATTTAGATCAAACAGAAGTAGAGAGGTGTCATTTTGATGCTATGTGTGAATTATCAGCAGCAGGTAGAACCTGGACAGGGTTCAAGTGACTCACCATCATCAAAGGAACTCCAAGATCTTAGAGGATCCCTTCATGTTTAGGAAGCTCTTTATGTTTTATTTATATTTCTATTAAGGGTGGGAATTTAATGCATTAATTATGATTAATTAATTAGAAAAACAGTTTAAAAAATTAACGCATTTAACCCTTTTGCCCGACGTCCCCCAATTGAAGGAGCTTTGAAGTTTAGGAGCAAAATACATAAATATCAATGAATATCATCAAGCTGCACCTCTATGAAAAACTTCAGAATTTTGGCTACAAGACCATGCAAACCTTATTTACATGCTCCAAACAAAACTAAAACTACAATCAAATGAGTTATCAGAAATCCCTACCCTCTGCCTCATTATTTAAAAAAAAAAAGCTTTGGGGGCAAATTTTCTTGAACGATTAAAATGCGATTAATCAAGATTAATTAATTACGAAGCTTCTAATTAATTAGATTAATTTTTTTAATCGAGTCTCACCCCTAATTTATATATCTGCACTTTATTCAAAAACCTTGATTTGAACTATTGGTTTATCAATTGCAGATACAAATTTGTAGAGTTCACGGTCAGCTGGTGTGTGCAGCTGATTTTTTGGGCTGATATGTTTTCTGCAGATGCTAAAATGTCCCTAATAACATCAGTGGATGCACAAATGCAAAAATCAGCCAGATATATTTGCCGACCCATATATCGGTCTATCCTTAATTCGAACTTTGCAATTTTGTTAAAATATGTTGAGAAAAACTTAAAGAAATTCACCCTCTATTTTTATTTTATTATTCTGAGCAGCACAATATGACAAAATAAGCTAAATGAGCTAAAATGTAGTTCAAGGTACGACAGTGTTGACCCATCTCAGAGGAGCAGAGGGCTGTAGCACCAAGGGGACGATTTTCGACCATTATGTATATTTATTTTTATTTTTTATCAAAATAAATTAAACAAAAAACAACAAACAAAAAACATAAGGGGATGATTTTCTGGGTTCAGTATCTTCAGCGCGTAGCCTGCTGGGGCCTGGGATCAAACCACACACCCCGTTTAGCTATGGCTCCCTTAAATGTAGTTGTTGAGATGCTAAATGTTGCTAAATCTAGCTGGTAAATGTGTTGCTTTGTTCACATGGTAACATAGCTGTTAACTTGCTAAATGTTGCTAAACGTATAGCTGCCAACATGTTAAATGTAGCATAAATGTAGCTGTCATAATGCTAAATGTGTTCAAATGTAGCTTCTAAAATTTATAATGTGACAAAATGTACATGTTAATATTTTTTTGCATTAGTTTCCAATCAGGGATCCCTTAAATCAGTGGTTCCCAATCTAGGGTCCGTGACCCACCAAAGGGGTCCCCTCAAGGTTGCAGGGCGTCCCCACAATTTTGTCTATGCTGAGGTCACTGATTTGTAAATATTACATTTATAAATTCCCAATAACACACCCATTAGTCTAATCAAAACTGTATGAGATAATGTTCATATAAAGTTTGTAATTAATCACTTTTAATGTGTGTGTGTGTGTGTGTGTGTGTGTGTGTGTGTGTGTGTGTGTGTGTGTGTGTGTGTGTGGGTAGGAGTTTGGGTTGGGGGTTCTGGTTTGTCTTGGACAGGGGCAAAGGGTTCCTCAAGGAAAAAAGGTTGAGAACCACTGATTTAAATAAACCCAAATCGGGTGTTAAACAGGCTGAATCTGAAACTATTATCAAGGACATCTGTGGTTTAACAGTCTGCTGAAGCTCATCTTTGTCTTCTCTCCATCTGTTCAGCGCACGGTACAGAAGAATGCCAAGTATGTGTGTCTGGCAGCCCGGAGCTGCCCCGTGGACAAGCGCAGGAGGAACCGATGTCAGTACTGTCGCTTCCAGAAGTGCCTGGCGGTGGGGATGGTCAAAGAAGGTAAGCTCTGAAACCAAAATCTGTAACGCCCTCGTCGTTTCTGTTCAGTCCTAAACTCTGACCTGTGTTCCACAGTGGTGAGGACAGACAGCCTAAAAGGTCGAAGGGGTCGCCTGCCGTCCAAACCTCGAGCTCTTCCCGACTCGTTTCTCCACGGCAGCACCCTCCTGAGCGCTCTCGTCAGAGCGCACGTAGAGTCCAACCCTCCAACGTCTCGCCTGGACTTCTCCAAAGTGAGAAGATCTGAATTACAACCAGTTGTTAAAGCCATACTATGCAACTTTTTCATATTTTAAAATCATTTTCTTGAGCCAGTATGTGCTAAAATGACCCTTTAAAGTTTTAATGAAATGTCCACCGCCCTCTGTGGCCAGAATACTGCACTTGCAACTTCAGAGTGGCAGTCCAGTCCCTGTTGGACTTAATAAAGTGGAGCTGTCATGCCTGGTGCTGCAGTCTGCTTCCAGCATGTTTCCTGCATGTTTTAGATCATGAACACAGCTGATTAGTTTGATTTAGTGATGAACCGTTCCTGTAGACACTAATGAAGGCTGAGGAGACATTTCAGCAGCTAGATTAAGGTGTTAAAAAGTCGAACGCACAGCGAGGAGATAAGTTTCACTTTTGCTTTCACTAACGGACACTAGGCGGTGCTAAAAACAAGCAAAACTGCATAGAATCCCTTTTATGAACTTGTATTTCAGATGTAACCATTGACCTTTCTTCTGGTGAACAATCTGCAGTTCAAGGACAGTCCAGGAAATCCACCGGGGGACGAAACTCAGCATGTCCGTCAGTTTTATGACCTCTTGACCAGGTCGATGGAGGTCATTCGGGGTTGGGCTCAGAGGATCCCAGGCTTTCCTTGCCTACTCAAACACGACCAGGACCTCCTGTTCTACTCCGCTTTCCTGGAGCTGTTTGTTTTACGGCTGGCGTACAGGTGAAGAGCTCAGGTTTTCACACAAACCTGAAGTCCATGTTTAAAAACTTCATCTGCTTTTCCTGATGCACCCCGTGTCCAATGTTTCAGATCCAGCCCCGATGAAGGGAAGCTGGTTTTCTGCGATGGCTCGGTGTGGCATCGGCTGCAGTGCCTGCGGGGTTTTGGAGAGTGGATCGACAGCATTGTCGAGTTCTCGGCCAACCTGCAGAGGATGAGCCTGGATGTCCCCACCTTCTCCTGCGTTTGCACCCTTGCCTTGGTCACTGGTAGGTACAAACTATGATGTGCTTTTGCCTGACAAACACGTTACATTCAAAATGTTTATAAGAAAGAAAATGATTTAAAAATAGGAAAGAACCCTCAAGGCAAAATACAGAAAATCTTTAGTCATTAGTAAATAAAAAAAAGGTTTGCAGATGAGGTTCTATTTTTATAAAATTTATGTAATCAATAGTTGATTTACTGAAGTTAGAGCAACACTTTACAGTAAATGTCCCTTTATTAACGTTACTTAGTGCTTTATTAAGCATTAATAAACTATTAAAGTTGCACTGACAAAACATAAGTAGCCCAAACATTTGAAATTTAGTTTGACAGAAGTTTGTTAAACTAAAACAAATTCTTTTAAAACACAAGAGGCCAAAAATATTTCATATAATGACGTAAAAATAGCTGATTTGATTTTAAAAGAAAATAATTTGAATGAAAACATCTTCAGAAAAAGAAAAACAAATCAAAATTGGTTTTTAGAGGGAGAATGGGTTTTTTAATTATATTTAATCTTTTTGATGCGTTCTACGAACTATTATTTTGCAGAAATAGTAGCAAAAAACATGATTTTTCAAAAAAAATTTCAAATGAAAAGCCTTTAATTTTTCTTAATTCTGTAATTTGATTCACAGAATAAAATCAAATTATTGCCTCAAAATGATTAAATCTCCACTTTCAGACTTTAGTTTAACGCTCTTATTTGGAAATGTTCAGAGCGCCATGGGTTGAAGGAGCCAAAGCGGGTGGAGGAGCTTCAGAACAACGTGGTCCGATGTTTGAGGGATGGTTCAGAGGGAGGCGGTCCGAACCGCTGGTCCAACCACCTGTCCAGGCTCCTGGAGAAGCTTCCAGAACTCAGAACTCTGTGCGTCCAGGGCCTGCAGAGGATCTTCTACCTGAAGCTGGAGGACCTGGTGCCACCGCCAGCAGTCATAGATAAGTTATTCCTGGACACGCTGCCGTTTTAGGGACACTTTCTGGGATATTTGACTTCTTCTCATGCAGACGTGTCAGTGATTCCTGACAGACTGAGGTCTGTGCCGTGCATAAGATCAGCAGATACATTAAAATTCTGAGTGAAAATTAAAGTAAAATTGTGAGAAAGTAAAAGAATATTTTAAATTTGTTGAAAAGTTATAATCACAATCCTTCCTGTTGCAGATAGCTTCCTGAGCAGCCTCAGTATGGAGAAGGAGCCTTTACAACCTACAGGATTGATGAGCTAATGGCTAGTTCCAGGCTTTAGTTTCATGTTATTTTGTAAACTTCCTCAGACTAAGGACTTGATCTCTGGAAACTGCATTTTGCTGCTGGAGGTGATGTTTATGCTTCTAAGCGTCCTATCTACCAGGTATGCTGATAAGAGTTGCCTTTAACAAGTGCAGCTGTCAGACATGACGGGTAACAAAGAAAGGGTCTGGTGTTAAGCTGCAAGCTAAAAAATGTTGAAGTGGTAGTGTGTAGTTTCCTGGTGATAGGAGGAGCAGTACATACATTTCAGGGTAGTTTTACACCATATTGCTGTGACTGTCTCTAGTTTAAAAAAGAACCTTACGGTAAAAGTTGTTACCTGTCGAGCAGAAAGCATGCAACCTCAGCGTGACTCCTCAGACTTTGATAGTCCTTCAGGTAATTCCATCAAGAGAATGCAATGCTGATGCTAGTTTTCTGGTTGTGTAGGTTTAGTATCTGTTCAGGGTCCTGAACCTGCCGATGATGTTAAACTACGGCTATACCACTCGGCCAAAATATATTGCATCACTTTTTCGATTCTGTTCTTTCACATAGGTTTTGGAAAGAGTTTAGCAGTTTTCTTATCGTCTAAATGTTTTTGAACGTGGTAACGTAACTTCCATAAGTCGTACGTCCAGCCAATCATCTATCCAATCGGCAGGCACAGGACCCCGAGCTGGCTCATGTAGAAGGGAACATGGCATCCAATATGGCGTCCCCCAGAGACTTAGACCCGCACCCTATGTATTTTTAAAGTTAAAGTCCCAAGTCATCATCACACACTGGTGAAATTACATCTCCGCATTTGACCCATCCCCTGTGGCTGCGCTCGGGAACTATTTGGTGGTTTAACCCCCCAATCCAACCCCTTAGTGCTGAGTGTCAAGCGAGGAGGCATTGGGTCCCATTTTTACAAAGTCTTTGGTATGACCCAACCGCGATTCGAACCCCGATCTCCCAGACCTGGGGTGGACACTCTACCACTAGACCACCAGACCTGGTTATATGGTTATATGTGAAGAAGCCGCCAATATTTTTCAATGACTGGACATCATTTACTTAATTTTCAACAACATTTCAATGAATATTTCCAGAGATTAATGGTAAAAACTACACATTGTCACTTTAAGCAGTCGGTAGGTGGGCGAGTCTTCTCAATTAGCTTTAAAACAAATCCTCCAACGTCCATAAGTTGCCTGGAGCTCCCAACTATGTGTTTCAAAATTGTACTTAATTTTGTCCATACATTGTTTGGCCTTTAAAGCAGAAATCTGGAGACTTTTGTCAGAGGGCTCCATCTAAAGGTGGAAAAATGCATTGCACCTTTAAGCCCCACTCCCTGATTTAATTATGGCTGGAAGCAACGCTTCTTGTTTGTGAACACGCACCACTAGTTGGCCAACAGCACTAAAACACATTGTTTCACTTTTTTAAAGACTTGTCCATAAAAACTATCGTCAACTTTGCATCTGTCTAGGTACGTTCTCAAACGCTCGTCCACTCTGCGATTGACAACTGTACATAAGCGGTTGTCTAACGCTATTGGCTAATGTTGAACGATGCTAAATTTGAAATACGTGGGGCTCTATGGGATGGGGCCAGGCTTAGAAAAAAATGTATATATACTGTTTGCTTTTTTCAGTTGAGATTTTTGTCGTATCACACAGCTGTGTGACATTGACCTATACACCAACCTTCTTAGTGTTGACAGATCTTTGATACAACAGACTGATACCCAAATACAAGATACATTAACTCGGCATGTAGCCGCTTTTGTATATAGTAGCCATTTCTCTAATTATTGCCTCCTTATATTACTAATATTTTATTGTGTTTATTTCTTATTTCTTATTTCTGCTCATCATTTTTTTGCACCAAGTACCACAGCAATTTGCTAATGTTGTGATTTTTTGCACATATGGCAATAAAACCCTTCTTATTCTGTCATGGTGGCATCTCTGTGTGTGAACACAAATTTCCTTGTAAATAATGGTGGAAAGGTTTATAAAAAAATTAGATTGGATCTGTTTTAAAACAGTCGCAACACACTGAACTAGCCATTAGCCTATCAGTCCTAAAGCTGCTGAATCTCTTATTCTTCAAACTGAGGCTGTTCTGGAAGCATTATTGGGTTTGATGGGAACGATTTATACGTTTTTAAACAGAAACAAACCACAGTCTGAAATATGAGACTTGAAGGGGATTAGTTGTGGGAAATGAGGGAAAAATCAGCTTTTTTCCTCAAAAAAACATTTGAATTCTTTCTAAGATATTTTTGAGCATCAGGCAGTCCACACCTTTCCACTGTAGGTGAGTAAAACCATGTGTTTCAGTCATTTTCTGGCTTGTATAAAAACATTTTTGATACAAAATAAGTGTGTTTCTCTTTATGCTTTTATTTATTAGTGAAGTGCGTTCTGAGCCAGTCTGTTTTTATTCATGTTTAATAAATTCATATGTTTTCATGAATTATTCTTGTATTGTGTTTTAGGATTCTTGACGTCTACTTTTAGACTTTTTTCCAGGTTTGATTTTCTAAAAGGCACATATGATGAAAGTGATTATAAACATTTCTGTCGTTTGCTTTAGTATTTTATTAGTTCTGATTTTTCTCCGCAAACATTCTTCTCATGCTAAAGGTCACTCCGTGTGATTAAAAAGTGTTCCAGTTTAAGCAGCAACACATTGTTTTTGCACACTTTTGCATGAAAAGGTTAAAGGTCACTGATGTGTTTTATTTATGTTCTTTTCCTTACTGCTGTTGGCGACATGACATTTCTACTAGCCTTTGGTCAGAAATGACATTAAAACATCCGTTTCTGCTGCTGTCAGCAAACAACAAAAACAGAAGAAATGGAACATTTAAGTAAGGATGTACTAGTCTTCAAATACAAAATCAGCATGTTAGCAGCATGCTTTTCTAAATGTATGAAAGTGGAATTACGTGTTTTAAAAAACATAAGAACAGGATGACGTTTCTGTGAGGAAAAGACCTGCAGGTCGATTTTCCATTCAGTCCTACGGTTTGTTGGGGGTGCGATTCAAACAAATCAATATGAACATCTGATAAATGTCAGATTTATTCCAGAGATGATGGTGACTGATTTTGGTGTGGGGGGTTGGTAGGTGGAGGCTCTGGGTTATAAATGTTAACCTTCAAGTGGCCCGCGGATTATGGATGAGTGCAAAAGTCAGATTCTTCTACACGTAGGAATATAATCCAGGTTCTGATGCAGGAACATAAACAACAAATAGAGCAAAGGATTATGGGTCTCCAGGCTCTTGAGGGTCGAAACACATTAATGATTTAATTAAATGCATAGAGCAACATTCAAGCATAATCTTCTCTACTGGTGATTAATGGAGAGTGCATATATGTTAACTGAAATATTATTTTGAAAGGGTTTAAAAGGAAGTGGTATCTCAGTCGGGTTCAACTGATGATGTCACAGTCCTAAAGAAGATCGTCGGAGTCCCTGAATCAAATTATCTTGGATTTTAGAAGTCCTAGCTAGGATATTTGCATTGATAACCTGTTTACAACAGCAAAGGGAATCTAACCAGCAACCCACATGTAAAACTGTTATGAACAGCTGGTTTTAAGGCTAAAAAGTTAGCCGTGTTTGCATTAGCTGTAACATGAGATTAAACATAAAGCTTTGTTTCAGTTAAACATTTAGTTTATTATTCTTTTCTATCGTCTTCCATTTGCTCCCAAATCCATTTCTGAGTATAGATTTAGATGTTTTAGGGTTTATGATGGAGATCTTCACCCTGGAACACGTAAACGTTGATTATTCTAGAGCCTGGCCACCAGAAGCTGCTTGTTTTGAGGATCCTGAGGCCCTCAGGCTGCTTGGAGCAGCACAGCAGCCTCGCGTTTTCATCTGGAGGGCGTACACGTCTTTCTGCAGACTTTGATCTCAGCAGTTGTCCAGCTTCTGTAGCGCTTTATCCGTTATCACTGTCGGGCCAGAGACCACCAAGCACCAAGGCTCCGCTGATGGATTTATAGACAGGGTACTGGTTATTCTCAACATGTAATCTGAGATTAATACAGATTTCTCATCAGATGCTTTCTAAATAAGCAAGTCTTGTTACCTGGATAAAGATTATTATCTAACTGATCGAAAAGGGGCGGGGCTTCTTCACCTGTTTTACTCAAGTTCTATTGTTTTTTACAGAAAATCTCTGTTTTTTTAGTGAATTTTGTCAATGATTTACTATATACTGCTACTAAAAGTCATGGAGAATTATTCTCAATTGAGCCTGCATGTTTTATCCAGTGGTAGGACAAAAACTTAAGATTAGCAGGAGAATGTTAATGAGCTCTGTGGCTCTTTAAATGTTCATAAAGCCACATATTATTGTCAGGAATACAAATCTATTAGAATGACTGTTTAGGAGAAGCAATCAGTGGATTCTACTCGACGTCCACTTATCTTTAAACCTTCATGATAACTGGGAGGGATCAGCGCCTCGAACGGGTTCGGCTGGGAATCCTTCTGGGATTTTGATTCTGATATTATTATTCTGCTCCAACAGAACAAACACATCAGGAACAAAGAGAAAATCCTGAGTGGTGAAATGATCCAACTGAAGATGTTTGCCTCACAATCAGGAGATTTCTTCAGGTGTCTTCTGGGAATACTGGGGGTTTAGTTTGAATGGTTCTGTGGTTCGTGCATCTTAATTAGCAGATATGTGTTTATAAATCAAAGAATTAAACGCTGAAGAGGTTTAGGTCAACTGAACATCCCCTGGAGACACAAATGCCTGATTAAATGGATTTATTAAAGCCAGAGCTCAATAAATGCTTTTAGCCCACTGTTAGCTACCATTAGCCTCTGTTAGCCTTCTTTAGCCACTGTTAGCCCCCATTATAGGTCTTTTCCAACAGCACTACACAGTGTGACATGGGTTGGTGCGATTCGGTCTGGCCTCCTTTTCCAACAGCACGGTTTGGTTTCAGTGTAGAATACAGCTCACCTTACACTGTTTACTGGTCACCTCATGCTATTTTTGCCTCAATGTTTTTGAAGTAAATTATGGAAAAAAAATCAATCAGTACCTAATAATTCTTAGCCCCCCCACCCCCCATAAAGGAGTCCAAGTTTGCTATTAGGGGGGCACCGGTCCAGCCTGGACCCCTTCTATCACCGCCCCTGTCAAATAAAAACATTTTTTATAACATTAACTCATGATTTTAGTGCTAGAATGTTCAGTAAAATCTAGTTTAGTTTCAAAAAGGTTCAAAATAATTTATTTTCTATTCATACCTTTATAGTGAAGCTTGCTGTTTAACGTTAAACCTGATTTTGTAGCTAAAACCTGAATTTCCTAAACAGTTTAAGGAGAAGAAAAACTTTTTTGTGTTTTAAAAAGTAGAAAAATAGGGGACCACATGTGTTTCGACCTCAAAGACCCCTTATGATGAGTTCAACAGATGGATGCAGTGTTCCCTCGCCCAGACGCGGGTCACTGGGGCCCCCCTCTGGAGCCAGGCCTGGAGTTGGGGCACGCTGGTGAGCGCCTGGTGGCCGGGCTTTCACCCATGGAGCCCGGCCAGGCATAGCCCAAAGAGGAGAAGTGGGTCCCCCTTCCCATGGGCTCACCACCCGTGGGAGGGGCCAAAGGGGTCGGGTGCACTGTGGAAAGGGTGGTAGCCGAAGGCGGGGACCTTGGCGGTCTGATCCTCGGCTTCAGAAGCTAGCTCTAGACACGTGGAATGTCACCTCTCTGGTGGGGAAAGAGTCGGAGTTGGTGTGTGAGTTTGAGAGGTTCCGACTAGATATAGTTGGACTCACCTCAACGCATGGCTCTGGCTCTGGAACCAGTTTCCTCGAGAGGGGTTGGACTCTCTACCACTCTGGAGTTGCTCCCACTGAGAGGCGTCGAGCAGGGGTGGGCATACTTCTTGCCCCCCATCTTGGTGCCTGTGTGTTGGGGTTTACCCCGGTGAGCGAGAGGGTAGCCTCCCTCCGTCTTCGGGTGGGGGGACAGGTCCTGACTGTGGTTTGTGCTTATGCACCAAACTACAGTTCAGACTACCCACCCTTTTTGGAGTCCCTGGAGGGGGTACTGCAAAGCGCTCCTTCGGGTGACTCCCTCGTTCTGCTGGGGGACTTCAATGCTCACGTGGGCAACGACAGTGAGACCTGGAGAAGTGTGGTTGGGAGGAACGGCCCCCCTGATCTGAATCCGAGTGGTGTTCTGTTATTGGACTTCTGTGCTCGTCATGGATTGTCTATAACGAACACCATGTTCAAGCATAAAGGTGTCCATATGTGCTCTTGGCACCAGGACACCTTAGGCCGCAGGTCGATGATCGATTTTGTTGTCGTTTCATCTGATCTGCGGCCACTCGGGTGAAGAGAGGGGCGGAGCTGTCAACTGACCACTACCTGGTGGTGAGTTGGCTTCGATGGTGGGGGAAGATGCCGGTCAGACCTGGCAGACCCAAACGTGTTGTGAGGGTCTGCTGGGAACGTCTGGCAGAGTCTCCTGTCAGAAGGAGCTTCAATTCCCACCTCCGACAGAACTTCGAACACATCCCGGGAGAGGCAGGGGACATTGAGTCCGAATGGGCCATGTTCCGTGACTCCATTGTCGAGGCGGCTGACCGCAGCTGTGGCTGCAGGGTGGCCGGTGCCTGTCATGGCGGCAATCCCCGAACCCGCTGGTTGACACCGGTGGTTAGGGATGCTGTCAAGCTGAAGAAAGAGTCCTATCGGGTCCTTTTGGCCCGTGGGACTCCGGAGGCAGCTGATAGGTATCGGCAGTCCAAGTGGAATGCGGCTCGGGTGGTCGCGGAGGCAAAAACCCGGGCATGGGAGGAGTTCGGTGAGACCATGGAACAAGACTTCCGTACGGCTTTGAGGAGATTCTGGTCCACCATCCGGCGCCTCTGGATTGGCAGACCGGGGTGGTGGTCCCCCTATTTAAAAAGGGTGACCGCAGGGTGTGTTCCAACTACAGGTGGATCACACTCCTGAGCCTCCCTGGTAAGGTCTATTCAGGGGTTCTGGAGAGGAGGGTCCATCAGATAGTCAAACCTCGGATTCAGGAGGAGCAATGTGGTTTTCGTCCTGGCCGTGGAACACTGGACCAGCTCTATACCCTTAGGGAGGTCCTGGAGGGTGCGTGGGAGTTCATCCAACCAATCTACATGTGTTTTGTGGATTTGGAGAAGGCATTCGACTGCGTCCCTCGGGGGGCCTTGTGGGGCCTTGTGGGGGGTACTCTGGGAGTATGGGGTACCAGGCCCCTTGATACGGGCTGTTAGGTCCCTGTATGACCAGTGTCAGAGCTTGGTCCGCATTGCTGGCAGTAAGTCGGGCTCATTTCCGGTGAGAGTTGGACTCCAACAAGGCTGCCCTTTGTCACCGATTCTGTTCATAACTTTTATGGACAACATTTCTAGGTGCAGCCAAGGTGGAAAGGTGGAAAGAGAAAGGGGGGAAACAGAAGGAAGGGGGGAGTTCACCAAAATAAGCCATAAAGGATGCAAAAGAATCCACTTCTAGACCTGCAGAAAGAGAAAAAGAGAAGAAAAAAAAGGGACACAGAAATACAACAGAACCAAAACATCACTGCACCAACAACATGAGGATGTATAACAGTAGCAATTTTTGCTGAAAAGCACACAGTAATAAATCCTAGTGCATATATTGCCAACCACAGCCTTAGGTTATGTGTTAAAAACACCCAAGCCCATACTTGTGAGAGCACCATGTGAGCACCTGTGTTGTGTACACGCGTTTGTGTATGTAAGGTTTCTCTAGAGGAATGTCCAATAGTGAGTGTGAGAGGCCACAGACCTGCCCCCAAAGACCCATGGAGGATGGAGGAGATCCAAGCCCTGAGGTCCCGAGGTCTCCCCAGAGCGCGGGGACCATAGAGAGACTGCCACCGGAGCAGCTCCAACCCCTCTCCCGATGGGCGCAGAGGCTCTCCCGGGGGGGCCAACCAGCAGCCGTGTCAGAGGCCCAGGAGATGATGACGGCAAGCCCCCAGCCCAGCCTGAAGCCACCCACCCGAAGGTGGACTGAACTCGGAAACTCAGCGGTCCGTGATCCAAGGGCGCCCACCCCTGCCAGAGATCTGCCAGAGCCCAGGGTCCAGGCCCCTCCAAGCAGCTACCAGGAGCTATCTTACAGCTGTAAAAAAAAACTTTCAGCCCCACATACGAGAGCTGCAAATACGCAGGCAGACCGAGGTATCACCCACCAGCAGGAATTGAGGCAGGGGGAGAGTAGGTCAAGATGTTATAGCATCACAAGATGTCCCAGGAGATAGAGAGGGGAGTAGTCCAAAACTCTACCTGATACATAGGCAGTCACACACTCCCACCCTCTTACTCACTCAAAAATACATGCGTCCTAGACTCACAAGAATGCACGTAATACACCCACTCACACTCCCCATACACACCCTACACACTCTGGTCTGATACAGCCGCACACTAGGCACAACCACTACCGGACTCAGAGATGGTCCTGTTCTAATATGGGTGATGATGAACAGGCAACCCCGCCCAGCGCAGAGCAAAGTGACCCACCACCCCAGACCCCGACCAGAGAGCCAGCTCCCACTCCTAGTCACCACCCCCGAGCAGTGAACCGAGAACAGTGGTGTGGGAAGACCCCTAGTCTCCCTCCGCTTGCTCTAATGTGGTGTTGATGCGTGTTGTTAGAGTGCATTTTGCGGTTCCCCCCTCAGAACTGTCGGTGTCTAGGTGCAGCTTAAAATTGGAAGTGGGCACCGGCACCCGAGGAGAGGCTGAGTGATCCCAGTCTACAGGTGCCGTCGAGTGTGTGCCCCCCTCAAAGGCCCTAAGTCTGAATCTGCATGAAATGTCGTTGATGGAAGTGTTTAATATGCAAATTAAAATTGGGGCGCAGGCTGCCAAGGGACTGCGGAGATGGGAACCATACCCGCACCCACAGAACTAGCCCTTACCCCAAGGCCCGTTGTGTATGTGTGTGTGGTTATGTGATGGAGCAGGAGGAGGGAAATGTCTGAGGATGGGGAGGAAAGACTGGGGGGCTTAAGCCCTCCCAGGGAGCCAGCTCCCCCACTGAGCCCAATAGGCACCCCCGTTCCCAGACACCATCCAGGGCAAGGAGACCCCAGTCCATCTGGTCAGGGCCCACTGCAGCAGCGTCAGAGAGCCCCACGGAGCCCGAGGTCGCCAATTCAGCCCCACCCCAGCAGAATATCTACTCCCACCCTCGCATTTGATCAACATCCAGACTACACAAGACATTAGACACCCAGTCTTAAGTGGGGAATTAAGATTTTCCAAGGTAAAAAGTTGAAATTTTAAATTTCTACATGTTTCAGATGATTCAAAGCTATTTTATTTTACTGTTATAACTTTTGATGGAGGACCCACTTGGTCACAAGATAGTTCATCTCAAGTGGCTGATCCTCCAGAAAGATAAGTGAATAAATAAATATTTTTAAATAATTGACATACACTGAAAAAGAGAGAAATTGATCTTGAAATATCTTTACGTATATGTTTTCTGTGATCAAAAAGTTAAATTACTTATAAAGATTTGTCTAACATTTTGGATTTTTATAACTAGAGTGCATCACACACCTGCATCTTTGTCTCAAACTCAACTTGACACACTTCACAAATAACATAAGCCTCAGTTTTAAATGGAAGTTCAGAAAAATTGTTATTCAAACAGCATTTTTAGTATGAGAGGTTTTAGGAGCAGGACAATAAAAAGTCTGAGACAAAAAAAGAAGAATAACAAAAACAAAAACAATGAAAAATGCTTTGCTGATTCATGTTACTGATAAAGATAAAACGTCATGAGGCTAAATTAGCTTTTTTTTGTTTTATGTGTAGAAATCATGTGGAAAAAAGTAAATTTGCACTCAACTCCATCTTCATTTCCCTCAATGCACCTGCCATGATTTTTGATCTTCCAGATCATAAGATCATGAATTTGCACCAACTGAGGATATTGAGACAAAAACCATTAAATTAGGTGCTTTTATTTTGTATTAGGGGTTCAGATTTATTTTGAAATCTGAGTTTATTGTTGCCTGCTTGTAAAGGTTTTTGCAGGTGGATAAAATCTCTCAGACAGGTTTAAGAATCTATTTCAGATTGAAGAGAACAACAACTCCTGAAGCAGTTTTGTTTATTACAGATAATGTGATTTTAGTGGAGTCCATTAAAACTGGGAGAAGCTGTAGAAGTAAGAGAAAAGTAATCTGTGAGCCCTCCAACTTCACATGAAGAGACCTCTGCTATCCCTCCATCTCAAACCATCTCTCACCTTAAAAAAAAACAAGATGATTGGAGGTGTTTGAAGGCTCAGGAGGACTTGGAGGTTTGTTTGAGGATTATCAGGAACGGCGACAGCCTGGTGAGCTCAGAACTCCAGTAAAGCGTGATGGACAGGTGAAGTTCACAAAGTCTTTTATCATTTCTGAGTCTGCTGAAGTTATCTACGTTCTGGGATCCAGTCTGATCCCTGGAGCTAAAGAGGTGAGCATCTGGAGCTAAAGGAACCCTGAACTTTATTCTCACCCACCAACAGGACATGGATTTTATTAAAACTCTCAGGAAGACTTCGTAGGAGGAGCACCTACAGATGATCGCCTCTTGGAGTTGATGATTTTAAAGATGGCCGCTGCAGCTGATCAACACGAGCAAACATAAAACTGGCTCGTCCTTTTACAGATGCTGAGCTCTAGTTTAACCTGATGGAAGCTGAGAGTCATCGTACCGGCTGCCTAATAAAAAGATAGGAAGACTGATTATTTTCCTTGACTTTTTTGGAAAAAGGTAAAATACCTTCTCCAGGTCAGGGATGAGGTCCTGCCCCAAGTGGAGGAGTTTGTATCTTGTTCACGAGTGAGGGAAAGATGGATCGGGAGATCGATAGGTGGATTGGTGCTGCATCTGCAGTGATGTGGGCGTTGTACCGGTCTGTCGTGGTGAAGAGAGAGCTGAACCAGAAGGCGAAGCTTTCGATTTACTGGTCATTCTATGTTCCTACCCTCATCTATGGTCACGATCTTTGGGTAGTGACAGAAAGAACGAGATCATGGATACAAGCTGCCAAAATGAGTTTTCTCCGCAGGGTGTCTGGGCTCTCCCTTAGAGATAGGGTGAGAAGCTCGGTCATCAGGGAGGGGCTCAGAGTAGATCCGCTGCTCCTCCACATCGAGAGGAGCCAGTTGAGGTGGCTTGGGCTTAGGATGCCTCCTGGATGCCTCCCTGGTTAGATTTTCCAGGCACGTCCAACTGGAAGGAGACCTAAAGGGAGACCCAGGGCACTCTGGAGGGACTATGTTTCTCGGCTGGCCAGGGAACGCCTTGGGATTCCCTCGGAGGAGCTGGCCTAAGTGGTTGGGGAGTGGGAAGTCTGTGCCTCTCTGCTTAGGCTGCTGCACCTGTGACCCGACTCCTGATAAGCGGAAGAAAATGGATGGATGAATGGATGGTTTAGGCCTATGTTTAATTTTTAATGCATTTTCAAGATAAAAACAATCTCAGTTTGAAGTAATGATGTAACAAGACAGTTTATGTAATGATGTAATACATTAGCCTATTAGAATGTATTGTGTTTTCCACATAATGGAGTTGACGTATCGTACTGTAACCAACAAGTGTTTCCTGACAAAACTAACACTGATATTTAGCTAATGTTTGATAAATGTTTATTTGTCAAAGTTTAACATGTTTTCAATAAAATAGCTTAAATTTTATTTACAAGAAATTATTATTTTATTCTTCAAGTTTTAAAACGTCAAATACCTGGAATTATAAAAGTAAAAACATGCTGTTGTGTGCTAAATCTGCCAAATGTTATTTAATCTCATAAAATGATTTTGATCAATCGTTCGTCAAACTTTCTCAAGCTTTTCTTTGCCCTTTGGCTGCTTTTTCACCCAGTTTCAGTCCGTGAATCTGTTTGGATTTGACCATTTTGTTTTTTTAAGTCCAACATTTGGAACACTGAGGTAAGAAAAAGTCCTTTAAACCCAGGAATGTGCCAACACATCAGAGAACCAGTCACAAAGTTATAATTTTATTCAGCTTTTTAGTAGAATTTTTGAAAAATATCAGTTATAACAGGAAAACAGGATTTTAGCACCAGTAGAGGGATGTCCACAGCTGGGAAAAATGGCTTCATCTAGTGGTTTGGAACAGAACTGCTGTTTCTCATGACCTAAATACCTCAAGAGCTTGTGAGATTAAAAATGTAAACAACTCGGCTGCACAAGAAACCACATGAGGGTTGAGCAACTGTTTATCAGGAAAAAAAAGGCTCACCTGTATTTTATTTACTTTATTATGTCATACATGACTTCAAAATGTAATATATATATATAAATAAATAACATTTTATTATTAATCTTAATAAATAACCAATTGTATAAAAAAAGCACTTTAGCTTTGTTTTATTTAGAAAAATCACCTCATCTCATGTTTTATTATGAAACCAGTGTTAGATGTAAAAATAAAGCAGCAGCTGTTGTCGTCCCCGCCCCCTCCCCCACTGCCCCGCCCCCTGTCCCTAGCAGCTTTAAAAGCGTGTGTGTCACACGCTGACACGACTTCCCTCACAGAGATCTCATTAAGGTTTCGCTGTGAGAAACAAACTCACTTCCACCTCTTCTTCTCTAAACAGGACGATCAGAACGACAACATGGTGAGTTTCAACTCTTTCTTTGTCTCTTTCTGTTTAATTCTGGTGTTTATTCTAATAAAACTTCCAATAAAAGTCAACTTTTTTCACTTTTCGGTGCTGAGATGTGACTCATGTTTCCTGTTTTCACACTTCCTTCCTAAATCTGAGTTGCAGATGCTTCTGCTTTCTTGTAAATGTTGGAAAATAACATTTGGTGGAAACAAACAGAGGCAGCAGAGGGTAACAGTTTCCATATGGGGGACTGGAGGACTCCTGGGAATGCTGATGTGGCTTCCAGGATCTGTTTTCCTGCAGCTGGGCTCAGAAAAGCTGTCGGATTTAGAGCTTTTTGTAGACAGTCGTAAAGAAATCCATAAAAGTGAACTTTGACTCGCTAATACCGCTGCAAACAATGAGGGTGTTGTAATGTTTGCAGTTCATTCAGAGGGAACGGCTCCTGGTTCCTGGTTCCAACTGCAAGATAACAGCTCTGGAGCTTAAAGAGCTCTAAGGAGGAGTTATATTTAGCCTATTGAGGTCTACACCATGCAGCGCTGAATCTGGATTTCCTGCTTGGTGTTGCACCAAAGTTTGGGAAAACGTTTTTTTTTTTTTTTCTCTTTAAGTGTCAGGATCAAACATGACCTTGTTCCAGTCAGGACATGACAGAAAACCGACTCTATTTCCACCCAGTTTTTGCCTGGAAGTGTGAAAGTGTGAATCAGGAGTGGCGTGTTGCAACAGCAGAACTGGCCGCCACACCCACAATCCTCAGATCCACACTGAAGAAAGTCCAAAAACCTGCTTCACAGCCCGATTCTGAGCAGCAGCTGCAGCAGAGAAAGTGCTCCTGGTTTCTGAGAACTCGTGTTACATTTAAATCTGCGTCCAAACGGGTTAGTAGGGTAAAGTCTGCTGGAATGAGTGACCCCTGACTCAAAATAGCAGGCTGCTATTTCCATACCGAGCACCGAGACCCCTCCTCTGTCCTCGTCGGGCCTTTTCAAGGAGATCCTTGTTCAAAACAAGTTAGCCTCTCCCTCCATAAAGCTAAAACACACGTATTGGGTCTAAGTAAAGAATCACTGTTTAATCAGGAAGTCACAGGACCCAGATATACGTCTGGTTTGCCTCAAAGTCGCCTTTTACCACAAAGTTATTCAATGAATTCAAAAACAGGTTTGCTTGGACTGAATGCCTCATCTTGCTGCTATGAATGGTATTCTGACATCAACACGTGACATTTGGATGGTATTTTCGTTCAAAAGCGATCCAAAACACTGCTGTCTATTCTTTTATCTCCTCTAAAAAGTCCAGTTGCACACACCGAACGAGTAGCTCCCTCAGGACTAACTGATGAATCACACTTCTAACCTAGATCTCTTTAATCAGCCAGAAATACTTCGGCAGGGTGTGTAAGTACTTTGGCCTCTGCAGACTCACCGATGACACTGTGATAATCAACGCCTGCACTTTTTCACGCTTGTTTTGACTGTGGCGTCACATTTTTTCAAGGATGACTGAAGTTCTTGTGTGCTGACACCAACTGGATTTCAAAGACACCAGAAATAAAGACTCCACCCTGTTTCAGATTCTTAACTGTCACTTTTTCGCAAGTTAAGACAAGTTTGGCCTAAATATGATTTTAAAAACTCCCATGTTCTTTGGTTTGTACAATTTCTTGATAGTTTTGAGCCAAACCCTAAAAGTGTGCTGGATTTAATTTGTGATGCTTCTTTGTCTTCCCAAGCGCGAGTGTATCTCCATCCACGTGGGCCAGGCTGGGGTTCAGATGGGCAACACGTGCTGGGAGCTGTACTGCCTGGAGCACGGCATCCAGCCGGACGGTCACATGCCCAGCGATAAGCCCACCAGAGGCTACGATGACTCCTTCACCACATTCTTCAGTGAGACCGGCACGGGGAAATACGTCCCCAGGGCCATCTTCGTGGACTTGGAGCCAACCGTCATTGGTAAGCACTCTAGGAACTGTTAATTGCTAGGGCGTCAACCAGTAACGTTGTTATTTAAACCAGATTGTCTGGGTCAGCAACTTATTGTTTAAGTAAACAAAAACTTGTTTTTGATTAAACATAAGATTTTTCCTTGAAATGACACTGGTGCCTTTCTCAAGTGGCCATTGTGCAATATGGTCTGTAGAAACAACCCATAGTTTTTAAATTACCGTCAACTTGAAGTGTTTAACCACATCAACCAACTGTCAAACCTTGATAATCCTTCAGATGAGGTCCGAACTGGAACCTACCGTCAGCTTTTCCACCCCGAGCAGCTGATCTCTGGAAAAGAGGATGCAGCCAACAACTACGCCCGAGGCCACTACACCGTCGGGAAGGAGCACATCGATTCAGTCCTCGACAGGATCCGTAAACTGGTGAGAAAGACAGCAAACGACCTAACATCCAGTCATTAATGGTTAATTCAGAGTCGGAATTAAAGTTCTTTCATCAGTTTTGCGTTGTAAATTATACTTTCTTGTTCAGTCTGACCAGTGCACAGGGCTCCAAGGTTTCCTGGTCTTCCACTCTTTCGGAGGAGGAACTGGCTCTGGATTCACCTCTCTGCTCATGGAGCGCCTATCGGTAGACTTTGGCAAGAAGTCCAAGCTGGAATTTGCCATCTACCCAGCTCCTCAGGTGTCCACAGCTGTGGTGGAGCCCTACAACTCCATCCTGACCACCCACACCACCCTGGAGCACTCCGATTGTGCCTTCATGGTGGACAATGAGGCCATCTACGACATCTGCCGCAGGAACCTGGATATCGAGCGTCCATCTTACACCAACTTGAATCGTCTCATTAGCCAAATCGTGTCCTCCATCACCGCCTCCCTGCGCTTTGACGGTGCGTTGAACGTGGACCTGACGGAGTTCCAGACCAACCTGGTGCCCTACCCTCGAATCCACTTCCCCCTGGCCACCTACGCTCCCGTTATCTCAGCAGAGAAGGCCTATCACGAGCAGCTGACTGTGGCAGAAATTACCAACTCCTGCTTCGAGCCAGCCAATCAGATGGTGAAATGTGACCCCCGTCATGGCAAATACATGGCCTGTTGCCTGCTGTACCGTGGTGACGTGGTGCCCAAAGATGTCAACGTGGCCATCAGTAACATCAAAACCAAACGCACCATCCAGTTTGTGGACTGGTGTCCCACTGGCTTCAAGGTGGGCATCAACTACCAGCCCCCCACCGTGGTTCCTGGAGGAGACTTGGCCAAGGTGCAGAGAGCCGTGTGCATGCTGAGCAACACCACCGCCATCGCTGAGGCCTGGGCCCGACTGGACCACAAGTTCGACTTGATGTACGCCAAGAGGGCCTTCGTCCACTGGTACGTAGGAGAGGGGATGGAGGAGGGCGAGTTCTCCGAGGCCAGGGAGGACATGGCTGCGCTGGAGAAGGACTATGAAGAGGTTGGCGTTGATTCATTTGAAGAGGATGAAGAGGGAGAAGAATATTAGACTCAAATCCATCTAACTATAGATATGGTGTCATGCCGAGCTGCGTATTGGCAGTTCTACCAATCCTATGGTGTTTGGTTTTATTGAAAAATAGTTCTTGAATGACAATGTGTTTGTCTTTTTTTAATAAAGCTGTTTACACCTACAACACATCTGCTTCAAGAATTAATGTCTTGAACTTTCTGAGCTTGAGTCACACGTTTTCCTTTGTTAAATAAATTAACTCATTAAACAGTCAACAAATCTCAATTTATGTCCTTTTGGATGATAAAAAATTAGGCTTGTTAAACCTTTAAAGTACATAATCCTGGTCCTGGAGTGCTACTATCCAGCATGTTTTAGTTGTTTCCCTACTCCAACAGACCTTGTTGAATCACTTGTTCACCAGCTCACAAATCTCTAAACAAGTCTGTTATTTACCTACTGATTACAATCAGTGGACAGGGAAACAACTAAAACATGCTGGATAGCGGCAACATTAAAGATTATTTTCTGTCATGTCACAAAAAGAGCAACAATAAAAGAACAGACTATATATTCAGTCGAAACCTAAAAGAGCCTAAAACATTTAGTTTTCTGATTGAACTGTGGCTTGTCCACCACCAGATGGCAGTGTGGCATTACTGTCATCATTTAACCCCTCAAAGAAAACAATGCATCATTGCATTTTGAGTAAAACATGACATTCTTTTATCACCATGCATTTTATTTCTTGCACAACCATCAAAGTCCTAATTTAAAATCTAAACCAAAGCAGATAATTGTTGTGAGAACTTTACAGTGTTACATTTTTCTTACTTTTGTGTAATCTTTCATAAATGATCACCAAAAATAATCCAAACTAAATGTTATAAATGGGAGGATGATGCAGCAGATTTATAAATCCAGTTTTGCTGTTATGAAAGTAGAAGCTGAAGAAGGCTACTTTTTGACCCTTGCCCCTTTTCTATTCTAAACCTGACAAGCAAAGTTTCTTTTGTGTCAAACTAGCATAACCTTTCTTCTTCCTAAATTTCCTGCAGGACCACCAGAGACGGTGTAATTTCCCCATCCACGTTTTAAATCTCCGTTTCTGCTGCTGCTTTCCCTCCTCAGTGGAAGAGGCCTTCATGTTGGCTCTGTAATTGCTTTGATGTAATTAAAGCTCCGTCCAAGCAGCGTCTCGCCAGCGTTGGACGGGGATTTAGAAAAGGTCAGGAGGACAGGAGAAAAGATAAATGTTTTGTTTGGTGGTGCAGCTACAGTCCAACTCTCTGTATTTCAGTTTAAACCTCATCTGTCAGACTAAATCGGATGCCCCCCCCCCCCGTGACAAAAAGGAACTAAAAATGATTAAAATTAGCTACTTTAAATGTTTTTATTGTTTAATCTTCAATCAACCTACAAGAAATGCAACATGAATATTAGCTTCCATGGCTAAGCGGACATATTTGTCCAATATATTTAAATTTCACATATGTGTATGTACCTTTTGCATTTTAAACAAACACAAGCTGTTATAAATCCAAAGAAAAACTAAACTCACACTGTAGCTAGTTTCTGCTAGCATCTTTTACACATTATAATGTACATCCTTGTATCACTGGTTCTGGTAATGATTTAAGAGCACTAATGCAGAATAATTGAAAACAAATGAAATATATTAAAGAGTTGGTTTGAAACAAACAAACCAACCCTGAATTTCAATAAAACTAGATTTATTAAATTTGCAAATTGTACCATCAAATTGAAAGAGTGAGTGATACAAAATATTGGGGGCTAATAATAGAAAAAAGTTAAAGCAACATTCTGCAACTTTTACACCTTAAAATTATACTTTTTTGTAAAGTTTTGGCGTCATACAATCATCTATTATGTTCATTTTCGTACCTGTGATAGTGTTGGGGGGGGGAGGTCCCACGTCTGTTTACCACACTATACAAGTTTTTGAGCTCGGGTAGTACAGGAAGTACTGACTGGGTGTTGCTTTACGGCAAAATATGGCAAGCCAAAGGGATAAAAAAAAGTGCGTGTTCTAAAAGCGAGCATTATGTCTGCCAAACGACGCGTCTTGAACAAGCGTTTTGGCGGACATAATGCGAGTTTAGAATGCGCAATTTTTTTTATCCCTTTGGCTTGCCATAATTGTATAACGTAGACTCGCTGTTTAGCAGTGGCAGATTCACCAAAGAAAGCTAGAAATCCCTTATCAGAGGAATCTAGGAAAAGAAAAGAAGAACATGATAGAGCAAGAGCAAAGACCAGTTATTATTGGGCCGTCTTTTCCTCGCTGGAGAGCTCTTTTAGAAAGAAAGGCATGAACTACAGACTCTGACCTAGCCGTGCTGCTAATGGTTAGGTAAGTAATAAATTATTTCACCGGGGTTTTTGTGTTTGGTCGGGCATAAAGTTGTTATACAGTCCTGATAAAACTATTTATTCAATGTGTGGAGGTGGAAAAGTTTGTTTTCGTTGTTTTGCCTGATATTAGGAATGTAAACATGCCACTTTTACCCGAGAGAGAGATTTAATGTTACGACAGTGACGTTACGCAGCAAGCCTCTAGAGGGCGACAAAGAGCATATATCTGCAAAGTTAATGAATGCTGCTTTAAGTTGGAAACCACATATTTATTTTATTAGATCAAAGTTGTCCAAATTGTAAGCAGTTTTATACAAAGTCAAAGAGTTCACCTTTTTTTCCCTTAATGATTTCAGACCAGTGGTCTTAATTTCAATCTTTATGAAGGTCTTGGAGAACACTAAACTCCTGAGACCCTGTGTCTACATATGAGGACATTGGCTTTTGCACTATTCTCTTCAACTTAGACCTTTTTTATTATTATTTTGAGACACTTTATATTGACTTTAAGTTTACATTTTTTTCTTTTTCTTTCATTTTTTAAGGGAATTATTCATTTATCTAAGTGATATTTTGTTCACATTTATGAGAGTTGACTAATCTGTAATGGTTAGAATTGGTTGTTCTTCTAAATCACACCAAATACAAATTTGGGTCTCAGGAGTCTAGGCAGGAATTAGACAAACTGCTATAGGGAGTCTGAGTCACACCCATCTACTAGGTCCCCTACTGCCAAAAAGAATGAATGGGTGTGTTTAAATTACCGTCTGTTTGATATGTACCATGGATTTAACATTTGATGTCCGTAAATTTTAAAGACACAGTTTGATGCCAAGAAAGCACTTAATTTTGACAGGCAGCAAAAGTTACTTTAGGTTTTGTGTGAAAAGACGTAGAGGACTACAACTGCTCGTCTGACCAAATTGACGTCATTGAACCAGACACGGAGAAAAGAAGGAAAAAGAAAATGGCTGGGAGTTTAGCGAGCTTCGAATCCTTCTTTCAGGACGACAGATGGAGCATTAAACGTGGAGAAAACCACTATAAATCTGGCCATGTGGTAAGTAGCAGCTACGCTGGGGGAGAAGAGATTCTGCTGTGATGTCATATATGCAACTTTTTAATAGCAAATTTTTACAAGCTAATAAATCTCAAATTACCCAACAGACATAGTGGAAACTCATACAGATGCTCGTCATAAAATTAAAATATCATGAAAAAGTTGATTTATTTCATATTATCATGATATTCTAATTTTATGACCAGCACCTGTAAATATTTTTATTCAAATTGGAGTACAACGTGATTCAGGGCGTTTTTTTGAATTATTATTGTTCAGGGCATCCATGAGCCAACCAGAAGGGGTGGAGACGATTGGATTAAAGGAAAGACGGGGTGTGGAAGATGCTACACTTACACTTCATAACCTTCTCTATAAACATTTAAAAGGGGGTGGGTGCCATGCTCAGCTTCTTTGATTTCTCTTCTGCACTTTAATACAATTCAGCCACACACTAATCCAGAGGCTTTTAGACTAATTTGATATCAGTAATAATCTTATTGGCTAGCTGGAGCCAAAACCGGCAGGAAGCCGAGGCGTTTTATTCTTAAATCTGTGGATGATTCAGTAATAGTTAGCCTTATTTAGGGACATGAAGTCAGCCATGGGCCTGTGGTTGGCTGCTTAAAGGTACGAGGATTCCCACCTGCACCTCAACATGGAAAAAACCAAACATATGGTAACTGACTTTAGGAAAAATGGTACTTACTCGCAGATGTTGAGTATAAAAGGACAGAGAACGACAGGTACATGCATATAAGTAAACTGCGACAATTATTAACACAAAATTTACTTTTAAAGAGACCTGTGAGGCAGTGTGTAGAAAGGGACATCGGCATCATGATGAAAAAAAAGCTATAAATCAATTCAAATTTTCACAAATTAAATGAGTATTTGATCAGTGATTGATTTTATCAATCAGCAAAATTTCTGTCTTCCAGGTGTATTTTAGACAAGTAAAAAGCTGACATTGGGAGCTTTCTCAACTTGTATACAAGACATCTGTCATTCTATCCAGATAAGCAATCAATCTATCCAGATCAAACTCGGCTCAAAGGCGAGGACCAAAGAGCTTTCCAAGGATGACAGGGACAAGATTGTAGACCTACACAAGGCTGGAATGGGCTAAAAGACTATTGCCAATCAGATGGGTAACAAGGTAGCAAAAGTTGTTATAATTATTCGCAAATGTGAGCACCACAAATAAATGCCATCACCCTCAGTCTGGAGCTCTGTGTAACATCTCACTACACAGAGTTTTAATGATTGCCCATAACTACTCAGGAGGAACTTGTGAATGATTTCAAGGCAACTGGGACCATAGTGAAAGTTGGAAACGCACTAAACCGTGATGGACTGACATCCTGCAGTCCACAAGGTCCCCCTAATCAAGAAAGCACATGGTAGAAGGGGCTGTACCATGTGAATGATTCAGAGGAGAACTGGGTGAAAGTGTGATCAGATGAGACCAAAATGTAGCTGTTTGGCATCAGTTCAACTTGCTGTGCTTGGAGGAAAGCTGCCTATGGCTCCAAGAACATCGTCCCCACCATCAAACACGGAGGTGGAAACATTATAATTCGGGGTGACTTTCAGCCAAAGGCACGGGACAACGGCACCTCCTCAAAGAGAGGATGGATGGGGACACACAGTATATTGACAAATCTTGTTTGAGAACCTTCTTCCCTCAGCCAGGTCATTGAAAATGGATCGTGGGTGGGTAGTGCAGCATTAAAATAAACCACGACCAATTGGCCATGGCAACACAGGATTGGATCAAGAAAGAGCCTATTAAATATCAGTCTCCAGACCATAATCCCATAGAAAATCTGTGGAGGGGGCTAAAAGTTTGAGTTGCCAAACATCAGCCATGAACATTAATGACTTGGAGAGGATATGCAAAGAGGAGTGGGAGAAATTCCCCTCAGATGTGTGCAAAACCTGCAAGACACCTCTGACCTCTGTGATTGACAACAGTTTTGCCACCAAGTACTAAAGCACATTTTGCAAAGGGATCAAATACTTATTACAGCAATGAAAATGCAATTAATTGATCATTTTTAAACACATTTTCTTGATGTTTTTGGTTATTGTTCTGCATTATTTGTGAGTGGGCATACTTCCAAAATCAACAGGGGTTAAAATATTTTTTCTCAATATTTTAAAATTATTTTTGTGCTTTTTAACAGCTTTAAAAAAACACATAGAATACTCTTTTTGATGTTTACTGGTTCCCAAACTGGTTTTCACACTCATGAGATTGTTTCAGTTTAGGTTTAAATAAAAAAAACCTTTTAAAGTAAAATATTGGAAAACGAATTCATATTTTAAAAATGTATTGGTAAAATTACATAAAATGTAATATAAAGAATATATAAAAATAAATTAAATTAATATAAACATGTTGCTGAAAGGGACTTACAGTAGAGTTTTGCTTCATTTTTATATCAAGGCCCAACAAGCTGGATCTTGACAAATTGGGGGCTTGTCCGGGAACTTGTCTTGAACTAGTTGTAGACATTTTCAGCTCAGGAAGTGAACATAAATATAAATAAAAAAAAATTACTATTGTGATTATTCAACAACTGGAAAAGAATAGCCATTATCAATCTTTATTAATAAAAACAGGAAATAATAAGCTGTTTCATCTAAAATTAACAATCAGATGAAAGCTCAAGCTGCATCACAGAGGACACCTCCTCATGATGAGCAAGTGTGTATGGCTTTGAGGGTGTTGCATCAGCAGCTGCTCGCTCCACGTTTCATCTCTAAGTGAGTTTTAGAGGGGTGGCCGTATCCGGGCCAGGAGGAGGCAGTTGCTGTGACAACCGCCTGCTTGCCATGCATGGGGGAAATTTATCACCGTTCCTGTAACAGCAGCGCTTGTTTGTTTGTTTTTTTCTTTCCATTTTATTTACTGGTGTTTGTGTTCTGGTGCGTTGGAATGAAACTCCAGACACTTTGAGTGCACGCTGCTGCTGAGCATGCTCATCCTGTGATTAATGGCTCTTCTGTGACAGTAATTGTTGGACTCGTTCTCTTTAACCATCATAAAAGAGAGGAGTGCACTCGTCTGCTGTGGAGCCGTGACACTTATGATTCCGTTTCATCGCCTGGGAATGTTTCCCCTTTCCAGTCCGAGCAGCTGGGAATGCACAGACCAAAACACCATCGGCATTTTGACACTTAAAGGGACGTTAAGTGACTTGTAAAAACCAGTATTAAAATAAATTCTCACACCGTCACAGATAAATCTAGGTCATCAGCTGAAAACAAATATCCACAACAAACAGGGTGTGAAATGTGCTTCTATAAAGTCCTAAATAAATCTGTACAAACACCAAAACTGTTAAAGATACAGAGTCCAATACAAAAAACACACTTTAACCTCAAAGACTAAACATTTAGTTTTGGCATAACAAATCTACGGAGCTCCAAACACGCCAACACGTTAGACTAAAGATAATTTATCATGAATTAAGCTAAACATTTTTACAGCAACTTAAACACAGAAATTATCGGCTTATAAAAAATATTTTCAATTCGAGGCACAAAAACGTACAGAAAGGCAGTTTTATAGATAACACAAGCTGGGATCGTTTCCACGTTTAGTCCAAACTTTAACATAAATTCAAACTTAAAGGCAGCAAATTGGTTTCAAAAGTTAAGTTTTTAACATCAGTTTTTTGCAAAAAAAAAAAGAAAAAAACACCAAAGATTAAAAGACATCAAAACAGTGAGACAGTCAATAAACACAAATTTTATTGCTGAAATGTTAAATTAAAATAAAAATTAACCGAGTTTAAAATTTTTTGTCAAAATTAAGGAAGCCTTTGGGTAAAAACTCCCAAAAAAAAGAATGAGTAAATAATTTGAAACGAAGTTAAACAAATTTGACTTTAGTAACTCGTTACCACTTCAAACACTCATATTTATTGTTTTAACTCTAGTAAGTTTATAAAGAATTATTATTTCGGTCTTGTTTTGATTTAAATAAATGCAGATAAACACAAAAACATGAAAATAAAACTTGAATTTTCAAAATATTTCATCTATGGAGATTTTTAAACATTTAAAGGTGCAATATGTGAGAATGAAGAATGACATCCTCTGGTCAAATTTGGTTACTGCAGTCTTTAAACAAAATGTCACTTTCTCACTACCGTTCTGTGAGTTTCATGGCTTTTGCCAGTTACGGATCAGCGCCAGAAGATTCTAGATGACAAGCGAAGACGAGTCATACACAGTAAGTTGATGGCACTTTTGGGTGTTTTACGGTAGGGAGTACTTACTACACTTAATATTTCTCCAGAATTAGAGGAAGTGCGGTTATTTGACGTCTTGCTGTTAGCTTGCTGTTATAGTTCTGAACAACTCATTACAGGAAGTAAAATGCCACAATTGACTCATTATTCACCTCACACATACATCTCACTGTAATATCGAGTTATTGGTAATTGAAAAAATTGCTTGTGATATTTTTAGAGCCGACTATTTGCTTCTAATTCATCGTTACTATTGTTAGCTCAACGTTAGCCTCTAGCCTGCTTCACCCAATATTAGAGTAAAATAAAAAGATGCCATGGCTTCTTAGGGTTACAAAAAATAACTTCTGGGTTGCTCCTGTTTACTGGCTTCAGTTCTTTTAAACAACTCTGTAGCTTTTTGCCTTTTGGTGTCAAATTACAAATACCGGCAATGCTGTGTTAGCTTGGCGCAGACTTGGCAGACTCACAAACTCACTGCCTGTAAACTATAACTACCTCCCTCTCATTTTTTTTGAAAGGAGAAAAACTGACAACCCCACAGCTGGATGAGATTGAGACATTAAACAGATTTTTTTCCACTGTAGAATTCTTACACATTCCTCCGTTAAATATTTTAAATATTTTTAAATATTATATTTTAAATATTTTCTAAGAAAAAGTGTTGAAATAACCCGTTTACATTGACTAATTGTGTAGCTGAACCTACGACTGATCCAACAGCAACATGGCTTATTTACTCCAAAACAAACAACAAAGGTCAGCTCACTTAAACATTTGAATTAAAAAGGTTCTCTAAATTAAAATTTGTATTATGGTTAAAAAAACTGTCGCAGGTATTAAATTTGTACATAACATTTCATAATCTATACTGAAGTTTCCTGATACAATACGGAATTTCAGCCCACGATACTGATTATTATCAACACGATATCGTCGATAGATTCATAACGATATATCCGATACATCGGTTTCACAATAAATAAATGCTTTTGAGAATTTAAAGTGCTGGGTGCTTTTACTGTTTTCTTCTCTCTCTGATTAATTTTTGGTGTATTTTTGAGCGCCCCCTTTTGGAGCTATAAAGCATAACACCAGGATTAACAAACACTCTTCAGAGCATCTCATTTTATTAATGAATATGTCAGTTTTTGGCACCAGCACATCCTGTAATAGTTTATCCATTCATTAACATAATACTGAAACCAAATTTAATTAGTAAACAGATTATTTTTGTTTAGATGCTAGTTCTTGTTGTAGATAGCTCCTGAGATTAAGTTTGACTGGATTGAAGAGCTAACGGCTAGCCTGAGTCTCACTGGGTCGTGACAAAATGTTGGGAGAAAATATGCAACATTTTGGTTGGAATCACACTAAATTGGTGTGTATAACAATTTCTTGCAAATCACAATAAAATGGTGACCATTTCTTGTTGCAATTTAGTTTTTTTTTTGTACATCTTGTTTTGCTCACTATTAGTCTCAAAATGTCAGATTAGCTTTTGTTTGTCTCCAGTCAGTCACAACTTTGTTTCATTGATCTCCAACTCCTCCCAAAGTTGTCTTATTTTTATCTCAGTGTTTCCAGTCACCCGCTACAACAGATTTTTTTTTATGTTTGGACAAAATTTTAAAAATCTAACCAAAAAGAAGCGACGTGAGAGATTAGGAACCCTGAGGAACTTGTGTGAGTTTGGAAACTCCCTCAGAAACTCCCTCAGAAACTCCCCCCTCCCTTTATAATGGATTATTACTATCAGAATAAGTTCTTAGGAAATTTGGATTACATGGATATTTTTGCAGTAAAGTTATGACTTTGAAGCAAAGACCGCCCTAGGCTGCAGACATGCTACCGATAGCAGGTAATTCTACTATTTGCTGTTGCAAGTAACTTCTAAAACTTGTGTGGTTTAAAATTGACACACAAGTTTATAAAACAGTATTTGCATAAATATCAATGTGTATTTTTAGATTAGAGTTAATTTAAGAACCCAGTTATCCACTTTGGTTTTGACTGCATTTGGACTAGCCATTAGCTCATCAGTCTGGTCATATTTAAACTCAATTTCTCTAAACGAAGGTTGTTCAGAGTGCTACAGTATTTATCACAGAATCCTACTTCAGAGTATCCCAAATCGTAATTTTCCAGGAGGGATTTTGTGTTAATAAGAACCAGAAACTTTTTAAATTCCCCATCGGGGTCTGATGATAACTCAAATCTGCAGAATGAGACCGGACAAGCTAAACTGCGAGAGCATTAATCTACAAGTCCGAGGTGTCACAAAGAAGCTTGTTTTATCAATCAAACGATTTTGCTATCAGGTATAAAATGCGAACACACACACATGGTCTACCAGGGGCACGTACACGCGTTAACACACATAAATGACCCCCTTCCCCCTCACTCGTCGTCCCGCTGCTCGAGCAACAACGACGTGTCGAACAAGCATCCTCTGAAATATCCAATTAGAGAGTGAGTCAGCTGAATCCGGCTGCGTCTGGACAGGAAGTGGCCTTCGTCTGGAAATATCTGCTCCATGAGAAGAGAAGAGATAAACACAAACAAGGTCAATCTCACTCCACAAAACCCATGTTTACATTGAGCCTGGAAGGGGGGGTTCACACTTCAACTCAAGGTTCGATAATTCTCTTTCTATCCTGCATGTGCTCAGAATATTTTATTTTATTTTTAAAATTTTATTTCTTTTTTGTTTCCCCTCATAACCCACAAAAACTTTATCATATATCTAAGACAGAAACATACAATTTACATATATTCTTAATTCTTTTATTGCATTTTGTACACATTTTTATCTTTATCTATGTTATACCTAATTATACTTAGGCCCCTCACTGTGGGTAGTACAGTAAGAATTTCATTGTACAAGGAAAAATGTTTCCTTCTGAAGATGTAACAATAAAGCTTTGAATCCTTGAAATTTCCCTCTAAGATTGTATTTTTGTACCATTAAATTCGTAAATTAGACCAGTTTACAGAAACCACCTTCTCTTTTGGTATTTCTGGTTTTTATAAAGTATTTTATTTTATTTCACTTTTTTTCTCTAACCAATAAATGGAGACTGGATCAGATCCCTCCAAAACTTTGAACTCTTTCGAAGCGAGCTATTTTTGATCTAAATACTGCACTATCAGTTAATTCAGCTCTACGATTTCTTGTACATTTTTCCTAAAATCAGTTTGTTTTATGACATTTTTGGAAAGTTACAGATTATATGTTAGTGGTTTGACAGAATGTGGGTGGAGTTTGACTTATTGGGGGTGGGGCTTAATCATTTGTGGGTGGGCTCTATTTTCACTCATTTTTGCAGATAATGCAAATAATTGTATTTTTGTACCATTAAATTCGTAAATTAGACCAGTTTACAGAAACCACCTTCTCTTTTGGTATTTCTGGTTTTTATAAAGTATTTTATTTTATTTCACTTTTTTTCTCTAACCAATAAATGGAGACTGGATCAGATCCCTCCAAAACTTTGAACTCTTTCGAAGCGAGCTATTTTTTATCTAAATACTGCACTATCAGTTAATTTAGCTCTTCGATTTCTTGTACATTTTTCCTAAAATCAGTTTGTTTTATGACATTTTTGGAAAGTTACAGATTATATGTTAGTGGTTTGACAGAATGTGGGTGGAGTTTGACTTATTGGGGGTGGGGCTTAATCATTTGTGGGTGGGCTCTATTTTCACTCATTTTTGCAGATAATGCAAATATTCTCACTGTTTTTGAAGTTAGCCATTATGCGTCAGTGACCTTATTTACCTGCATCGTGTAGTTGGCTCCGATCTTTATTAGGTGTTTGATCAGCTCGGCTGAGTGCTGAAAGTGGACGTTTGCTGCAGAGAAAAACAAATGCAAACAAGTGTCTGTGAGGTTAAATCCAACAGTATAAAAAGCTGTGTCTGAGGTTAAATTTTAAGTTTAAGGAAAAGTTGAATCACAGCTACTTTAATTTACACACATTAGGACAAAAACAAAACAATAACATCTGAGTTTTCTGGTTGTTTCTGCATGAGGAGCAGCATTTACCATCAGCGGTGCCATGGGCCAGAAACAGCGTTCCTCCCTGAAGTCCTCTCATACCAGGCAGCACTTTGGAGACCTGGGAATTAAAACGTTAATCAATTTACCCACCATAAAACCGCCATAAAAATGTGTTTTTAAATCTATTCTTTTCCATAATATTCCAGATTTATTGAAAATACAAAAATATTTGAGCTCAAAAACATATCTGGGGCCTCAAACACAAAAACTTGTGTAGACTTTCTACATAGACTTTTCTAGATGGTGCACTCAAAAAAATCCTGAGGCAAGATGGTTCTGAAGGTAAAGTTGTCCCCTCTAAATGATCAGAAATCAGGTCTAAACAGGCAGGACTCATGAGACGTCTCTACATGATCCTGAGCACAGAGCAGATCACGGTAGACTCAACAGGCAGATTTATGTTACTGTAAATATAAATGGTGAGACTAAAAGTACTTTTATCACACTATATCAACATAGACCACCTTAAGTCAATAAATAAATAAATTATGCTTCATTTTCCATTTGACTGATTTGATCGATCAGCCTAACATCAACAGAAAGTGCTGCTATGAAAGCAGAGAACAGCTGCTATGGAAGCCTAGAGGTCCAAACAGGGACTCAGTGCTAGATGTTAGTTACAGTTTTCTGTGATTTGTGATCGTTTGGAGCTGAAATAAAAATTTGAAATACAAATTTAATCAACTGCACAGCCCTACAGATTTTGAACACTATTTAAAGAATATAAGTATTTAAAGATGATAAGAACTTGATCAAATGTCTGAAAATGTAACCTGAAATTAAAATGCCATTATGAGAAAACACTTTCATACCTATTTATGCTTATCGGTTAAAAAAAAAGAAAAAAACAGATCCAGCTTCCATTTGTAGTCATTCCTCAGGGGAATTTAAAGGGTTAACTGTGAAATGAGAGAGAATCTCAACCTCTCACTCCTCTCAGTCACTTCTTTCTCAGCTGGGATTCACAGACAGGGAGACATCTTATTTTTCTATCCCATTTCTTCCGCTGTCTGTTTCTCTGAGGTTGAGCCGATTGACGACGTCCTGCGGGGTTTTGTCTGATCGGATCGTGTACTGTTTCCTTGTTGCTGGATTTCATTTAAAGCAGATCCCCCCCCCCTCCTGCTACCAGAGTCACAAAAATAGAGCTCTATGGCCCAGTTATAGTCAACCCACTTAGGAGGAAACATGCACTCCGACTGCAACCTTCACACGGAGGACAATGATGTTTCAGGCTCCAACCTCGCCTTTACTCATCATGCAGAAAACTCATCAATCACCAAAACCTCTGTTTAAGATATTTTAAAATTATTTAAAAACAAATCTGCAAAAAATCACAAAATCGATCAATATTTTGTTATTTTGTTGCAATGTGGTCTCAATTAGGTCTCCAAAACCTCTCAAACCTGCCTCAAATTTCTTGCACTTTTTAAGGCCCAGTCCACATGTAGCCGGGTTTTTAACATACGAATATCCACCCTCCCAAAAAATAGAGTCCACATCACCTCGTTTTTAGAAACACCTCAATCTACACGTAACTGCATAAGTGCATTGTTAAGCACATTCATAGGCATGCCAGACCTGTAGGTGGCAGTAGTTCCCCCAAATGCTATCCACTTCGTCTTCCTGCTGAACTTCAACAAAACATGAAACATGGCGCCTACTTCACTTGTGTGGGCTGATAAGAAGGTAGAATTGCTCTGGAGTATAAAGTCAACAAGCGTCACAAAGCGCTTGGACAATTGATAACGTGAGCACAGCTCTGAGGGCATCCATGTTGGAGCGTAAACACAGGTCGCACATGGGCCGTCAGCATTTTTGTCGCAGTCAGTGACGTTGTTAAACCTAAAACTCTGGTTATTTCTGTCCACACAAAAATGCTTAAAAAGGAGAAAACGCAAATCTTCACTTTGGCCGGAGATTTTGAAAAGATTTGTTTTAATTGCGGAAATCTGCGTTTTTGTGTGGATGACAGGCCGAATCGTAGAAAAATATCTTCATTTTGGGAGATATACCTGGCTATGTGTGGACCTAAGTAGCCTAAGTTGCAGACACTAAATTGAGAAAGATTTCGGTGATGGCTCTGTGATTATTCTATAAGGGAAACCTTGATTAGTATATCTTCAAAAATCCAGCAACACAAAACGTACTTAAAACCTCTTGCAAATGTTTCGAGACAATTTAGCAACTAGTCACCAACTGTCCTTGCCAGGCGAGACATTAAACAAAGCAAAGTGGTCATGTTTTGCTTTTTTGTGATGCTAATTTTTCACAAAATTTCCAGAGTTTTAACTCTTGACCAGAGTTTTAAGCAGCTTTAGTATTTTTATTGTAAAAATGATAAATGAACTAATCTGTTAAAAGAAGGAGGATCAGTGAGGCAGCTTACCTGGTATTTGTTCTCCTCAGTTGAAGTTGAGCCGAAGTATCTTTCTTAGATGTAGCTCTGCACAGTTTTGCTTAAATTTTGGGGAAATTAATCCAATTTGTAATTCTGCTCCAACGCTGAAGGTTTAGTCCAGTTGTTTCCAACTAAACCTTCATGATTATCATGCCCTGGATGACAGAATCTACACAAAGGTAATGTAAACAAACTGTCTCTGCACGCAACTGGACAGCACCAGGACCAATCAGAGCAACGAACAATGTGACGTACTCAACGCTACAGAAATTAGTCAACGGGGCAGTCCGCCATACACCATCGAAGAAGAAGCATACATCCTTTTTCTAAATAAAGGACGTAAGTACCTTATTCTGCTCATGTCTCAAAGGAAAGTTGTCTAAATTGTCCAAAGTTGATGCCAAAGTCATTTCAAACGAACGCCGTTCCTCAGATGCTTTTTTTGTAGCTCTGGTGCTAAGCCTACCCAACATCTCTCTACAAATATGGAGCACTGTGATTGGCTGGACATAAAATTGTATGGGCCAGTGGTAGACCTGCTGAGGCTACAATGGATTTCTAAGCTAGCTTTTTACATTTTCAATTAGGGAAATAAACCCATCGTGTTTCCAAGCTCAACAAGGGAATCCTTATAACAAATTTAGATTTTGACCAGAATTTCAAGCAGCTTTAGTATTTTTATTGTAAAAATTATAAATTATGTAGCTAATCATTTAAGAGAAGGAGGATCAGTGAGGCATCTTACCTGGTATCTGTTCTCCTCAGCTGAAGTTGAGCCAAAGTATCTTTCTGAGAAAGCCGAGGCTAAAAGAATCAAAAAAGTAAATGTTAGGCTATACTTCACTACTATGACTATGGAAACAGCAGCATTTCCTTCTTTTTCCTTGACATGACTGAATTGCCACAACCAAATGAAAATTAAAGTGACGTTACTCTGATGATACATATGAAAAAGATCATATGAGATAAAAGTCCAAAGGAAATGAAAAGAGTTTCAGCAGAAGTAATAAATCTGACTGAGCTCACCGTACATGGTCCAGTCAATGATGGGAGCCTGAGCTGCTGCACACCTGATCATCCTCTCTGACTTCAGCATCATCAGAGTCAGATATCCACCGTAGCCCTGCAGAGACGCCCTGTTAGCTACAGCAGTTCACAAACGTCTGAGCTTCAGTTTGACTAAAATTCAACAGACTAACCTCTCCATAAACTCCAACACGAGAGCGATCGATGTAAGGCAGCGTCACCAGGTGTCTAATTTAAAAACAAACAAAAGGATTTAGCATTTTATTTCACTTTAGGAACTAAAAAGGTCAGATGGGAAAAGCATTTTCTGATCCAAAAGAAAATGTGAAAATCTTTGAAATCAAAGTCTTAAACTGACCAAAAACGGTCAGTGGGGCCACCATGGAAACTGTGGACAAACCCTGGTGGGACCCATATGGCTTGCCCATATATATTCCATATGGAGCCCACCTAAGTATGCTTGCTGGGAAGAGCGATGTTTGGAACATGCACCTCAGACTAAAAAAGAGTGGCTACATTCCACTTTTTGTGTACATCAGAGCATGAGGACGCGGTCTGACTGCATTCTCAACCTGAAATATAAATAATTCATAAATATAAACACAAACTTTAGACCCTAAAAATAATGGAATTTTTGGAGCTTTAACATTATACATTATCAATATGTTAAAATGATCATTAAACCTATCATAAAGCACTTTGTATTTCACCTGATGTAGAAACTAAAGCCCAGGCTTGGTGATGAGGGATTTAAGGCTCTGACTCGGCTCTACGTCTGCTTTTAATTAAATAAGATTGTGTCCCACCAACACGACCAACCTTATACTATACTTTTTATTGTATGTTTTTATTGGATGCTGTTTTTTTATCAAATGCTTGTGAAATGAAATGAAATGAAATACTATGTAGGTACTGATAAGCCTCGGCGCTTTTAAGAGTGTTTAATGCCGTCGGATGTGACAGAATTAAGAAAGTAGCTAAAATGCTACTGTATGTTAGCTTTGGCCAGATTTGTTTATTCTCCACCCCTCTAATGCAGTAGGCAGAGGGATTGTATCAGTGTCCTGTTTGAGCTGTGACAGCTGGTGTTCCCACATAGTTTACGTCTCTAAAGAGACCATAAAAAGTAGATTAACGTGAACAGATAACATCATCCATCTATGGTCTCCATGTAAACAAATGCTGGACCAGAAGTAGGTTGCATATTTCACACGAAGGATCTTGGGCGCTAGGAATAAGGTGGATTAATTTGTTCTGTAAAGGGTTACATATTATTTAACAGATGCCTGGAAAACACTAAGTGAATACATTAAACAAAATTTTCCCTTTATAAATGGTCTTTTTGCAACTTGCAAGCTTCATTGAACAGATTTATTAGTGAATTATCATAAAAATGGTAATGCATTTAAGCAAATTCAACCAGTCTTTTTTTTATTTATTTAGTACAATGAGAACATTTTCTGGTACCATCTGAAAAAAACTTTCCACCAATTGATTTTGTGAGAGTTATTAAATTTAAATGTTTTTGTTTTTTGTCAAAGCTCTTCAGAGATTAGAGTGACGTACTGGAGGGCGTAGATCTGGTCGTCTACGTCCACGGTTCCAAGCCTCTGACTGATCTGCTCCAACAGTCTGAAATGACAAAAACCTTTAAGCTTGGGTGGAAAAGCCTTTAACATATTTACTTTAATTCAGATAAAAAAATTCACCTTTGACCTCCGAAGCCAGACCCTCTGCCGTCCAGTCGAGCTACAATGATCTGTTCTGATTCAGCCAGGACCAAGTCCCAGTCCAGGCGGAACTCCTCTGTAACAGCTTGTTCAGCTGGAGCGCTCCCGCTGTCAGGAAACACTTACTTTTATCATTTTTACAAAGATATATTCCTACAAAGATAATTTAAATAATTATGATTGGGAAATTGTTTATTTTGTTACAGATTTTATATGAAAAACTAAAGTAAATGTACAAATGAAAGACTGTGATGAGGTGAGGAAAGCTTACATGATGAGGAGGAGGCCGTAGAGGAAGGACTCTGAGAAGTCGGGAGGGAAAATGAGCTTCAGAGGGAGCTCTGCAGGAACAGACACAGAAACATTAGCTGGAGGAGAGGTAACTGACAGAAAATGAAAAACTAAAAGTAAAAAGAGGTCGCGATGACAGCCAAGCAGATGCACATGGGTAGACACACACAGACACACACACACACACACACACACACACACACACACACACACACACACACACACACACTGGTATAGTTTTCCCTCTGGCTGACTCAATTATCTTGTTGAGCTCAAATGCAGATTATTTGTACCAAAGTTTTCGTTCGTTTTGATCGTCCTAATTTCAGTCAGAGTCGTCCTCCTGGAGTCCAGTGCAGATCGTAGTGGGAGGTTGTTTTCCAAAATAAAATATGCTGTGAATCAGAGGAAAAGCATCACAACACTTATTTTAATCAACAAACTTATTGGTTGTCAGATCTGTTTTTTTAAGTCGTAGGATTAAATATTTTGCCTTCATTAGTCTATATAAAAATAATGGAGTTACAAAAATTTACTGTATATAATATAGCAGAAAGCTCAGATGGAAAGAAATAGTTTCAAACATTAAATATCACTACTAAAGAGGATACAGAACCTTAGAATGGATTGCCGCTGATAGATATGAGGTAGCGACTGTTTTGGATTTAACACATTTGGAATAGGGTCTGTGAAAGGTGCTATGACCTACTGTTGTCTCAACAGCAGCAGATAGCTTTTTGAATGGCCGTTGTTTGGAGAAACAGCATAAACCCAGACCAGATTGACAAGCTAACGGCCAGAGGCCAGCTCCAAAAGTCAAACTCAAATCTCAAAACATAGCACATAAAACAAATTTTATTTTCTGACCTTTATGTTTATATGAACTTCACATTTCCTGCTTAATCTGGGAGGATTATAATTGAGATTACACTACAGGAGCTAGCTCTGGAGCTAATATCTTCTCAAGGTTTATGGTGAAGTGAAATTTTGTTTGCATGAAATGCTGAAAAATCCTTGAGATAATAGTTGTTTTAAGGTGGCAGAAACAACTCGGATTACTCAGATTACCAGTTAGTTTATCGGACTGGCCAGAACTAAACCCTGTTTTTTCAAACTGAGGTTGTTTAAAACACTATCTACAACATTTGAGATATTAGTCTCAAATATTTTTTTTTTTACTTCTAGGAGTTGTTTTCTCAGCTTTCCACTGAATGCTAAACCATCATGTAACGTCCACAAATAGTAATACATGTAGGGAGCCTAAGTCACGTCCATACTCTACTTCCGGACCATGGGTCCCCCTACTGCCTACAAAAAAATGAATTGGAGTCTATGGACCAATAAAAGTTATTTTCTGATCATGTTTGATATGTGCCATGAATTTAACATATGATGTCTGTGATGGCCGTCAATTTTTTTTGGGTCAGGGAACCCATGAGCCAACTGGAAGGGGAGGAGACTTAAGCTTGGTTTATGATTGGCGCATCAGTGAGGTCCGCACGGCTCCACGTAACCAAATTACGTCATTTCAGCAATCACCCCCCTCTGCGCAGCCTGTGCGCAGCCCAAGGTTTCCACACCGCACACCTAGGGAATTACACGGACGATCCCGCGCAGAAAAGCATAGCGGACTGGCAAGAGCTCCTACTGACATGAATGCCGTAGAGCCCTATGTCACCCCCTACAGTCTGGGAGAATATTGGCTCACAGTAGGAACAAGCTGCAGAAGATATAAACGCTGCAAAAGTCATCTTGGCCTGATTCCGTGCGTCTCATTTCTGCGCGGAATGTACATGCGTCAAGCATAACCAGTGTTGGTGAAGTTACTCAAAAATAGTAACATATTACATATTACAAGTTACTTTTCCAAAAAGTAATATATTACACTACTTAGTTACTTACTTCATGAAGTAACTTAATTACACTACTTTTTGATTACTTTTGCACCCAGAAAGTAACCTGCAATATTGTTTTCATTCAACAATAGCACTGAAGATCTCTTTTTGACACCCTTCTTTAATAAAAGAAATGTAAAACAAGCACTAACAACAGTGCTACATAAGCACCTTGAAAAATGCAAACTTGTAAAATGCTATCATAACCTCAAGGTACACAGCATCAAAATATTTTTTTGCTTAGAATGTTTACACAAACTGTTAAGTTTTTGTCCTTTCTTGCAACAAAGGAAAAGTAATGTGCATACTTCCATCCATAAAAAGTCGCCTTGCCCTCTATCGCCTCTGCCATGTTGCTCTTTTCCCGTTTCTCCGTTTGTGATTGTCCACGTAACCTTGCAACATCATCATGTATAAAAAAAAGCGTCCTCCGAGTTCTCCTTGGAGGAGAGAGCGAGAGACAAGCCTAGTTGATTGTAACGCAAGAAACGAATGTTGGTTTCTCTTTGTAACAAGTAATATATTACAGAAATTTCATAAGTAATGCACTACATTACTGCGTTACCAATAAATGTAATGTAATTACTGTAATGCATTACAAAGTAATAAGTTACACCCAACACTGAGCATAACCCAAGCTCCTTATGGTCAATGGTTTTGTTTCCACCAGCCATGAAGCGGTGCTCTTTGACACGTCCCAGAAGTGTAGTGTTGCTCCGCTAAGTGTATGCTTTGGGTCTATTTTACACGCTTCGACAACACGTCAAGCTCTGCAGTTCAGATATGTTAAATTGTGCCATGATGATTGTTGATGAAGAAAACATCTAAACATTTAAAGAGTTCCTGCTGTGGGTGTTTTTATGTCCTCCAGCCTCCAGGGGCCAATAAAGAGCTGATTCTTAGAACAAAAGAATTGGGGAAATTTAACTTTTATTACTTTTCGTTCTAGTTTTGGAAAAACAATAAAGTCACTGCGGGTTGTTTCCATCTGTAACAATATACATTTTTTTACAAGAACTCCCAACTAACTCTTAAACATTTATTAATAATATGCAACTTTTACTTGTTCAGACCTCAAAACAAATAAAAAAAAAAATTGGTCAAAATTCAAGCTCTAGTTCAGGCATCTGAAGAGAGATGTGTAGTTGTCGACTTAAACTGCTGCTTATGTCTCCACGAAAATAAAAAATAAAAGCAACCACAGCAGGAGCTACAGCTGGCACAGAAGCAGCATGAAATGCGACTCACAGTCCACGTTGCTGAGATCCAGAAGCAGCTCAGCTGGAACAGCAGGACCTGTAAATGAGATTAGACACAAAAAATAATACAAATAACATCTAAAACTCTCTTGACATTTTAATAGAAAACAAGGTTTAAGTTTATTATTAAACACAACCTCCTGTGGATATTTGTCCCTGCAGGCTGACAGAGCTGTTTTTTTATCCCATTTGAGACCAAATAGTGTTTTATTCAAATTACTTTTAAAATCTCATCATAGAGGTGCAACATTTGGGTATAAAGTTACATTTGTCTTTAAAAGAGACAAGTTGATTAATTTTTTTTAACTATTGCAACTCTTCAGATTTAAAATGTCTTTTAATGTTCCTAAAACCTCCAAGTTTCTTTAATTTGTGACATGCCCAGGTAGCAGCGACTGTCTCAGACCTCGGCAGTGCAGGATGGCGTGCTGCGCATCAGGACCCACGTCAGCGTCATAAAACGAACATCCCTCCCTCAGTCCACAGGTGAGGCATTGCCGTGGAAACGAGCCGAATGTTGACACACTGTTTAAAAAGACACGTTTGCTGAGAACAAAACCTCCCACTTATCTTCACACATCACGCTGAAAGAGAACCAGGGAGGGAAATGAGAGTTTCACCTGTAGAGATGTCTCTGCTGAGCTGCTTCCTCGGTGCTCAGAAAGAATCTGTGAGAAAGAAAGCAGACGAGCAAAACTAGGACAAGGTTGAACCTCTGTTATTCAGCCCTGGGATCACTAACACATATTTATATGTCAGGTTTCCTTCAAAACATTTTACTTTCTTAAAGATCTTAAAAGTTTTTTTTACTTTTTTGTGGTTTTGATGAAGAAACGTATTCATTTCAGAAGTATAGATGTTATATCGAGGGAGTTATTAAAATCATTGTTTTGTTTCACAGAAAAATAAAACATGAATTGAATTTTGAGTGAAATTTAATAAAGACAAACATTCTGAAATCAGAACCAGGTAAATAGCGGAATCAATGTAATAGCAGAGAAAGTGAAAAAAAAAACCAGATTAAACCACGCCCACAATTAATCAGAACCCCGACCATTTCCTGTCAGGCCACACCCATGCATGTCCTGCAAAATCCGACACTTTCCAAGTTTCCAGTGTCTGAGCAGTCGTTGATAGAAGCAACTTGCTTTTTCAAGAACTTTTATAGAGAAGCTCGTCTTTCAGTCCTATCGGAAATAAATAAACTACATGAATGAGAAATAACAAAAGTCATTAGGCACCTGAATGAGCTAAATATTCAAGTTTGAATTGTTTAAATCTGACAAAATTTACAACAGCAGCTGACGTTTAAAAAATACGGAGAGAAAACAGAATCATTATTGTGTGAATAGTGACAGTATTACTCGGCTTTTCCACCAGACTCATAAGCATTGTTTAACATATGCAAAGCAAAGTGTGCAGCAATTAGCCTCCTTTATAGCTAATGGCTGCGTTTCCACCGGCTGTGAAGCGTTGCGTTTTGGATGCGGCCCTGAAGCGTAGTGTAGAGTCATTCTGCTAAAGTTACACTTCGAGAATGTGTCGAGCTCAGCAGTTCAGATTAGGCCAGACGGGATGTTAAACATAAAAGTGCGTTATGTACTAGTACTAGTACGTTATGTGCTGCTTATGCATCCTGCAAATCTTTTTATGTGCACACATAAATCCTTCATACCGATCATATTTTCTGCATTATTTATCTTGTTATAAAGTAGAAATCAGCACAGATAAACACTTACAATAAACACTTACAGAGTGTGATTGTTTTCGTCATAAGCGAGGAGTCGAGTCACCTCCCAGGTTCCTGACGTTAAAGATCGACCTTCATCCTGATCACTATGGGACTGAAAAAGATAAACAATTAATTTCTTTGATAGAATCACAGAAAATACAAAATCCTAACAAGTGTGACAAACAGAAAACAGGATTTTAGCTCTATCAAGGTAAAAACCTGTCATATGGTAATCGATCCTGATCCTGGTTCACGACTCTGAGGACCATTTAGTCTTGTTCAAGGAAGCACTAAATATGCAAACAGATTTTCTTTGCTCAAGTCATTAATTATTCTCAGAAGAGTTCACAGACATTCCTGGCTAGAGATGGGAGTGGATACTGAGTTAAATTTAACAATGACAGACATAAAAGCTTAAAAACTGTTTATCCATGAAAGTGTTAATTTTCATGCATCTAAGCCTCAAATTTTTGTATCATTCAAAGAATTTAAGCAGCAAAAATAAATAAATAAAATAAAATATGCAAAAGCTGTAGGAGCAAATACTGCTTTAATGAATCTTAATAAAATGTTTAAAAGAAACCAGCTCAAGAAGACCTAGAGAATAATTAAGAGGCAAAACAAGGATTTAATTTAAATAACAGCAGATTCAACTTATTCTTAGAAAGCAGCAGGTTACTGAAAGCTTTGACTTTGCTCTGAGACAGGTTTTCCTGCAGCAAGAGGACACAAATCAAACAGAAAGCAGGAGAAATTCACCTTTTGAGTGAACATGTTGATGTGGTGGAAATCTCCGTGACCTCCCTGTTTGACGGGCAGAGTTAGGAAAAACCTGCTCAGGTCCTCGGAGAACAGTGGCTCTTGTCTCTGTAGAGGAGGTGACCCATTTTCAGCATGAATGGTTTCCACTCTTGAACATAAATATGATCACACTGAGACATTCGCTTTTCAAGCTTTGATCTGCAGCACATCAGTTGGAAGTGAAATTATATATTTTCTCTGATTCAGAGTCTCAGCTTGTATTTCAGTGGGGATTTCTCTTAAAAAGAGGCCAAAGGTCGACAATTTGAACACCTCTTTGGAAAATCTAGTCTCCTAATGCATAAAGAAATGTACAATAATCATGTCCTGTTTTATAAAGACTGTTGCCTCCACCAAATCCACTTACTATTCTCACATAATCTACAATTCTGACACCAGCTCTAGCCTATATTTTCTCTTCTTTACTAACAAAATTACTACCAGTATTTAAACGAACTTGATAAAATCACTAACAATCTCATGACTGCCGATTCTGGCGTGCCACAGGGCTCAATAGTTGGTCCCCTTGTTTTCATTGGTCGCATCTTCTGTCAACAAAACATTTGCATCTCCACTGTCACTCAGTCACACCATTTGGTATCACTAGATCAGCCTTTCTTTCACCTCTGCAACTGTTAACCAGCTCCATCCATTCTTCGCCCAACCTGAAGCTGTTGTTTGTGTCCGTAGTCTCGTCCCATCTCAAATTAATTTCTTTCAAAACACATCACAAACTCCTTCATTATTCGGCAGCCTGGATTAAATCCCACAACCCCTCCAGACATTTCATCACTATGAGACAAGGACCCAAGCACCTTTCTTCCTTGAAAGTAAATTATTAGCCTCATCGCTACGAAAGGTTTGATCATATAGTCTTTACATACCTGTCTGGATAACCATGTGTCTGAGGACTCCTCGTGTAGCTGGAAAACAGAAAATTAAACCAGGATTTAAATGTTTAAGGTAAACGTAAGAGTCTGTCTAATTTTACTCAAAAATCACTTTACCTGATCAAATTAGAGTTTGCAACAAATGGGGGGACATAAAGCAAACTAGAATGCTAACACAAGCTAATGTTGTGTGTAACTGACAAACAGCAAGTCAAGGCTGACCATAGTTTTAAAATTAATTAAAAAGGGAGTAACAACTAAATCAACATTTTTGCTGATAACCTGTATAGATGGGTGTCTAATAGTGCTGTAGACATGTGTAATCATTATTTTGGCAGTTTAGTGCAACTTAACTAAAATTTTATATTTCAGCCCAAAACCATAATTATATCTCCATCTTTAGGTTAAAACTCTGCTCTACACTGATTTAGAATCAGCCACAGCTGATGGCTATAGAGCTGCAGGGTGACGCTGTCTGTACCGTACTACGTGGCTACACTGCACTGGACTCCACCTGAGTCTCTGCCACTCAACTGCCGATATGACACGTTACGGCTCGGAGCCGCTCGCCTCTTTAAAAAAACACCCTCCTCCCCCATTTCTTCTAGTGATCGCTAATTAAAAATCCTCCAGCCTGCTACAGTTTCTGTGTCTGCTTGTTCTCCTAAGCGGTGAGCCTGCTGTGTGTGTGTGCATGCGGAATGCGCGCGCACTTGTTAACGACTTGTTTTTCTGAGTGAAAAACTCAGAGAGCGCGTGCAGGGATGGGGGTTGCTGTCAATCACTGCCTCAGTGCTGCTCTCCGTCTGCCAGGCCACGCCTTCTTTAGGCACATTTTTCTAACAGGAAGTATGCGTGAAATTAGACTCCACCCTTTAAGGAATCTAAATCAACACGGGATGGGCTTGTGTTGTTACATCTCAGCTATGCTAGCTGATTGCACAATTATTAAGAGCTATGCAGTTTGTTGGGTTTTTCTTTTATCTCAAATTATGGGTTTGACGAGCCAGTGTCTGAGATTCACCTTTGCATTGGGCTGTAGAGTTAAATTAAGCATTAATTCAGTAACTAAAAACAGGTTTAAAAATTATTTATTGCAGTAAAAGTAGAAAATATGCTAAATATTTTTCACCTAGCCCTACTTCCAACATTCAGAAACGCAGCAATTGTGATAATAAGCATTGAACATTAACTCATTAACTGCCAGCCGTTTTCTGATCAGAAAGCCCTCGACTGCCAGCGTTTCTGAGTGTTTTTACTGTTTTTTGAAGAGTCACAGAACATTGTGCTCTATGATCATGTAAACGCCAAAACTACCAAAAGAAAGAGTAGACTCACTTCTTACATCAGGAAGAATCACCGTATTTCTAGCGTAATCCGTTCTTTCACAATCTGCTGCTGAAGCGTGAGCTGCAGAAGCATTTCCGGTTGGTGCATTGCTTTTTTCACAGCAGCGTCCCAAAACAAACTCCTAATTTATTGATTTTCCGCTTCCTGATCACATGATGTGTGACATACACAGATGAAGATCCGCTTTAGACACGTGATGTTTGTTCTCACGGTGCGGGGGCTCGTTCCGATGCCTGCCCCGTAAAAAAACGCAATTGACGACTAAAGTCGTCAATGGCAGTGAATGAGCTAAAAGAATAAAAATGTGAAAAATAATATTTAATCTTCTACAAAAATGTTGGACTCATTTCTTCTTCATGTTTTCTCTAATACTTCATACCTTTTCTTTTGAATTTTTAAAATGGTCTTATGGTACTTTTGTTATTCCATACACAACATTTTAGATTACTTTATTCCCTTTTCACAAACACACTGAATAATACAGAAGAGGATTATGGGGGAATATGGGGAATTGAAAAGAAAAAAAATAATTTTGACTTTAATCTCAGAAAACTGACCTTTTTGACTCTGAGAAAAAAGTTTTTTTTCTTTTCAGTGGCTCTAATCCTCTTCCGTAGAGGACAAAAGAACAAAAAAAACCTGAAACTGGAAAAATTCTTAATTATTCTGCAAACATTACATGCAAAAATAAAGAAATATACAGAAAAACATCAAACTAATTACATAAAAATAAACTAAAATGCAGCACTTTCTTGGCAGGTGTGCTGATGTTATCTGAAAACATTTTTTAACACTTACAAATTCAAAGCTACAAATGTGTAGTAACCTTGTGACAAGATCCTACAGTGACGTCACAAATCGTCAGCAGCGACGCGTTCTGAGGTCGGTTGATCCACCGGACGGCCAGGTGCTTGTTACTGATCCACGTGACCATGGTGACGTAGAAATTCCTGCAGACGGACGAGTGAAATTGGAGATTTGTTTGCGTTTTCATGTTGCGTGGATGTTTTGGCGAGTGTGTGTTCTTACCTGAGTCTGAGCTGATGTGGAGGCTGAAGCTCCAGAGTGTGAGTGGCACCAAACAGATTAACCACTGACAGCTTCACGGCAGGGTTCGTCTGACCAACCTGAACCAGAAATAAAACTACAGACATCAGCTTTAAAAGCAATTTATGATTATATATGAAAAATTATCAATTTGAGAGCTTTTTTGTTGAATTTATGTATTTTTTATGGGATTTTTGAGGGAAACCAAAACCCTTGAGGATCCCAAGGTGTTCCCATACCAGTGAGGATAGTATAAATCCTCTAACGAGGTCTGGAATCACCTACCAGTGACTGGAAAACCTCCACAACAGAGTCCTTGTCAGAAGTCTAAATCACCACAGCTGTCTCCTTTTGATGAGGAGCAGCAGCAGCAGCAGCAGAGCATCTCACCTCATCTCTAAGGCTGAACCTCGAATAATTATATCATTCTGACTTTTATTTCTCACTTAGATTTATAAAAGCAGTTCTTCCTGCAGTAAGAGACATTTAAGGGTCAAAGTGGACAATCTGTCCACCATACCATGGGGTAGGGGTACTGTAGGCCTCGGGGGTAAGTGCTGCCGGTGAACTGGGCCAGAACCATGTTGGGCACCAGGCTGTCGTTGATGGTGAGGAAGGCCAATCTCTGTCCATCAGGTGACCACCAGTGAGTCAGGTGTGAGCGCAGGATCTCCTCTGAAGAGACAAAACAGCTATTTTCTATATATTCCTGTCTTTTAGTGCACTTCTGTCTCGTTTCTCTTTCTGGAATCTGAAGAACTGAAACTATTTCTCCCAGAATTCATTGCCTCTCTCGGTTTAAACCCAACCCCCAAGTATCCAGGACGACCCAAACCTTCGTACAACCAGTCGGCGATCCCGTTGAAGATGACTCCTTCCATCCCAGAGGAGGTGATTCTCAGAGAGTTGCTCTTCACGTCTGACTGGTAATAGATGTTGTTCTCAAAGATGTAGAGCTGGGAAAGGGGTGGAGATTTATTGTTTAAAATTACAAACCCACTATTCTAATAGTACTTGTCTTAAATGGTGTCAATCCACAAAACACGTTCTGCTTTTATTTTATTTTTTAGGTTTTTTGACTCCTAGATAATTCATCTTTTCCAGTAAAATGTAAGTTTTCCAGCTTTAGGGAAGCTGACAGAATTAATCATTATTGTCAATAAGTACTTCTGATTTTCACAACTGCCTTCATGAAGTAATTTAGATGCTGCAATTGAGCTCATAAAGAATCGTGTGAGTCGGATCAATCCTGGGAGCTTGAGATAAAAGACAACTTGACTTCTTTGTTTCCTTGAAGATACTTCTCTTCCAATCAGAGGCGCTTTTTCAGATCAAACACAAAAGTGTGACGTTCTAAGCTTTCACACTGTAGTGAGATCTCTGTTAATGCCAGCTAACTCAATCATTGCTCCCACTTCCCTCCTCTTTGAGCGTCTTTAGGGACTTTTGTTGTCCTGGTCTACATGATTGAGTTCTTACACTTGTAACATGAACTTTTTTTAATGCGAGCTAACTCATAAATAGCTTCCCTCTGCCTACTTAACAATAGCTAAAAAGAAATAATGACATAATGTTGCAATGCGTTGTGGGATGTAGCCCTAGACAAACAAGCGTGCATGTAGCATGGGTGCATATGGGTCTGAGTCGCTCTGCTCGTCTCAAAGTTGTAGTTTCGTGTCCTAAAGATGTTCAAACAGGAAGGAACTAAGCACTCACAACAAATCACTTCTTCTTTCCTTCTTGAGGGTCATAAGGAACTTGGTCCACAAACAAGATGTTTAGATATCATTCCTGAAGGTGTGGATGTGTGTGACTGTGAGACTGCCTGGGGAAAATGTACGTTGTGGCGAATTAAAACCTCAAATGACCTCATCTTTTTCTTGATGGCTTTTTTCACTCCTCCCTCAAACTGATCCTCTCTCTCCTAAATACGACCATAACATGTGTCCCTGTTTGTGATGGCAAGTCTCTATGTGTCCTCTATGCTTTGCTGCTTGGTCTCGGACACTGATGTCTTGTGTTTTCTTGGATCCACCGATTCATAAAAAGTGTTCATTTGAAATAACCTCATGAGACGCTTAAAACTGCCACAAAGTTCACAGTTTAAGAGAATCAACAAATTCATTAACCAACTGAGAAAACTGCCTCACCAGCTGATGTCCTTGTCTTCCCCAGGCAGCGTGTTGGAGTACTGAGTTTTGAACCTCTGGGGGGTTGAGCTCCCACACCTCCCTGATTTAAAAAATAAATATCAGACACCCCAGCAGGTGTTTTCAAACCAGCATCAACGAAAACATCCACAGATTTACCTTGTGTAGATGTTGTAGATGATGTAGGAGGCCGTGTAGGAGTACCTGTACACCTGAAACGAGAGCTGAGCTTGTCAGAGAAAGGAAAGACTGATCTGAGGTCTGTCTGAAGAAACTCAATATTACACACTGTCTGAAAAAAGATAATTCAGAAATGCACATTTTAAAGATTATATTTTTTAAATCCCAAGTTATTATACTTCCATAAATTAAGGGATTGAACTGTGAATATTTGCAGCTAGTTCAAGAAACAAAGTGATGAAAAAATACACACATTTCACTCAGAATCACACCAAACTTTGACACAACGAGTTCTATATATGGCTAGGTCACATGTAACATGTACATGTATAGGATGTAACTGGAGTCCCAATCTGTTTGCAATTTACCCTGTTTGTATGTCCTAACCCCCCTAAAAAGATAAGCCCCTCTCCCTACTTCCGTGATTACAGCTGGAAGCAACGCCTCTCGTTCGAGAGCTAAAAGTCATTTTCACGTTATGCTGTTTATCCATATATTTATAAATATTTTAAAGATGTGGTTCACTCGTTTAATCAGTACATTTGCAGTGGTCTCTAGTAGAAACGAATACCTTGTAAGTCGTACTCTGGGGAAAAAAATCACTGGTGCACCTGTTTCAGGAACTAGAACTGAGCCACATAAGCGGTGAGCTGAACACGGCAGGATTTGGAGTCTTATTTTCTGATATTTGGACATCTCGCCTTGGATTTGATGACACTAACGTGACTTTACCGCAGACTCCATTTGCTCTACAACGTTGATGTTTTATCTCCACAAATAACACAAGCCTGGAGGAGTTCTGCTGTGTGGTGGAGTTGCTAATGCTAACAGTTAGCTTCTACTAGCTGAGACGTTCTCTGCTGTTTCCTGGACGCTAAACCAACAACAGCCTTCCCCGTCAGGAGTCAAGATGGGTGAGTCCATGAATGTTAAGTGACAGTGTGACGTAGATCTGTCAGGCTTTTCAAATCCACAAACACGTGCACACGCTCTGTGAATGACATCTGTACGTAAGCGGATGTCTAACGCTATTGGCTAATGTTGAGTAGAACTCAATTCAAATTGCATAAGGGCTCTATGGGACAGGGGATGGAAGCGGGCTTAGCAAAAAAAATGACATATTACCTACATTATATATCACTGTTGCTGATTTCTAAAAAAATTATACATAATTCCTGAAAGGGGGGAAACTCCAGATTTCTACTTTAACAGAAAATAACAAAACTGCTGTGCAAAACACCAAATTTTTGAAAATCAGTAACAGAAAGATCTTTTTTTAGATAATATCAAAACATTTGAAAATTGCACTAAATTCTGTTTTCTGAAAGTAGCATTAATAAAACGCCACATTGCAAATGAAAACTGTGTTGATGTTTCATTTTCCATATGCATGACTCAGTGATATATTGTGAACGGAATCAGCCAATCCAATCTGAACCTTAAAGATCAGATTTAGATTTTGGGCATTTGTTGAGTTTATACATGCTGTGTTGTCAAGCAAAACAAAAAAATCCAATTAAATCCATAATCATACTTTTCAGGTTCATTAAATATTCATCATTATTTTCTGTTCTGTAATTCTATTTCTTTGCGATAAATCTGTATGAGCAGGTAAGAGCTGTACAAAAATCGTAAATGGGTATCGACCCTCAAAGGCAGAATTGGTGCATCTCTAATATGAATCCATCAAAGCACGTTTACTTTCCCTTCAACTAGTTTTCTGGACCGGATTTTCCTGAACAGGTGATTTATTTTCCAGTAAAGTGAAGGAAATGCAGCTAAAGGCTTCTGTGGGCTGTGTACTGGTGTATTTTGGGAGATTTTCTGTTGCCACAGTAACAAATAAAACAGGAGCATAATCGGATGAGGCTGAATTTGTCAAAAAGGAGTAGAAAAATATTGAGTAAATAGATTTTTCTTTTTAAAGCAAATATAAAACACACCCAGTGAGAGGCAGTTGGAATAAGACCTGACAGACGTCTGAGTTTGTGTTTAGTAAACCTGCACCTGGATTAATCTGTTTGCAAACAAACCTAAGGAATCAATAGAAAACCTTCCCTGTGAGGAAGGAGGAAAGCCTGGTGCTGCTTGAGTGAAAGCTGTGTTTAAAAAAAATGCACCAAATTAAACAAAACAAATAAATCTACACCTGTTCTCTGCAGGTGCTGCAATTTGTTTGTCACAGAGAAATGTGTTTACGCGCCGTGCAGCATAATCCAGGTATTCATGTTTCCTCATCAGCTGCGTGGAGCTCCGTACCTCCTAACTCTAATTTATCAAAGCAGCTCGTTTCAATTTGCTTCCACAGAGCAGAAAATCACAGAAGCGTGTGAATAAAGACATCACAGAGCTGGAGGTAAAGGCTCGGCGAGTGTGTTTGTGTGTGTGTGAGTGTGCATGTGCATGCAGATGAGTGACAGCACCCTTGGGTATTTCACAAAGGAACAATGTAAATGCCATTCTGACAGGAAATTGAAAAAAAAGAAGAAAGGCGGATGGCGTTCAGGACAAAAGTGCAATCAAAGCTTGTGTGATTACGACGATGCAAATCAAAAAAGCTGCTTTGTATTTTTTTATTTATAGAACTTGACTACAAGTTGAAACTCACCGGCTTGACATCATATGCAAACAAGGCATACTTCAGATCAGGAGAAAGGGAATACTTCGCCACCTTGAAAGAAACCTTTAAATAAGACAATGAATTCTTAATTAGCCGTCTTTTAAATTACAAAAATGAAAACTGAACTAGAACATAAAAGATGCTCAAAAAGCTAGCAAGACTGTTGTAATAGTCTAAGCTGAGACCAAATGTTCTGATGTAAAAGAAATGTTAAAGCTGCTACCAGTGGCTTATCAGGGTCACCATAGTAACTACACACCTGTGTCTCACACCTACATTTTGATGCATGGTCTGTATTTTATTACAAAAAAGTTGAAAAGTGAGAAAAGTTTTCCTGCAGAATAATTGAAAATTTTTGTTCAAATGTTAGTGACACCATCAACGGCCAAAACATTTTGTAGACATCGTGTAAACCACAAAGGAAATCAAAACACCTTTAGAGTCCAACTTCCTGTGACCCGTTAAAACTCTGGACAATATTTTGTCTGTGAAAGCTACCTGATCTATAGAGCTTTCTCATTTGTTTCTCTGCGGGAAAATTTTTTTTTTCTGTTTTGTTTGCCATTTTTTCCCAGCAATATTCGTCGGACCAAAAAAAATTTGATGGGCAATATATTTGCATTATTAAACAGGATGAGGTCCTGTTGAGACCCAAGGGAAGACCCAGGACATGCTGAACAGATTATGTTTCTCATCTGGCCAGGGAATGCCTTGGGATCCCCCGAAGGAGCTGACCCAAGTGGCGCGACCTGACCTTGGATAAGCAGATGATAATGGATGGATGGATGGATTATTTTGCAGAACTGGCACACTGCACGAAGCGCTCCACCAATCACAGTCATTTCTTTTCAGTTTGCGGATGCTGGACATGAGGGGTCCACATGCTCGAGATTGTTGTTTTTGCTATTTCACTGGCTATTTGACGCATCAATCAATAATATACTGCACTGCAACTGGTCCAAGCTACACGTGAGAATAGGGGCGGTATATATGATCTATCGGCCAATAGATTGAGTTTTGAGTCTGAGTTTGCCTAAGCAGACGGGGTAACCCTTCACCTGTTGGATCAGGCAAGGTGGATCAAAAGTTTGGAGCTAATATAATGATGCCAACAGAAGCTATGGTGAGAAAGAGACAGATCTGAAGGAATGTAATGATTTAGGCAATATATTATGTTGGATTGCAGATGTAAGACCTATTATGGACTATTTTACTTGAGTACCTTTTTTTGGACCCTTGTGGATATAAAAAGACCGTTTTTGTTGGAGATGGCTCTACTCTGTCAATGATATGAGGCTTCGAATGATGAGTTAGACATTATTTTGAATTTCCAGGTTTGACAAATGCATTTACTGTGTGTTCAGTTATAGTTGTATCATTGATTAGCATATCACTGAAATCCCAAGAAACCCAGCTTTCTAATGGAGTGTAAAATGTATATGTACATAATATGAGTGTTGCAAAAAAGATGCTGATTTAACTTGGAAGTTTGTAATATCCCATCCGTGAGACTAATTCATAGACATAAAAAATATGTTGCTCGTAAAAAAACGAACAGCAAAGGCTTGGACT